>VZQC01000161.1:598031-625959 GCA_009823505.1 Rhizomys pruinosus | reverse complement strand
ATGTCAATTTCTTGATTTTTTAAAACTATAACAAACCTACAGTAAACTCTAATGACAAAATAATTGAAACTTTCCCTAAATATTGAGACCAGGGCATAAGCTATATTTGCTTACACCTTCTTTACAACAGTGCCAATATTAGGTCCTAGCCATGCCAAGAAACACAAACAGAAGGCACATCAAGATTAGAAAAGAAAAGTGTAACAACGTTCCTCCATTACAAGCAACATTACTTCTTTTGTTTGGAAAAACAAAAGACTAACGAAATGAATAGGGAACCTTGAGACAAACTCACCAGATAAAAATACAGGCATTACAAAAAAAAATTTGTTATATGAACATGAGACAGTTGAAAATTAAATATTTTTAAATTATTAATGTTATACCAGAAATAAAATAATTCTTTAGGGATAAATTCAGCAACGTTATACACTGCCTCCTAGGCGAAATTATAAAACTCCTGTTGATAAGAGCTCAGAGAGATCTGGGTTTGTCTACATGGTGTGAACTTCTATATTACATCCAGATCCTCTGTGCATTGAGGCACGCATGAATTCAAGATGATTGCAAATTCAACACCCTACTGAGCAAGTTCAAGGCCATGCCTGAGGCAAACTTACAAGGGTCAAAATAATACCTTCATTTAAAAAGAATCAGGGGTGTGTCTCTGTGATAAGAGCATTAGCCTAGCACACACAAAGCTATTTAGGTTTAATCCCCAGTACCAAGGATTAAAAAAGGAATATTAAAGAATATGATTTGAGGTAAATAGAAAGATGAGAACCTGCTTGCCTATTGGTTCGTATGATCAAGGCTGCTAAATGACCATCTTCCCAAAAGTAATCTAGATAATTCACTACAATACCAATCAACTTTTGAACAGTACTTTTAGAAAGAGAACAAGATGATTTATATGACGTTCTGGAGAATATCAAGTAGTAAAATGTATTATCTCCCCACCAAGAGTAGGACCCACAGTTTGGCATTCCCCAAGGCCCCATGCTGGCTTTTCTTTTTCTTTTGCTGCAGACGATTGGAACCCAGGCCTTCACACATACTGGTCAATAAAAGCTCTGTTTCTGAGCTATACCTCCAGCATAGAACAAATTTGAACAAGTTCACACAACCTGACATCAGAGTTTACTCTAAAATCACACTTGCCTAGCAGACAAATGGGTCGATGAAAAGGAGCAGAGAATCTATGAACATCATGCATACATTGTTAGTTGAAGACACTTGGACAATAGCCATGGTAGTGCTCACCTATAATCCCAGCTCTTAGGATGTGGAGGCAGAAGAATCGAGAATTTTTTTTTTGAGGTCATCCTTAATTACACAACAAGTCTGATTCCAGCCTGGGCTACATGAGACAAAAAAAAAAAAAAAGACACTTCAAAAAATTGGTGGAGGAAAGTCTTGAAAAGACTAGGAAGGCCGGGCATGGTGGCACATGCCTTTAGTCTCAGCACTCAGGAGGCAGAGGCAGGTGGATTTCTGTGAGGTCAAGGCCAGCCTGGTCTACATAGCGAGTTCCAGGACATCTGGGACTAAAAGGGAGATCCTGTCTCAAAAAGACCCCCTGCCCCCCCAAAAAATATGACTAGGAAAGCTAGATGAATGTATGTATAGCAGATCTCAAACTTTACACAAAATTAATTGGGGCTGGATTATATCCCTCAATACAAAAGCCAAAATTATGAAACTTTTACATAAAGACATAAGAAAGACTCTTCTCATTTTGAGGCTATATAAAGATTCCTTGGGCAAGAACCAGGCATGGTGGCACACACTTTTAATCCCAGCACTCAGGAGGCAGAGGCAGGTGGATCTCTGGGAGTTCAAAGCCAGCCTGGTCTACATAGTGAATTCCAGGCTGGCTGGGGCTACAGAGGAAAAAAAGTTTTCAAAAAAAAAATTCTGCTCATAGAAAGGCAGCAGCAAAGAAATGAAAATGCGATGTGCCCAAAATACATCATGAACTCCTACAAAGCAATAACAGAAAGACAAACGCAAACAGCCAAGAATATGATCAGATTCCTAGTTCCTAGAGATATGTACTAGACCAATAGTTTGAGATGTTCAGCATTGTAAGTGATTAGAAAAATGAAAATTAAGGGGCTGGAGAGACGGCCTAGCAGTTAAGAGCGCCGACTGCTCTTGCAGAGGACCCGGGTTCAATCCCCAGCACCCACATGGTGGCTGAGAGCCATCTTTAGCTCCAGTTCCAGGGGAATCTGACACCCTCTTCTGACCTCCTCAGCATTGCACGACACGGGTGCACAAAGCTGCATGCAGACAATACATTCATACACATACAAGAATAAATAAAAAGTTTTTAAAAAGAAAAATGAAAATTAAGACTACAATACCTAAAATTTAAATGACTAAATGCTAATAAGGATGTACAAAAAGTAGAATTCTCCTGATTGCAAGCAGGAGCGCAAGACAGTAATTAATACACCCTGTGAAACTGGCACTTTTTAAAGTATCTGTTGACATATATTTACCATGTAGCCCAGAAGCTCCATTCTGAAATATTTATCAAGAAAAATGAAAACACATGTTCATAAGAAGACTTGTTCCAGAATTGTTTACAGCAGCTTCATTGATTAAAGCCCCAAACTAGAAACAACCTAACTATCCATCTATATGGGATTGGTTCAGACCCGGTGGGGCAGGCCTATAATCACAGCTACTCTGGAGGCTGAAGCAGGAGGACTGCAAGTTCAAGGGCAGGCTAGGCTAAATGATTTTAAGGCCAGCCTGAGATTGTAAGGCCAACCTATCTCAGGCTATAAAAATAATGAAGGGCAAGATATAGCTCATCCTCACCTTGCATGTGTGAGACTTTGGATTCAAACCCAAATACAACCTCAAAACATTGTGCATGGGGTAGGGGCATCCATGCATGGAAGACTTCTCACTGCTCAGAAGTAGGAAAGAACAAGCTACTAATATAAGAAGCCATACATAGCCGGGCGTGGTGGCGCACGCCTTTAATCCTAGCACTTGGGAGGCAGAGGCAGGTGGATCTTTGTGAGTTCAAGGCCAGCCTGGTCTACAGAGTGAGTTCCAGGACAGCTGGGACTAAAGGGAGACCCTGTCTCAAAAAGACCAAAAAACAAACAAACAAAAAAAACCACAAAGAGGCTGTGTCAGGGGGCTGGAGAAATGGCCTAGCGGTTAAGAGCTCCAACTGTTCTTGCAGAGGACCCAGGTTCAATCTCTGGCACCCACATGGCGGCTGAGAACCATCCGTAACTCCAATTCCAGGAGAACTCTAGTTCCAGGGGAATCCGACACCCTCTTCTGACCTCTGCAGCATTGCACGACACAGGTGCACAGACCTGCATGCAGACAGTACATTCATACACATAAAATAAATAAATATATAAATGAAAATTAAAAAAGAGGCCATGTCAGGGGAACTGCTGTGCTAGTGAGGTTAGCCTGGGATACATATAGAATATCAGATCCACTAGTGTCATATAGCGAGACCATGTCTCAAATAAAATAAAAAAAACCAGATATGATAGCAATAAAATTACACAGTTTGTTTAAAGAGAACTTCTCAGGTGATAGAAATGTTTCTTACAGCCAGGCATGGTGGTGCACGCCTTTAATCCTAGCACTTGGGAGGTAGAGGCAGGCGGATCTTTGTGAGTTCAAGGCCAGCCTGGTCTACAAAGTGAGTTCCAGGACAGCTGGGGCTACAGGGAGACCCTGTCTCGAAAAGACCAAAAAAAAAAAAAAAGAAATGTTTCTTATCTTGATAGTATGATTTTTTTTTTGTCTTTTCGAGACTCACAAAGATCCACCTTTTTTTTTATTTTTTTTTTTCCCCCCCCCCCCCCTCCCCCCCCACCCTTCCCCTCCCCCCCCCCCCCCCCCCCGCCCCTCCCCCCCCCCCCTCCCCCCCCCCCCCCCCGCTCCCCCCCCCCTCCCTCCTTTTTCTTTTCTTTTCTTTTCTTTTCCTTTCTTCTTTTCTTTCTCTTTCCTTTCCTTTCCTTTTCCTTTCCTTTCTTTTCATTCCGCTTCCTTCCCTCCCCTTCCCTTCCCCTTCCCCTTCCCCTTCCCCTTCCCCTTCCCCTTCCCCTTCCCCTTCCCCTTCCCTTTCCCCTTCCCCTTCCCTTCCCCCTTCCCCTTCCCCTTCCCCTTCCCCTTCCCCTTCCCTTCCCTTCCCTTCCCCCCTTCCCCTTCCCCTTCCTTCTTCCTTCCTTCCTTCCTTCCTTCCTTTCCTTCTTTCTTTCTTTCTTTCTTTTCTTTTTTTCTTTTTTCTTTTCTTTCTTTCTTTCTTTTTTCTTCTTTTTGTGTCTTTTTGGAACAGGGTCTCGCTGTGCCCCAGCTGTCCTTGAACCTGGAATTCACTTGTAGACCAGGCTGGCCAAGAACCTCAGAGATCTGCTCGCTCCTCTGCCTCCCAAGTGCTGGAATTAAAGGCATAAACCACCACATGCCTCTATTCCTCCTTTTTTTTTTTTTTTTTTTTTTGGATTAAAGGCATGTGCGCACCTGCACCTGGCTTTCCTCTTTTCTTTTTAATTGATGAAAAAAAATGCGCTGCACAGATCATATGCTTATCACTTAATCCATTGGTCAGTTTATGCATAGCTAGAAATTCCTTCCCTGGCACAGTATAGAATGTTTACATCCTTGATGGTCACCTCACCTGCCCCATCTAGCCACCTGTCCCCTCCACAAGCAAACTTCTCTGAGTTCTCTAGCTAGAGACTAGTTCCACCTGTTCTCATGGAAGATACTCTGTGTATGGCTTCTTCTTTTTTTTTTTTTGCTTTTTTTTTCTTTTTTTAGGGGGCTTCAAGAAGGGTCTCCCTGTAGTCCCAGCCTGTCCTGGAACTCACTCTGTAAGACCAGGCTGGCCTTGAACTCACAAAAGATCCACCTGCCTCTGCTCTCCAAGTGCTAGGATTAAAGGCGTGCGCCACCACGCCCGGCATGTTGGCTTCTTATATTAGTAGCTTGTTCTTTCCTACTTCTGAGCAGTGAGAAGTCTTCCATGCATGGATGCCCCTACCCCATGCACAATGTTTTGAGGTTGTATTTGGGTTTGAATCCAAAGTCTCACACATGCAAGGTGAGGATGAGCTATATCTTGCCCTTCATTATTTTTATAGCCTGAGATAGGTTGGCCTTACAATCTCAGGCTGGCCTTAAAAATCATTTAGCCTAGCCGCCCTTGAACTTGCAGTCCTCCTGCTTCAGCCTCCAGAGTAGCTGTGATTATAGGCCTGCCCCACCGGGTCTGAACCAATCCCATCTAGATGGATAGTTAGGTTGTTTCTAGTTTGGGGCTTTAATCAATGAAGCTGCTGTAAACAATTCTGGAACAAGTCTTCTTATGAACATGTGTTTTCATTTTTCTTGATAAATATTTCAGAATGGAGCTTCTGGGCTACATGGTAAATATATGTCAACAGATACTTTAAAAAGTGCCAGTTTCATCAAGGGTGTATTAATTACTGTCTTGCGCTCCTGCTTGTAATCAGAGAGAATTCTACTTTTTGTACATCCTTATTAGCATTTAGTCATTTAAATTTTAGGTATTGTAGTCTTAATTTTCATTTTCTTTTTAAAAAACTTTTTATTTATTCTTGTAATGTGTATGAATGTATTGTCTGCATGCAGCTTTGTGCACCCGAGTCGTGCAATGCTGAGGAGGTCAGAAGAGGGTGTCAGATTCCCCTGGAACTGGAGCTAAAGATGGCTCTCAGCCACCATGTGGGTGCTGGGGATTGAACCCGGGTCCTCTGCAAGAGCAGTTCGGCGGCTCTTAACGCTAGGCCGTCTCTCAGCCCTTAATTTCATTTTTCTAATCACTTACAATGCTGAACATCTCAAACTATTGGTCTAGTACATATCTCTAGGAACTAGGAATCTGATCATATTCTTGGCTGTTTGCGTTTGTCTTTCTGTTATTGCTTTGTAGGAGTTCATGATGTATTTTGGGCACATCGCATTTTCATTTCTTTGCTGCTGCCTTTCTATGAGCAGAATTTTTTTTTTGAAAACTTTTTTTCCTCTGTAGCCCAGCCAGCCTGAATTCACTATGTAGACCAGGCTGGCTTTGAACTCCCAGAATCCACCTGCCTCTGCCCTCTGAGTGCTGGATTAAAAGTGTGTGCCACCATGCCCTGGTTCTTGCCCAAGGAATCTTTATATAGCTCAAAATGAGAAGAGTCTTTCTTATGTCTTTATGTAAAAGTTTCATAATTTTGGGCTTTTGGTATTGAGGGATATAATCCAGCCCCAATTAATTTTGTGTAAAGTTTGAGATCTGCTATACATACATTCATCTAGCTTTCCTAGTCATATTTTTTGGGGGGGCAGGGGGTCTTTTTGGACAGGATTCCCTTTTAGTCCAGATGTCCGGAACTCGCTATGTAGACCAGGCTGGCCTTGACCTCAACAGAAATCCACCTGCCTCTGCCTCCTGAGTGCTGAGACTAAAGGCATGTGCCACATCCGCCTCCTAGTTTTTCAACTTTCCTCACCTTTTTTGAAGTGTCTTTTTTTTTTTTTTTTGAGTCTCATTGTAGCCCAGGCTGGAATCAGACTTTTTGTGTAATTAAGGGTGACCTCAAAAAAAAAATTCTCGATTCTTCTGCCTCCACAATCCTAAGAGCTGGGTTTAGGTGAGCACTACCATGGCTATTGTCCAAGTGTCTTCAACTAACAATGTATGCATGATGTTCATAGATTCTCTGCTCCTTTTCATCGACCCATTTGTCTGCTAGGCAAGTGTGATTTTAGAGTAAACTCTGATGTCAGGTTGTGTGAACTTGTTCAAATTTGTTCTATGCTGGAGGTATAGCTCAGAAACAGAGCTTTTATTGACCAGTATGTGTGAAGGCTGGTCTCTCTGCCAGAGAAAAAGAAAAGCCAGCCATGGGCCTTGGGGTCCAAACTGTGGTCCTCACTCTTGTGGGGAAAATACTTTATCTACTGAGCTAATTCTCCAGAGCCTCATATAAAATCATCTTGTCTCTTTCTAAAAGTCTGTTCAAAAGTTGATTGGTATTGTATTGAATCTATAGATTAATTTTGGGAGAATGGACATATTAGCAGCCTTGATCATACAACCAATAGGCACGGTTCCATCTTTCTATTTACCTAATCATATTCTTTAATATTCCTTTTTTAATCCTTGGTACTGGGGATTAAACCTAAATAGCTTTGTGTGTGCTAGGCTAATGCTCTTATCACAGAGACACACCCCTGATTCTTTTTAAATGAAGGTATTATTTTGACCCTAAGTTTGCCCAGGCAGGCCTTGAACTTGCTCAGTAGGTGTTGAATTTGCAATCCTCCTGCCTCAAGTGCCCAAGGATCTGGATGTATAAGTTCACACCATTAGACCCAGATTTCTCTGACGCTCTTTCAACAGAGTTTTATAATTTCAGCCTAGAGACCATGTATACCGTTGCTGAATTTATCCCTAAGAATTATTTTATTTGCTGGTATTACAATTATAATTTAAAATATTTAATTTTCTAACTGTCTACTGTTACATTAAACAAATTTGATTTTTTTGTAATGCTGTTTTTATATTCTGTGAATTTTGTTAAAGTTACCTATTATTTAGTAGGTCTTTTGTATTTTCCAAATAAAGAAGTAATGTTTGCTTGTAATGAGGACCCTTGTTACCTTTTCTTTTCTAATCTTTGTGCCTTCTGTCTTGTTTTCTTGCATGGGCTAGGACCTATATTGCACTGTTGTAAAGAAGGTGTAAGCAAATATATTTGCCCTGGTCTCAATTTTAGGGAAAGTTTCAATATTTTGTCATTAGAGTTTACTGGTAGGTTTGTTATAGTTTTAAAAAATCCAGTTGACATTCCTTATATTTATGAATATATAAAGATATTTTAATTATTATTATTATTATTATATTATTTTTGGTCTTTTTGGACGGGGTCTCCCTGTAGCCCCAGCTGTCCTGGAACTCCTCTGTAGACCAGGCTGGCTGAACTCACAAAGATCTGCTGCCTCTGCCTCCCAAGTGCTAGGATTAAAGGCTGTGCCACACACCCAGCTAAGAATTAAATATTATTTAACTTTATGAAGGAGATCCTATCACTTATTACATGTAGAAGCCTAGAGGGCATTATGATAAGTGAAATAAGACACAGAAAAATAGTACTGCCTGATTTTAATGAAATCATGTGGAATCTTAAAGCCAAGGTCAAATACAAAGAAATAGAGAGTGCTATTAACTATTAATAGAAATAATGGTTTGGAGATCTCCCCAAACCTCCTGAAGCGCAGGTTGTTGTTTGACTTAATCTAGTTAATGTTTACAAGTGTCTTTGGCTTAATTGGCTTTTGTGCTGTGGGGGCGGAGTTATCCTCCCAGCTGGTATAAAAGGTGGGGTTGTGTGAGTCTCGAGATCCAGAGATCTCCCAAGACACTCCTGAAGTGCAAGTAGGTAAGTAGGAGCTGGGTGCTTCAGCAAGGCGGACTGTTGTTTGACTTAATCTAGTAATCTAGTTGTCTTTGGCTTAGTTGGCTTTTGTGGCTGTGGGGGTGGAGTTATCTTACAGCTTGGTATAAAGGTGGGGTTGTGTGAGTCTTGGAGATCGAACCCTAGGAGGTAGAGAACAGACCTGAGCCAGGTCAGACTACAACAGATCACAGAATTGTGGAGCTTGCTGGCAAACCAAGTACACACAGGCTTAATTTGATTATGCCATTGATCCTGATACTCTTCTTACCTGAGCAAATCATGACAAAGGACAATCCTACATCTGGGAGGAATCATGGCATCCCACTAAGGACCAGCCACTAAGGAACTCCCCATGGCATATTATCATTAAAAACTAAAAACAGGGCCTGGAAGGCACTGGCCTCAGTGGTTAAGAGCATTGACTGCTGCTTGCAGAGGACCTGGGTTCGATTTCCCAGCACCCACACAGCGGCTAACGAAACTGTCTTTAACTCAGTTCCAGGGCGAATCTGATGCCCTCTTGCTGACCTCAGACCAATGGCAATTGCAGGCACAGCAGGTCGCACACAACCCTGACAATGCAAGACAGTACACTCATAACAAGAAATAAAAAAAAAAACCGTAGAAACTGAAAACACAGAATAAAGAAAGGATATTGAAAGCTCGCAAGAGAGGAGGGCCAACTCACACACACCATTACGGGGCAGGCAGGTCAGTCCACAACTAACAGCTGATCTATTCTAGGCTAGAACTTTTTTTTGAAAGCCAAGAAAAAAGGACTTCAGAGATATGTAAATTCCAAGTCCATCCCAACAGATCCCCAACTGCCAAGGCCAGAGTATTATACCCCAGCAAACAATCTACAATTAACATATAAAACTTTCCATGATAAAAACATACTAAATGAATTTATAAGCAATAAACCAGCTTTACAGAGGATACTAGAAGGACTATTTCTGACTGAAGAAGAAAGGATAAGCCAGAGGAGCAGATGGAGAAACAATAATAGCCTAGGACTGTTAATCGAAAGGAGTATGGCTGGTTGTGTGGTGGGTGTTGCATGCTTTATCCCACACTTGGGAGGCAGAGGCAAGTGGGATCCTCTATGAGTTCAAGGCCAACCTGAGCTACCATAGGTGAGCTTCCAGGGACAGGCTGGAGGCCTACAGGGAAACCCTGTCTCAAAAAGACCAAAAAAAAAAAAAAAAAAAAAAAAAGTACCAGAAATATTAATACCACAAATGGCAAGAAATGAATACATATCTTTCAATAATAACTCTGAACATTAATGTTTTCAATTACTCAATAAAAGGTGAAGACTAGCAGAGTTGGGTTAGCAAATAAGACTTTTTTTTTTTTGTCAATATAGTAGCTAGCCACTTTGGGCACATTGCAAGGGAAGGAACTTAGAAGAGGAGGAGAAAGCTATTCTAAGCCAATGGAATTAGGAAACAAGCAGGTGTAGATATTTCAATATCTGAAAAAATATATATTTCTCGCAGCCGACACAACTATTTAGAAGAGAGTAAAGAAGTTGGCATTTTATAGCTCATTAGGGCAGATATTAAAGTAGATATATATATTAATGAGGATATTCTTTTATTTATAATATTCTTTATTTATTTTTTATGTATGAAATGTACTGTCTGCATGTAAGGTCAATGCAGACCCATGTCGTGCAATGCGGCGGAGGTCAGAAGGGGTGTCCGATTCCCTGGAACTCGGAGTTACAGACAGTTCTCAGGCGTCTGTGGGTGCTGGGGATCAAACCCCCCCCTCCACCAACTGAGATTACGAAGCATCTGAAAGGCTTGCAAAGCAAGCCTTCAACACCAGTGAAATAGGCATTTTGGGGACTCAACACTGGAGATACGACAAAGTGAAGCCCGATAGCCAAGGAACAAGCACGAAGAAGAGACCAAATATGGGGAGGGGCAGGATAGATCCCGCACGTACGACCCAAGCTCTACCAATCTTATGGAAGATTCCTACAATGGGGTTTCGCCCCCTGGGGATGGCCCCAGGACACAGGGATATCCAGAACCCACAATCATGGAACGAATTCTTAAGAAATGCCAGTTAAGTATTTATTGCAAATCTAAGAAATTAAGAAAAGAGAACGAAGAACTCAGAAGGAAGTGGAAACACTGGAAAAAGATCCCATGTTGGAAAAGATAAGGAAATCCAACTCAGCAAAGCAAAGAGCTACAGAAGAGAGTTGAGAAGCTCCAAAAAGAAGTAAAATACTAAGAAATCAGAAGAGGAAATGAAAAAGAAATAAACACTCAATCCCTTTTCAAGGGGAAAGGAATGGAAAAAGCTTCAGTAAGCAGAATGGGAGGAAGCAGAAACAAAAGAATAATGGAATTTCCTGCTGGTTATCGTTCCAAGAACCTGGAATATACAAGAAAAATAATAAACCTCCAAGAAGAAAATTTGAAACATTTAAAAACAACAACAAAAGTCGAACAACAGGCAGCTGTGGGAACAAACTATGAAAAAGGATCAAACTCTGGCATCTGGGAATAGAAGGAGGAGAAAGAATCCAAAGAGAAATGGATTGATGAGATCTTCAACCAGAGATAAATAGATGAAAAATTCCCAAACTAAAAAAGACAAACCAATGCATACAGGAAGCACCTAGAACTCCAAACAGACAAACAGAAAAGAAACTCTCACACCACATGATAGTTAAAATGCTAGACACCACAAACAAAGACCAATCCTTAAAGCCACAAGATGAAACAACAAGTGCCTATAAGGGGAAACCTAATCAGAATTACAATGACTTCTCAGTGAGAACTATGAAAGCAAGAAGAATTTGGAGCAAAGCATCCCAGTGTTAAAGGGGTATAGATGACAACCCAGGTTAGATACCAGCAAAAATGTTGATTAATAGTTGAAGGAGAGAGACAAAACCATTCCCTGACCATAAACAGAATGAAAGAATACATGTCCAGACCAACCCTTCTATAGAGAATACTTGAAGCAATTAAAAGGAAAGAAGAAAGGAGCAATCCATTCCCAGGCACCTAGAAGAGAAATCAATAAAAAGCATAGACTGCAGAGCAGAAACCAAAACCAAAACTGCAAATGGATAATTAAGGCAAAAGGAGCAACACAAACTTTGTCAGGCATAACCTTAAATATTAAGGAACTAAATTCCCCAATCAAAAGACATAGACTGGGAGATTGGATTACGAAACAGAACCCATCGATATGCTGTCTACAAGAAACACATCTTACCTTCAAGGACAGGCACCGTAAAGTGTGTGCCCACCAGCCGGTTCTTGCCCAAGGAATCTTTATATAGCCTCAAAATGAGAAGAGTCTTTCTTATGTCTTTATGTAAAAGTTTCATAATTTTGGCTTTTGTATTGAGGGATATAATCCAGCCCCAATTAATTTTGTGTAAAGTTTGAGATCTGCTATACATACATTCATCTAGCTTTCCTAGTCATATTTTTTGGGGGGGCGGAGGGGGTCTTTTTAGACAAGGATCTCCCTTTTAGTCCCAGAGTGCCTGGAATCTCGCTAATGTAGACCAGGCTGGCCTTCACCTCACAGACAATCCACCTGCCTCTGCCTTTCCCTGAGTGCTGAGGGACTAAAGGCATGTGCCACCATGCCCGGCCTTCCTAGTCTTTTCAAGACTTTCCTCCACCAATTTTTGAAGTGTCTTTTTTTTTTTTTTTTTGAGTCTTCATGTAAGCCCAGGCTGAAAAGACTATGTGTGTAAGCAAGGATGACTCTCAAAAAATTCTCGATCTTCCTGCCTCCACATCCTAGAGCTTGGGAATTATAGGTGAGCACTACCATGGCTATTGTCCAAGTGTCTTCAACTAACAATGTATGCATGATGTTCATAGATTCTCTGCTCCTTTTCATCGACCCATTTGTCTGCTAGGCAAGTGTGATTTTAGAGTAAACTCTGATGTCAGGTTGTGTGAACTTGTTCAAATTTGTTCTATGCTGGAGGTATAGCTCAGAAACAGAGCTTTTATTGACCAGTATGTGTGAAGGCCTGGGTTCCATCTCTAGCACAGAAAGAAAAAGAAAAGCCAGCTCATGGGCCTTGGGGATCCAAACTGTGGTCCTCACTCTTGTTGGGGAAAATACTTTATCTACTGAGCTAATTCCTCCAAGAGCCTCATATAAAATCGATCTTGTTCTCTTTCTAAAAAGTCTGTTCAAAAGTTGATTGTATTGTATTGAAAGTCTATAGATATAATTTTGGGAGAATGGACATATTAGCAGCCTTGATCGTACAACCAATAAGCACAGTTCCATCTTTCTATTTACCTAATCATATTCTTTAATATTCCCTTTTTTAATCCTTGGTTGGGATTGAACCTAATAGCTTTGTGTGTGCTAGGCTAATGCTCTTATCACAGAGACACACCCCTGATTCTTTTTAAATGAAGGTATTATTTTGACCTTAAGTTTGCCCAGGCGGCCTTGAACTTGCTCAGTAGGTGTTGAATTTGCAATCCTCCTGCCTCAAGTGCCCAAGGATCTGGATGTATAAGTTCACACCATTAGACCTAGATTTCTCTGATGCTCTTTCAACAGAGTTTTATAATTTCAGCCTAGAGACTATTTATACCGTTGCTGAATTTATTCCTAAGAATTATTTTATTTGCTGGTATTACAATTATAATTTAAAATATTTAATTTTCTAACTGTCTACTGTTACATATAAACAAATTTGATTTTTTTGTAATGCTGCTTTTATATTCTGTGAATTTGTTAAAGTTACCTATTATTTAGTAGGTCTTTTGTATTTTCCAAATAAAGAAGTAATGTTGCTTGTAATGAGGACCCTTGTTACCTTTTCTTTTCTAATCTTTGTGCCTTCTGTCTTGTTTTCTTGCATGGGCTAGGACCTATATTGCACTGTTGTAAAGAAGGTGTAAGCAAATATATTTGCCCTGGTCTCAATTTTAGGGAAAAGTTTCAATATTTTGTCATTAGAGTTTACTGGTAGGTTTGTTATAGTTTTAAAAAATCAGATTGACAATCCTTATATTTTATGAATATATAAAGAATTAATTATTATTATTATTAATTATTATTATTTTGGTCTTTTTGAGACGGGGTCTCCCTGTAGCCCCAGCTGATCCTGGAACTCACTCTGTAGACCAGGCTGGCCTTGAACTCACAAAGATCTGCCTGCCTCTGCCTCCCAAGTGCTAGGATTAAAGGCATGCGCCACCACACCCAGCTAAGAATTAAATATTATTTAACTTTATGAAGGAGATCCTATCACTTATTACATGTAGAAGCCTAGAGGGCATTATGATAAGTGAATAAGACACAAAAAATAGTACTGCCTTGCTTTCAATGAAATCATGTGGAATCTTAAAGCCAAGGTCAAATACAAAGAAATAGAGAGTGCTATTAACTATTAATAGAAATAATGGTTTGGAGATCTCCCCAAACCACCTGAAGCAAGAGGTTGTTGTTTGACTTAATCTAGTTAAATGTAAGTTGTTCTTTGGCTTAATTGCTTTTGTGGCTGTGGGGGTGGAGTTATCCCCCCCAGCTGGTATAAAGGTGGGGTTGTGTGAGTCTTGAGATCAGAGATTTCCCAAGACACCTGAAGTGCAAAGTAGGTAAGTAGGAGCTGGGTGCTTCAGCAAGGCGGACTGTTGTTTGACTTAATCTAGTTAATCTAGTTGTCTTTGGCTTAGTTGGCTTTTGTGGCTGTGGGGGCGGAGTTATCTTCCCAGTTGGTATAAAAGGTGGGGTTGTGTGAGTCTTGGAGATCGAGCCCTAGGAGGTAGAGAACAGACCTGAGCCAGGTCAGCCTACAACAGATCACAGAATTGTGGAGCTTGCTGGCAAACCAAGTACACACAGGCTTAATTTGATTATGCCATTGATCCTGATACTCTTCTTACCTGAGCAAATCATGACAAAGGACAATCCTACATCTGGGAGGAATCATGACATCCCACTAAGGACCACTAAGAACTCCCCATGGCATATTATATATAAAAAACTAAACAAGGGCCTGGAGAGATGGCTCAGTGGTTAAGAGCATTGACTCCTCTGCAAGGAGGCTACGTGGTTTCGATTCCCAGCACCACACAGTGGGCTAAGAACTGTTTTAACTCAGTTCCAGGGGAAATCTGATGCCCTCTTCTGACCTCCATGGCATTGCGGACACAGATTGCACCAACCTACATGCAGAAGTACCCTCATACACATAAAAAAAAAAAAAACCTAAAAACTGAAAAGACAGAATAAAGAAAGGATATTGAAAGCTGCAAGAGAGGGGGGCCAACTCACACACAAAGGCAGGTCAGTCACAATAACAGCTGATTATTTGGTAGAAACTTTTAAAGCCAGAGGGACCTATGTAGACCAAGCTGACCTCTATCTCCCAGAGAGGTGCCTCTGCCTCTGAGTGCTGGGATTTAAAGGTGTGTACCACCAAGCTCAGCCTTTATTTATTTATTATAAATCACTGAATCAATTTTTTATTAAATATAAGTTGACATAGAATAAAATGTGCCCTTTTGCAGTGTACATGTATTTCACCCTATGTAAATATCATACTATCGGCCAGGTGTGGTGGCGCATACCTTTGATTCTAGCACTCGGGAGGCAGCGGCAAAAGAAAAGAAAAGAAAAGAAAAGAAAAGAAAAGAAAAGAAAAGAAAAGAGCAAGAACAATACCTTTAAACCCAACATTTAGAAAGCAGAAGATCTCTGCAAGTTCAAGTCCAGCATGGTCTACAGAGCAAGTTCCAGACCAGTCAAGGCCATATAGTGAGACCCTATCTCAAGTATTTAAAAAATATATAAATGGCTCCCCAATCAGAATCTCCAGCCCACCCGCCTTAGAGCACAGTGCTGCCGAGCCCTCGCCATGCTTGCTGGCTCCCAACCCCCATGAGACATCCATGACTGTGGTGACGGGCAAGCCAGGTGAGACTCTGACCCATGCAAACCATTGCCAGGTCAGATGCCAGAGAACCATTGCTCTGGTTTAGTCTTAAACCAGTTTCCTATGGAACACAAACCATTTCTTTCCATTATTATTAAACTTGTAGGCCAGTACACACAGTAATGGGTTTCATGTTCTTACTCATGCCCCCCCCCACTGACCTCCCCTAGACACCCCCCACCCCGACCCGGTCTGGCTATTTCCTCTAGTTCTGTTCATGTCACAGAGACTTCTCCCAAATCCTCTTTTCCTTCCTCCTCTAAGATGTCTCTCAGGATCCCCTTTCAGATTCCGTAACTCACACACACAGATATATAAATATGCATTTTCTATTGACACCTATATATAATTTTAAATCTAGATCTTGCAAATAAGTGAAAACATGGGATATTTGTTTTTCTCCATCTGGCCAATTTCACTTAACATAGCAATGCCCAGTTCCATTCATTTTCCTGCAAATGTCATGATTTGACTTTTCTTTAGGTGGGCTGTTCAAAGTTCTTTTATGTATATGAGCCTTTCTTTTTCTATTCATTTATCTGCTGATGGACATCTGGGCTGGTTCCATTTCCTGGCTATTGTGAGTGGTATAACAACAAACAAGGTTGTATCTCTGTGACATATTGACCTAGATTCCTTCAGGTACGCTACCCAAAGGCAGTATGGCTGGATAATATGGTTATTCTATTTTTAGTGGTTTGAGAAACCTTCGTACTATTTTCTATGATGATTATACAAGTTTCTATTCCCACTGATAATGTATAAGAATTCTTCTCTCCTTATGTCCTCACAAGCATTTGTTGTCACTGCCTGGGGTAAGATGGAATCTCTGAGTAATTTTAATTTGCATTTCCCTGATGGTTAAAGATGTTGAATATTTTTTCAAGTACTTCTTGGCCATTTGCATGTCTTTTTTTTTTATTTTTTTTAATTTTATTTATTTTTTATGTATATGAATGTACTGTCTGTGTGTTTGTGCACCCATGTCGTGCAATGCCACGGAGGTCAGAAGAGGGTGTCAGATTCCCCTGGAACTGGAGTTAAAGACAGTTCTCAGCCGCCATGTGGGTGCTGGGGATCGAACCCAGGTCCTCTGCAAGAGCAGTTGGTGCTCTTAACTGCTAGGCCATCTCTCCAGCCCCTGCATGTCTTCTTTTGAGAGTTCTCTATTCTGTTCATTAGCCTATTTATTGACTGAATGATTTAGGGTTTGGATGTTTTGGTTTTGCAGTTCTTTATATATTCTAGAAATGAATTCCCTTGCTGAATATAGTTGGCAGAGACGTGTTCTCATTCTGTAGGCTGTCTACTCATACTGGTGATGGTTTCTCTTGCTGCACAGAAGCTTTTTAATTTCATGAAATCATATTTGTCATTTCTTAAGATTATTTCCAGTGCTAGTGGAGCCTTGTTCAGATGTTGTCTGTGCCGTGTGTATCTTGAAATGTTTACCTATGCTTCCACTAGTAGTTTCAAAGTTTCAGGTCCTATATTAAGGCCTTGATCTGTTTGAATTGATTTTGAGCAGAGTGAGCCATATGAATCGGATTTCATTCTTTTACATGTAGAACTCTAGTTTCTCCAACACCATTTGTTGAAGAGGCTATCTTTTTCCCCAATGTATGTTTTTGAAGCCTCTGTCAAAAATTAGGTGGCTGCCCAGGGCTCAGAGACCATTATAGAAGAGGAAGTGGAAGAGCCAGGGATGATGGATGACTACAAGGAAACAGTTTTTCAGGCTTCTGGGAACTTGCCCATATGAACTTATAGCAACAGTGTCAGCATGCATAAGACCCATGCAAACTCAAATCAGACAAAAACCCAGCATGGAACTGGGGAAATGGGTAAGAAGCCCCAGCCTTAGCTGAGAAACTATTGGCAGCCCATCACTGCTGGGTGAGGAAGAGTTGGTCTTCTTTAAGGGAGACATGCTAGATAGGCTGACCAGGCTCCAGTAGATGGACTCACACCAAGGCACACTTGGGGATACAAACTTGACTCTATAGGACTGAATCTATGTGTCAGAATGCATGAAATCAAGTGAGGGAACTATGAGGTGGTACAGACAGGAGAAAGGGAGTCTAAATACGATTAAGATGTATTATATGGCCGGGCATGGTGGCAAACACCTTTAATCTTAGCACTCGGGAGGCAGAGGCAAGTGGATCTCTGTGAGTTCAAGGCCAGTCTGGTCTGCAGAGTGAGTTCCAGGCCAGCTGGGGCTACAGAGACCCTGTCTCAAAAAAAAAAACAAACAAAACAAACAAACAAAAAACAACCCCCCCAAAAAAGATGTATTATATGAAATGCACAAAAATTCAATAAAAATATATATTGAAAAGAACTAAGTGGCTGTAGCTGTGTGGATTAATTTCTAGGTCCTCTGGTCTATCCCCCTGGCCTACATGTCTTTTTATGCCAAAACATGCTATTTTTCTTACTGTGGCCCTGTATTATAATTTGAGATCAGAAATTGTGATACCTCCAGCATTATTCTTTCTGCTAATTTTTTTCATGGCTATATTAGCCAGGGTTCTCTAGAAAAATGGGACTGATAGAATAAATGTATATTACAAAAGGGGATTAATTAGGTCAGCTTGCATGGTAGAAGACAGACAAGACAGCCCAACAATGAATGTCTGTATGACAGAGAGGCAGAAAACCTAGCCCAGAAGGCTGAGGGCCTCAGTAGCTCCGACCTGGTGCTGACAGCCCGGAGGAGTCCTGGAAAGCTGCTGGTCTTTAGTCCATATTGGAAGGCCAAAGAAACTGGGCGTCGATGTCAGTAAAGGACGGCAGCAGTAGCAGAACAGACGCACGCACCAGCAGGGAGCAAAGGCAGGCAGGCAAACAGCAGACCTGATTCTCCCTCTCGCCTCTGGATTTTGGAACCGACGTCAAAAGAGGCTAACCGCTCTGGGGTAGCGTCCTCTCCCTTCTGATAAACTTCCTGGAAACACCCTCACTGACCCACCCAGAGGAGTGCCTGTTAGGTGACTCCAGATCCGATCAAACTGACAATCATCAGTGGTTAAGAGCACTGGCTGCTCTTGCAGAAGACCCAGGTTCAAATCCCAGCACCCACATGGTGGCTAACAACTGCCCATAACCCCAGGTCAAGGGGATCCAACGTCCTCTTCTGACCTCTGTGGGCATTGCATGACATGGGTGTACTTACATACATGCAGGGATAACACTCGTACACATAAAATAAAAATAAATTAAAAAAAGTTTTTTTAAAGATTAATCATCACAGAGGTCTTTTGTACTTCTGTATGAATTGCAAAAGTGTTTTTCTAGTTCCATGAAGAGATATCACTGGTATTGGTTTTTTTATGGGGTTGCACTGAGTTTATAGATTGTTTTGTAACTATATCCATTTTCACAATTTCAGCTTTCCAATCTTTCCATCTTCTAGCAATTTTTCTGCAGTGTCTTAAAAGTTTTTCATCTCCTTGCTTCAATTTATTCCCAAAGGTTTTTTTTAAACTATAGTGAACAGATTTTTCTTCTTGATTTATTTGACAATGAGATCTATATTGGTATATAGAAAAGCTACTAGCTAGCTGGACATGGTGGTACACACCTTTAGGCCTAGAACTCCAGAGGCAGAGGCAGTCAAAACCCTGTCAGATTAAGGCCAGGCTGGTCTATACAGCACGTTCCAGGCCAGATGGGGCTACAGGGAGACCCCGTCTCAAAAAAAAAAAAGGAAAGAAAAGTTACTGGCTTTTATATTTTGAATTTATATCCTTCTATTTTTTGAAAGTATTATCAATTCTATGAGTATTCTAGTAGAGTCTTTAGGGTCTTTTAGGATCATATCATCTATAAATATGGATAATTCGACTTTTCTTTTATATGTATTTTTCTTATCTTACTACTCTAAGATTTCAGATGGAGAGAGTAGATACCTTTGTCTCTCTCATTCCATATCTAAGGGAAATACATTCCACTTTGCCCTGTTTAAGATAATACTGGCGGGCTGGAGCGATGGCCTAGCGGTTAAGAGCGCCGACCGCTCTTGCAGAGGACCCGGGTTCGATCCCCAGCACCCACATGGCGGCTGAGAGCCGTCTGAAACTCCAATTCCAGGAGAACTCCAGTTCCAGGGGAGTCCGACGCCCTCTTCTGACCTCCGCGGCATTGCACGTCACGGGTGCACAGACTTGCATGCAGACAATACATTCATACACATATGGAAATAAATAAAAAAAAAAAAAAGATAATACTGGCTATAGTTTACTGTATAAAGCCTGTATTATGTTGAAGTATATTCCTTCTGTTCCTAGTTTCTTCAGATTTTTATTTTATCATGAAGGGATGTTGTCAGTTGAGATGACAGTTTGAGTGATTTGAATCCCTAAATTTACTTTGTAAAGAATTACACTATTGATTTGAATATGCTGAACCAACCTTGTGTCCTTGGGATATAACCAACTTGGCTGTGATGTATGATGTTCTGTGTTATTTAATTCAGTTTGTCAGAATTCTATTGTGAACTTATGCATTATGTTCATCAGGTAAATTGGCATTTTGTTTTCTTTTTTGTTGTGTTATTATCTGATTTGGGTATGAGGGTAATTCTGCTTCCCAGACCAAATTTAGTAGTGGTCCATTTCTATTTTATGGAACAGTTGGTCTTAGCTCTTCTTGAAAGGTTAGACAGAAGGGCTGGAGAGATGGCTCAGCAGTTAAGAGCACTGACTGCTCTTGCAGAGGACCAGGGCTTGATTCCCAGCACTCATGTGGTGGCTAACAATTGTCCATTACTCTAGTTCCAGAGGTTCTGATACTCTCTTCTGACCTTCATGGGCATTGCATGATACGGGTCCTTTTACATACAAGCAGGCAATACACTCATGCACATAATAATAAATAATAACAAAATATAACAAAAATAAATAATTTTTAATAAATGTTTTAAAAGTTAGGTAGAATTTGGTAGTAACTGTTTGCTTCTGGGCTTTTCCTTAATGGGAGTTTTTTTTTCTTTTTTTTTTAATATTTTATTAACATCATTTTCTTTAAGAAGTAACATGATTACATTGAAAGACTTTGTATGGATTGGAGAATTTTGAAAGAGAGTGAATGGCAATCTCACATTGTATTAACACTGACAAACTTCACATTATTGTTAAAGCATGGTAGTATAGTTTTGCCAGTAGTCAATGTTCAGAAATTATAGTAGACATAAGATTTCAAATTTATGTTCTAAGTTATAATTACATATTTTTAGTTTGAGGAGTATAACAGTTCAGTTTTGTTATTATACTTCTTTCTATTTCTTTTTGTTATTGTTCCCTTTAATTTTAGATTACTCCAAAATATGCATATATACACTCCACATATATACCAAAATGACAGAGTCTGAAAATAAGCTATAGGTTAACTCCAAAACACGTTAGAGATTCACATTTTTTTGGTCTCCCTGTAGTCCCCAGGTGGCCTGGAACTCACTCTGTAGACCAGGCTGGAGTTGAACTCACAGAGATCCGCCTGCCTCTGCCTCCCAAGTGCTAAGATTAAAGGAGTGCACCACCACACCTGGCAGAGATTCACATTTTAACAGTAATTTTGTGTGCTGACAGAAAGACTTTACATTCCCAGGCTACGTAGCAAGTTGATGTATGTTTTAATGTACTTTCAAAGAAGAGATTGCTTCTTTCTCATAAATTTTAGAACTTGGGAGACATAAACTTCAAGTTATATCTATAGTAGCATCAGGCTTGGCTTACCTATAAGAATTTGGTGCTAGGATCCACAAATGAGGGACACCGTACATAGTTTGTCTTTCTGGGACTATGTTACTTCACTTAGCATAATAGCTTCTAGTTCCATACATTTACAAACAAATTTCATGATGTCGTTTTTTCTTTACCGCTGCATAGAACTCCATTGTGTAGATGTACCATATTTTCATTATCCACTCATCAGTTGAGGGGCACTTGGGTTGCTTCCAGCTCTTCACTATTGTGAAAAGAGTGGCAATAGATATGGTTGTGCATGTATCTCTGCAATATGATAAATCTTATGGGTATGTACCCAGAAGTGGTATGACTGGGTCAAGTGGTAGGTTCCTTTTGAGCCTTTTTTTTTTTAAAGATTTTTTTTTTATTTTATTTATTTCTGTATGTGTATCAATGTACTGTCTGCCTGCAGGTTTGTGCACCCGTGTCATGCAATGCCGCGGAGGTCAGAAGATGGTGTCGGATTCCCCTGGAACTGGAGTTCTCCTGGAATTGGAGTTTCAGACGGTTCTTGGCCGCCATGTGGGTGCTGGGAATCGAACCCGGGTCCTCTGTAAGAGCGGTCAGCACTCTTAACTGCTAGGCCATCTCTCCAGCCCCCTTTTGAGCCTTTTAAGAGTTCTACACACTGCTTTCCATAGGGGTTGCATGAGTTTGCATTCCCACCAGCAGTGGATGAGTGTTTTCCCCTCCAGCATTTGGTATCATTTGTTTTCTTGATCGTAGCCAGTCTTACCTGAGTAAGATGAAATCTTAAAGTGGTTTTAATTTGCATTTCCTTAATTACTAGTAATGTTGAACACTTTTAAAGATGTTTCTCAGCCATTTTTACTTCTTCATTTGTGAAGTTTCTCTTCAGATCTTTACTCCATCTTTTGATTGGGACATTTTTTTTTCTTGCTCTTTTGCTTTTTGAGTAATTTTTATACAATCTGGATTTTAGAACTCTGTCAGATGTGTCACTAGTTGAAGGTTTTCTCCCACTCTGTGGGTTTTCTCTTCACTTCTTTGATTGTTTCTTTCACTGTCCAGAAGCTTTTCAGTTTAATGAGGTCCCAGATTATTTTGTCTTATGCATGTTTTGCTTGCATTCACATATGGATACCATGCATATGTCTTGTGTATATGGAGGCCAGAAGAGGGCTTTAGATCCCCCCTGGAACTGAAGTTACAGACAGTTGTTAGCCACCATGTGGGTGTTGAGAATTGAACCCAGGTCCTCTGCAAGAACTTCAGCCAATGTTAATTGGTGAGTTCTCTCTCCAGACCCTGTTTCTATCATGTTGACTTAATTTTGGTTAATCATATGTGTCTAGAAAGTTATCTATTCTAAATTTTCTAGGTTTTTAGAATATGAGTTTTCAATAATTCTCTGGATTTCATTGGGAACTAGGACACCATCTTCTCCCCTTCACTACCCCACCCCTGTTTAAACCTTGCCCCCCTTACTCCTCCCTCTTTTAAGTTTTGAGTCATATCCTGGACTTTTTTTAATTGGAATTTTTTCATTTTTTAAATTTTAAGTGTTTATGGTATTTTGCCTCCATATATGTAAGTGTATCACATATGCACAATGCCTGTGGAAATCCTAAGACAGCATTGGACCCCCTAAAACTGGAGTTATGATTGGTTGTTAGCTACCATGTAGGTGCCAAGAACCAAACTCATGTCCAGTGCTTTTTAACTACTGAGCCATCTCTCCAGCCTTAAGGAAGATTATTTTCAAATTGCTGCTTCAACCTTGTTGCGGGTTATAAATCTGTTTAAATTATTTATTCAATGTTAGTTTAATTTTGGTGACTCATATTAATCTAGAAATTTGTCCACTTCTTTTAGATTTCCAGTTTACTGGAGAATGGGTTTTTCAGAAATTTTTTTTAATTTTATTTATTTCTGTGTGTGTATCAATGTACTGTCTGCATGCAGGTCTGTGCACCCATGTCGTGCAATGCCACGGAGGTCAGAAGAGGGTCTCGGATTCCCTGGAACTGGAGTTCTCCTGGAATTGGAGTTTCAGACGGTTCTCGGCCGCCATGTGGGTGCTGAGGATTGAACTCGGGTCCTCTGTAAGAGCGGTCGGCGCTCTTAACTGCTAGGCCATCTCTCCTGCCCCATCCTCTTTATTTTTTTCCTGATGACCTGTCTTTTGGTGAAAATGTCATATTGAAATCACCTACTATTGCTGTGTTGGCATGAATATGTGACTCTAGTATTATTTGTGATATGAAACAAGTCACATCTGTTTTGGTGTGCATATGTTTAGCATTATTCTCCTTTTGGGGGGGGTATTTTTTAAACAGGGTCTCCCTTTTAGTCCCAGCTGGTCTGGAGCTCTCTCTGTAGACCAGGCTGACCTTGAACTCACAGAGCTCTGCCTGCCTCTGCCTCTCCACTGCTGGGATTAAAGGTATGTGCCACCACACTGAGCTTAGAATTATCCTCTTGGGCTGGAGAGATGGCCTAGTGGTTAAGAGTGCCGACTGCTCTTGCAGAAGACCTGGGTTCAATCCCCAGCACCCACATGATGGCTGAGAACCGTCTGTAACTCCAGTTCCAGGGGAATCCGACACCCCCTTCTGACCTCCATGGCATTGCACAACATGGGTGCACCAACCTACATGCAGACAGTACATTCATACACAAAAAATAAATAAAAATTAAAATTAAAAAGAATTATCCTCTTAATATATATTGCTTAATTAATATCACCTAATGAGTATGAAATGAACTTCTTTATCTCTTCTAAATAGTGTTGGCTGGAAAAATATATTTTTTCAGATATTGAAATATCTACACCTGCTTGTTTCCTAATTCCATTGGCTTAGAATAGCTTTCTCCAAAAAAATAAAATAAAATAAATTTAAAAAACAATAAATAAATAAATAAGAATAGCTTTCTCCATCCTTTACCCTGACATGGTGCCTCTTTGATGGTGAAGTGTATTTCTTAGAGGCAAAAAAAAGTCTTATTTGCTAACCCAATCTGCTAGTCTTCACCTTTTATTGAGTAAGTGAAGCCATTAATGTTCAGAGTTATTATTGAAAGATATGTATTCATTTCTTGCCATTTGTGGTATTATATATCTTTACTTTTTTTTTTTTTTTGGTCTTTTTGAGACAGGGTCTCCCTGTAGCTCCAGCTGTCCTGGAACTCACTATGTAGACTAGGTTGGCCTTGAACTCACAGAGATCCACTTGCCTCTGCCTCCCAAGTGCTGGGATTAAAGGCACACGCCACCACAAACAGCATATCGATGGCCTAGCGGTTAAGAGTGCCGACCGCTCTTACAGAGGACCGGGGTTCGATCCCCAGCACCCACATGGTGGCCGAGAACTGTCTGAAACTCCAATTCCAGGAGAACTTCTGTTCCAGAGGAATACGACACCCTCTTCTGACCTCCGCGGCATTGCACGACAGAGGTGCACAAACTTGCATGCAGACAGTACATTTATACATATACAAAAAAAATTTAAAAAAACAAAAAACAAAAAACAGCATATCTTTTCATTAACAGTCCTGGTATTTATTTTTCTCCATCTGTCCTCTGGTTTATCCTCTTCTTCAGTCAGAAATAGTCCTTCTAGTATCCCCTGTAAAGCTGGTTTATTGCTCATAAATTTATTTAGTATGTTTTTATCATGGAAAGTGGGGGGGGGTTGGTCTTTTGGAGACAGGGTCTCCCTGTAGCTCCAACTGTCCTGGAACTCACTCTGTAGACCAGGCTGGCTTTGAACTCACAAAGATCAGCCTGCCTCTGCCTCCCAAGTGCTAGGATTAAAGGCGTGCACCACCACGCCCAGCTATCGTGGAAAGTTTTTATGAATAGATAGGTGTGCTGGGTATAATACTCTGGCTTGGCAGTTGGGATCTTTCAGAACTTGGAATACATATCTCTGAGTCCCTCTGGCTTTAAAAGTTTCTACCAAATAATCAGCTGTTATTGTGACTCACCTGCCTTTGTGTGTGAGTTGGCCCCCCTCTCTTCCAGCTTTCAATATCCTTTCTTTATTCTGTGTTTTCAGTTTTTAGGGTTTTTTTTTTTAATGTGTATGAGTGTACTGTCTGCATGTAGGTTGGTGCACCTGTGTCCTGCAATGCCATGGAGGTCAGAAGAGTGCATCACATTTCCCTGGAACTGGAGTTAAAGACAGTTCTTAACCGCCATGTGGGTGCTGGGAATCGAACCCAGGTCCTCTGAAAGAGCAGTCAATGCTCTTAACCACTGAACCATCTCTCCAGGCCCTATTTTTAGTTTTTAATGATAATATGCCATGGGGAGTTCCTTTTCTGGTCCTTAGTGGGATGCCATGGTTCCTCCCAGATGTAGGATTGTCCTTTGTCATGATTTGCTCAGGTAAGAAGAGTAGCAGGATCAATGGCATAATCAAAGTAAGCCTGTGTTCTTGGTTTGCTAGCAAGCTCCACAATTCTGTGATCTGTTGTAGGCTGATCTGGCTCAAGTCTGTTCTCTACCTCCTAGGGCCCGAGGTAGGTTAATTACCCCTGGGCTGGTCACCACCTCCAGTGCCTCAGCTACTGCATTTTGTGGGTCCTCACATGCCTGGACACTCTACCCTGGGCCAGCTCCAGCCTGCCAAGCCTCTGCCATGTAGGAAGCCCCTATTCCTGACCACTCCACCCTGGGTCAGTTCTGACTTGTTCCCTGCATGCAGAAGCTCTGTCATATGCTGTAAACCTTTCCCTCATTGCATTTTCATCAAAAAGCTTTGAAAGCTTCACCTTGGATTTTACCTATGTCAGTGCCTTTGAGCTTGCAGTTGAGAAGCTGTGGTGCCTTGGAACACTACGTTACCTGGATTTTCCATGTTTCTTGTATTTCCATGTTATGATTTGTGCCTCTGTTGGGTTTTATATCTCTTCTGAGTTTGGAGGGAATTATGATCAATGAGTAGCTTATGAATGAAGGCTCATCTCTGGTATCACTCGGCAAGGAGGGAGCAAATGGTATAAGATATGGAAATGTAGTTCAAATCAATTACAGCCCACTAACGCATCACCAGTGATCATAAGCTGAACGTGCACTATGAAGTTAAAGACTATTTAGGATAAACTTGAAATAGTAAATGTGTAAGATAAAGGAAGGTGGCAAGGGGCAGGGAAGCAGACCAGAAGCAAGTTAGATTAAAGACATGAACCAGAAGGATGTTATGATGGGGAAAGAGGGAGATATTAGAACAAAGGAAAAATAGAAATGACTTCCCAATAATTAGAAAGTGTAAAAACAAAATTATATAAATGTGAGGGGAATAAAAAATTAAAAAGTAAGTATATTTTTAAAATATGATAATGGGGGCTGGAAAGCTGGCTCTCCAGTGATTAAGAGAACCGGCTGCTCTTGCAGAGGATTTGAGTTCATTTCTCAGCACCCACATGGCAGCTAACAGTCCATAACTCCAGTTCCAAGGAATCCGATGCCCTCTTCTGGCCTCTGCGAAGCATTGCACCCATGTGGTGCACTTACATACACACAGGCAAAACACTCACACACATAAAGTAAAAATAATAAAATATTTTAAAATATATGATCATAGCCAGGCATGGTGGTGCACACCTTTAATCCTAGCACTTGGGAGGCAGAGGCAGGTGGATCCTTGTGAGTTCAAGGCCAGCCTGATCTATAGAGCAAGTTCCAGGACAGCTGGAACTACAGGGAGACCATGTCTCGAAAAGACCAAATATATATATATAGATGCAGTCTTTTCTTTGTTGTTTCCTTCCAGATTATGCTCGAGTCACTCTAGAAATATGCAATATGGCATGCCACATTATATCATGAGTTTAGCATTCTTGAACTATGTTTTTTTTTTTTTAATTAGGCTGGAAAGATGTCATGTTTGAATCTCCTCCTTGGCAAGCCCCAAACCACCATTCAGTTCTGCCTTTGTGCTCCACACTGGGTTTCTCCCTACCATGGTCACCAAATGAGGTCCATTAAGCACCTCAGCCTGTCTTGATCTTCCCTCCTGGTCTCCGTGATACATGCGCTGGGTAGTCCAAAGATGGCAGTCTATACTCTGAATGGGCTGAAACCCCAGTAGTTAGCTCAGTCCACAAGCTGGATTCTCAGCAGTCCCCATCTTGTGCACTGAAGGTTTAGAGGATTTCTCTGGACGAGATACATGAGTCTTTGGTCCATATTGGAAGGGTTGAAAAGATGTTCTTCTCACATCTGTTAGTGAGGATGGCAAAATGAGTGGCAGCCACAGGGTAGCGGCACTTCCAGTAAGACAGCAAAACAACTGTTCTTTTCTTTTGTTTTTTTTCTTGTTTATGATCAGGAAGTTTATACCTGAAGTATAATTTCTCAAGTCTTACTATTTAATGAAATTTCTGGTTTACTTTCCTTTGGATTTTAAGGCCACATGGTTAGTCCAGATTAACCAATCTTTTTTTTTAAAAATATATGGAATGGCCTTCACCAAATCTTGTGCTCAATCCTTTGCTCAGGGCCAATGCTAAATCGTTCTCTGTATCGTTCCAGAATCCTAGTTATTGTGCTGCGTGAAGTGAGCACCACGTATTTGTGTTTTCTCAAGGTTCAGTGGAGGATTCTGGGTCCCAGAGTGGTCATCATATTTTTTTGGAGTGGAGGGAGCCCCTGGCTCACATTTTGTCTTTTGCAATCACCAGTGGTCCATCACTGGAGACCAAGTCAGGTTCTTCCTGACCAGGCTTCCCTTTTTGAGAGCATGAAGCAACTTTCCTCTTTATAGACGGACACTGGCTGAAGTCCTCTTATT
>VZQC01000161.1:526338-594988 GCA_009823505.1 Rhizomys pruinosus | reverse complement strand
AAAGAACTGACTGAAACGGTGAACTTCTACTAGAAACAGTAAACTTCCGCATCGAGAATTTTGAGAGACACTGAGAAAAAGATGAAAAACGTGTTTGGCAGAATGCATGAGCTCTGGTGGGGTAGGGGGCAGGGAGGAGGGCACGGGTCTAGATTTGATTTGTAATCTAATTTTGTATGAAATGCACAGAGCTTCAATAACACATTGGCTTTAAAAAAATAAAATAAATAAATTGTCTAAAGAGATCTAAGCCCAACCCATGCCCTTGACCTCTGTTTACCCTATCTGTGGCCTTAATTATACAGGTTAACTTTCAACAAAGGCAGCAGCCTTGAAAGAAAGAGAAGTTAAGGGGTGCAGAAGACAGGGTCAGAGGAGAGGAAGTGTCCCATGCTTCCTTGGGAACATTTTAGCCAACTGTGCATATCCACTGTTTCTAGTCCCAACAGTACCTCATCAGCCCACAGAAATCCTAGACTCACATGGCCTGCACAGTTCAATATGGCAGCCATATTGGCAATCTAAGTTTAAATTGATGTGGGTTAAAATTAATTAATGTGCAGATAGAGCAAATGTGGTACATCTACACAGTGGAGTTCTATGCAGCAGTAAAGAAAGATGACATCATGAACTTTGCAGATAAATGGATGGAACTAGAAGATATTATGTTAAGTGAAATAACACAGTCCCAGAAAAACAAACGACGAATGGTATCCCTCATCTGTGGATGCTAGCGCCAACTATCTAGTAGTATTTCTTGTGCAGGGCTCCTTGAGCTTTGGTCCAAGTAGTTGAGAGTGGCCCATATTGGAAAGAACAACAACGAGACGACGATGACGACGACGACGACGACAACAACAACAACAACAGCAACAGAAAATTCTGTGTCAAAGAACTGACTGAAATGGTGAACTTCTGCTCGAAACAATCAACTTCTATATCGAGAATTTTGAGAAAGACTGAGAAAAAGATGAAAAACATGTTTGGCAGAATGCATGAGCTTTGGTGGGGTGGGGGACTAGGGAGGGGGGCACGGGTCTAGATTTGATCTGTAACATAATCTCATACAAATATATATATATATATATACAATAAAAAAGAAAATAAATTGATTAATGTGCAAATACTCAGTTTGCCACTCGCACGTTTCTATTGGTCTGGCCACACGGGCAGGGCAAGTGTAGACCTGGGAGCTGGTCCTAAATCCAGGCAGCACCCACAAGGTCACACAGATTGTTGAAATCTGAGCTGATTCTACCCCAGTAAGTGGGGCCACTGGTCAGGGAAGAATGAGCCACATGTGAGGGGCAGAGCTGTGACATGCAGACAAGGGCGTTGGGGGAGCAGGTGGCCCAGGCCACTCCGCCCCAGCCTCCTCTCTTTTGCTTTCAGAAGCGAGTTCTGTTCCTGACCAATGACTATTTCTTCACGGACATCAGCAACACACCTTTCAGGTAAGAAGCTAACAATGCCTCACCAGCCAGGTTCGGGGACAGGGCACAAATACCAACAGCTTAGGGTGGAACTTTCAATTAGGGAATGGATTCTCTTGCACTGAGCAGTGTGTGCTAAGAGTAAGGGATTCTGGTCAACTGGTATTACTCAGAAGATGAGGTCTAGACAGGTTTTATTAATGTAGCTGAGTGTCTGGTCCCGCAACCAAACTCCTGGTTTGAATCCCAGCTCCACTACTTACAGGCTGTGTGACCTCAGTCAGGGCATTCAACCTCTCTGATGCCTCAATAGTAAAATGAGGATAGTAATAGCAGCCACTCTTGGTTGTACTGTAAGGATAACATGGCACCATCCCCGTAGATGTTGAAGCAGGCCCTGGTAGGACAAAAGGATCAAAGTTCGGTAGCTCCTGTCTTCCCTGCTTCGTTTCCCAGTAGAGCTTGTACTCTGCACTCTGACCACCCATCCGAATACCAGAGAACTGCTCAGAGTTGCCAACCCCTGGGGCTATGTAAGCCAACTGCATTAGAATTCTTGAGCTATGCCAAATATGGTGGCCCAAAACCTTTGATCCCAGCATTCAGAAGCCAGAAGTAGGCAGGCCTTTGTGTGATCAAGGCCAGCCTGGTCTACATAGCAAGTTCCAGGCCCACTGGGGCTACAGGGATACCTTGTCTCAAAAAAACCAAAAACAAATTCTGGAGGTGGGCCAGTGCCACATGTCTGAAAGCTCCCCAAGTTCAAATCTAAGGCTCTTCCAGGAGAGAGACGTGCAGCAGGAAAGGAACCTCTTGCTGAGGAGCCTGAGACTCCCTGTTCGTTTCTGGTGGTCTCTGGAAGCCCAGGATCTGTCTAAAGTAACATGGAAGCCGGGGGCTTTCCCAGGGTCATTCTTAGAAAGAAAGCACATTAGCAGTGCTGTCCCAGTTCTCACGGAGACAACCTATGAGGGCAGAGCCATTACCGTGCGTCAAAAAGCCCTCAAATAGTGAGGATGAGCAGCCGGGGTGCACGTGACCCTTCTCTCCGCAGCTTGGGCGTGGTGCTGGCCAGAGGCCATGGAGAATACGTCCTTCTGGGAAACACGTCGGTGGAGGAAGGTGGGTTCAGACCACATGCTGACAGATGGGGGGTGAGAGACAGCGAAAAAGAGAGAGAGAGAGAGAGACAATAGGTGAACAAGTGTGTATCTCCTTATCGAGACTGATAACAAAGTCGCACATGGTAGCGTGGAGGCCCGGAAGTCTGATCCAGGCCCTGGGCAGGCCAGCTTGCCGCCCAGGGCAGCTGGGGAAGGAGGCACCCTGGCCTCTTCCAGCTTCCGGAACCACTTCCTGCCGTTTCCACTGCACGTCCTCCCTTAGCTGACTATTTCCTGTACAGACAGCAGCCCCCCACACACACACACACACACAAAGATTTCAGCTTGGTTCGATTACATCTGCCAGCTCGCTATCCCAGACGGAAGCTTTCGGAGGTCAGGTCTAAAGCATATCTCTTGTGGGGACAGGGAAGTTAGGGATGAACTTGGAAAAGATGGCAGGAAACGACTCCTTTCCCTTCTGCCCATGAGCCCAGCTGCCTGGGTACCTTGAGGACCAGGGAGCATTCCAGAGCTGTGAAGATGAGACATCCATGTCTGTGCGTGCTTTTATGGCCTCCATAGGGTCCCTCTGTCCTCGAAGTCCCCTAGGCCTGCAGTGAGCCGCTTCTTCCCCGTTCCTTTCTTCCTCTGCCCAAACCGCCCCAGGTCGGAATACTCCAAGGTACAGAGGGGAGGTCTACCTCTCACTTGTGGAGTCATGTAGCCCTGGTCCTCCAGGGGTGAAGGAGCCCCCCTTTAGCCACCTCAGTTGTTTCCCTACTGTCCTTTCTTGCAGTTTCATACGAGCTTCAATGAGCACCTGCTTAGGTTTGAGCACTGAGCTGTCAGGAGGGCAGCTGATCATTTAGTCATTCAACCAGCCATGGTACTGAGTACACAGCACTAGGTCAGAGCTAGGTGAGGCTCCAGAGCCCACTAGGCAGGGCCAGCCCATCCGGGACTCATCTCTGGCTGGGTACTGAAGCAGCTATGTAAAGTTAAATTACTTTAGCTTTGTAGAGGAAGGTGCCAAGAGTATGGGTCTGTGCGAGGTACCTGTCTGTGTCTAGTGAGGCATCAGGCTGTGGCCATAACTAAAATCCAGGCCAAAAGGAGGAAGTGACCTCTGGCCAGCTAGACGGCTCCACAAGGGGGTGCCGTTCATCCTGGCCTTGGGGAATTAGTAGATCTATAATGCCAATTACTTAGGAGACAGTATAGCCCGGGCAACTTAGTAATGCTGTATCTCAAAAGAAAAAAGAAAATCAGGGCAGGGATGTAGAGTTCTTGCTGAGCAAGTGAGACCCGAGGCTCCACTCCCAATACTTGGGGAGGGCAGGGACTAAGGGAGGGAGGAAGAAAGGACCTGGGGTCCGGAGCAAGGGGGGTGAAGATGTGTTCTTGCAAGCCCACCCAGCGTCTATCCCTTCCTCACAAGCTTACTGCAGCCATTTCTAGACCTGGGGGGTCTACACCCACAGCCCAGGGTGTCTGCCTGAGTGTGGACTCTGATTTCAGGTCTACATGACTTGCTACATCCAGATCTGACCCTGGCCAGTGACTGGTAAGCGGGAGACAGGGGTAGGAAGGAGAAAGATGGAGATTTGAAATAACACAGGCTCTCTGGGCTTCCAGGATCTACTGTATCACGGATATTGACCCCGACCACCGGAAGCTCAGCCAGCTGGAGGCCGTGGTCCGCTTCCTGACAGGGGCTGATCCGTATCTGGAGTGTGAGTGTTGCCACCCACGCCGGAGAGTTCACCGCCTGGGCCCCAGCAAGCAGATCAGGGCTCTGCAGGGTGGGCAATGGCGTCAGCCCATCCTGGGATCACAGGGATGTTTGGGGGAGAACCGGAAGAGCCTCAAAGCAATAGGTGGAACTGGCTTTGGCAGTGTGTGGTGCTGGAGTGTCACCACTGGAACGGGACCAGGGTCCTCCTAAGCCTCTTTCAACCTTCCTGCCTGTCAGCTCTATCCCTTCCACCTCCTTGCAATGGCCAAGGAGCTAACAGTAAGCCTTGAAGGCCTCAACTCCACAGGACGTAGCCTTTGGCCAGGCTGGTTCAAGCCGGTGGTCTGGGATAGAGTTTCCCAAGCCTGGGAACTTGGGCTTCCGGCCAGTTCATTTGGCCACGCCCTCTCTAAGCCCCTCCTTTTCAGCCATCCTGCTACACACATGATCTCCCTATGAAATGATTATCTTCTAGCCACCCTACCAGGGCATGCATCCAAACATCCATCCATCCATCCATCTAGCTAGCTATCCATCCATCTGTCCATCCATCCACAAGGCTGAAGCAAACACATACTTGCACCAGACCTGAACCAGGTATGGAGATATGGACGACACTGATAAGGCCCCCTCCTTGTGGAGCTGGTGATTCTGAGGAGAAGCCAGGCTGCCATATGCAGCGTGACCAACAGTCACAGTGCCATAGAAACGATGCTGAGGGCTGGGGGAAGGCAGGGTGTGGCTCAAGACCGATGACCGCTGTACATGGAGTCACTTAAGCTAAGGATGAAAAAAAAAGCCCGCAGTGACTTGACGGGATCTTCTTTGAGGATGATGAACATCTTAGACATAGATAGAGATGGGCCGCACAGCATCGTCCGTGTAGTAAATACCATTGAATCGATACTGTAAGTTGGTTTTGTGCTTTATGGATTTCATTTCAATAAAAATAAATATTTGGGGGCTGGAGAGAGGGCTCAGCGGTTAAGAGCTCCAACTGCTCTTGCAGAGGACCCGGGTTCGATTCCCAACACCCACATGGTGGCTAAGAACCATCTTTAATTTCAGTTCCAGGGGAATCCAATGCCCTCTTCTGACTTCTGCATGCATTGCATGACACGGGTGCACCAACCTACATGCATGCAGACAGTACACTCATACACAAAAAAATAATAAATTAATTAAAATAAATATTTTTGTGTTTATTAATTATTTTATTTTATGCGTATGAGTGTATTGCCTGCATTTCTGTAGGTGTGTTTGTGTCACATGATGCCCTCACAGTTCAGAAAAGGGCCTCTGATCCCTGGAACTGGCGTCAGGATGGTTGTTAGCCCCCATGCGGGTGCTGAGAATCAAACCTGGGTCCTCTGAGAGAGCAATTAATACTCTTTTTTTTTTTTGGTCTTTTTGAAACAGGGTCTCCCTATAGCCCCAGCTAGCCTGGAACTCACTAGGTAGACCAGGCTGGCCTTGAACTCACAGAGATCTGCCTGCCTCTGCCTCCCAGAGGATCAAAGGCATGTGCCACCACACCCGGCCGCAATTAATACTTTTTTTTTTTTTTTTTTTTTTTTGCCTTTTCGAGACAGGGTCTCCTGTAGCCCCAGCTGTCCTGGGAACTCACTCTGTAGACCAAGCTGGCTTTGAACTCACAAAGATCCACCTGTCCTCTGCCTCCTAAGTGCTAGGATTAAAGGCATGCGCTACCACGCCCTGACGCAATTAATACTCTTAACCACTGAGTCATCTCTTCAGCCCAAAATATTAAGAGAAAAAGAAGAGACTGTGCAGAGCGGATGAAAAGCAGCAAGCACGGAGCAGGCCCTGAGGCACTGAGGCAAGGAACTTTCAGCAGGTCAGACTCACAGCTCCCACAGGGAGCAGAGGATAGGAATGGAGACTAGCAGGCTGGGTAGGTCCAGGCTAGCTCAGGACAGCACCTGGACTTCACAGTGTTAGAGCCAGGAGAGCAGACAACATCAATTGCTTCAGCTCACATCTCTTTGGGGTTGAGGATTTGAGAGCTGAGTACTGAAAGGTGCCATCCTCCAGTCCACACAGATGGCTTTGGCCCCAGAGACACCTGCATGAAGTTCATCTTGCTCTTGAACTTTCATAGGGGAGGAGTTGTGTTGTGTTCTTTTTCCACCCTTTTTTCAGACAAGATTTCTCTATAACCAGGCTATGCTTGAAGCAGTAGCCAGAAGACTGACTTGACTTCTCGATCCTCCTATCTCCAAGTACCGGGAATCAAGGCTTCAATTACAACAACTGAGCCGTATCTCTGGAGGAAGGTGGAACACATGGCTAATTCTTGTGTCCTTACCCCCAGGTGATGAAGAGCTGGTGCGTGAAGTGCTGTTTGACGCAGTGGTGACGGCCCCCATGGAAGCTTACTGGACAGCACTGGCACTCAACAGCTCTGAGTAGGTACTGAAGGGCCCAGGGCTTGGGCAGGGTAAGCAGCAAGCACACTTGCCCTGTGTGCCCTCCCTGGCTGAATTGGGCCCCTAGGAAAGCCGCCAGTCCCTCAGAGAGAACCATGATGAGGACAGGAACACACGGATGGGGTTCACCACATCCCAGCAAACCAGGGCTCCTGTCCTTCATAGAGCTAATCTTCCACCAGCCCCTCACTCAACGACAACGCCAAGTACAGTCCGCAACCAGGTGCAAGCTCAAGTCCCCACCCCAGCCCTCATCCAGGGACCCAAGGCTGCCCTGGTTGCTGGGTTAGTCTCTGGCTGAGAGGGTCCACTATCAGAAGGTGCCCTGGTGAGTGCAAGGCGACAAATAGAAACTTGTTTCCAGCTGCCTTGACCTCTGGATGTCCTCGCTCCCTTGCTGGCCTTCATGTTGACTCCGACACTGCTCGGCAACGGGCACTGAATCTACGTGAGAGTTAGAATGACGGCAGGGTATGAGGTGAGGTGAGGCTCACAGGGGCTAGGTCTTGTTTCTGAATAGGAGGATCCAAAAATCATAGATGTCAATCAAACCTGCCATAAGCACTAAACGAGTTCATTCCTGCTCTACCTGACATACCACAGAGCTTCTATAAGCATGTCTCCTCATTTCTAAAAAAGCGAGGATTGTTGGTGGCCCGGCACGCCTTTAAATTCTAGCACTTGGGAGGACAGAGGCAGGCAGACTCTTTGTGATTTCAAGGGCCAGCTTCGTTCTACAGAGTGAGTCCAGTGACAGCTGGGACTACAGGCGAGACCCCTGTCTCGAAATTTGACAAACAAAAAAAAAAAAAAACAAGCAAGTGTGGAATGTTGAATGTACTGGATGCTGCCATTTCTCCCTTACAGGGGTGAGAACGTATTTGTGTGTTTATGTTCATGTGTATATATACAGTTATCCGCAAGATGTTTAGAGAAAAGATCGTCATTGCTCATTTTTAGTAGACAAAATAAGTAAACTGGAAGAAGGGAGTAGAAGTCTTAAACTCTTTTATCGTATTGATTTTCCTTTGTATTTCCAACTACATCTTTTTTTTTTTCTTTTTTTTTTGTCTTTTTTTGAGACAGGGTCTCCCTGTAGCCCCAGCTGTCCTGGAACTCACTCTGTAGACCAGGCTGGCCTTGAACTCACAAAGATCCGCCTACCACTCCCTCCCAAGTGCTAGGATTAAAGGTGTGCGCCACTTCACCCGGCTTCATACTACATCTTGATCATCTTTGTATTCCCTTCCCTGTCGGCACCCTACGTACACTGTGTAACTTTTGATACAATCATGAACCATGTAGATATAGGTATACAAACCAACCTAAAATAAAGAAAAGAATTTATAGGGTCAAACACTGTCCTAAGCACATAGTGCATTGAGAAGCAAAAGTCCTTGGTCAGGGACTACAGAAATGGCCTGGAGGGGGCTGGGGCAGTTGATAAAGTGCTTGCCACATAAGCATGATGACCTAAGCTTGGATTCCCAGAACCCACATAGAAAGCCAGGTACAGAAACGCGGTTCTGAAACCCAGTGCTGGGGATGAGCTGGTCCTTAGTGCTCTCTGGAGTCTTGCCTCATTAGTATCACACCCTGCCCCCAACTCCCAGTGAGGTCCGGGGTCAGTAAGAGACACGTTCTCAAAAAATAAGGTAGATGGGGCTGGAGAGATGGCTCTGCAGTTAAGAGAGATGACTCTGCAGTTAAGAGAGATGACTGCTCTTGCAGAGGACCTGTGTTGTTCCCAGCACCCACATGGCAGCTACCAACCATCTATATCTCCAGTTCCGGGGATCTGGTACTCTCTTCTGATCTCCTGAGGCATTGAACAATAAGAGTGAACTCACATGCAGCCAAAACATTCACACACATAAAAGAAAACTTAAATTTTTAAAAAATCATTTTAAAAAATAAAGTGGAAAACTTGGGAGGCAAAGGCAGGTGGATCTCTGTGAATTCAAGGCCAGCCTTGTCCACGTAGCAAGTTCCAGGCCAGCTGCCGATACAGGGGGACCATGTCTCAAAAAAACAGAAAATAAAAAAAAATATTTTTTTAAAGTAAGGAAAATTATGTCTGGTTAAGGATTCTATGAATCAGGGATAGAGTGTGACTTAGTGGTGGAGTGCTTGGCTAGCATGTATGAGACCCCAGGTTCCATCCTCAACATCATTAAATAATAAATAAGTAAAATAAATAGTAAGTAGATAAATAAAGTAAAAAGATTATGTACCAGGAAACTTCAAATAAATTGGAAAACTGCTGTAGGCAAGAAGAGAATTAGTAAAGTAGCAGAGATTAAAATATGAATGTTCAAAACAATACCTGGGGCTAGAGAGAGAGCTCAGTGGTTAAGAGTATTTCCACTTGGGGCTAGAGAGATGGCTTAGCGGTTAAGAGCACTGACTGCTCTTGCAGAAGACCCAGGTTCAATTCCCACATGGTGGCTAAGAACTGCCTTTTAAGCTGGGTGTGGTGGCACACACCTTTAATCCTAGCACTCAGGAGGCAGAGGCAGGCAGATCTCTGTGAGTTCAAGGTCAGCCTGGTCTACATAGTGAGTTCCAGGCCAGCTGGGGCTAAAGGGAGACCCTGTCCCAAAAATAAATAAATAAATAAATAAATAAATAAATAAATAAATAAATAAATAAACAAATAAATAATAAAGCAAAAATAAGGGAAGTATAAAGTGTCAACACAGCAGTTAAAAAAAAGAGAGTATTTCCTTTTGCAGAGGATCCCAGCGCCCATATCAGGTGGATCACAACCTCTACACCTGCCTCTCCAGGGGATCTGACTCCCTCTTCAGGCTTTCTCAGGCACCTTCACTCACATGTACGTGCTCACACAAAGACACATACATATGTGTCATTCAAATAAAAAAAAAAACTAAGGGCTGGGTGTTGTGGCCCACACCTTTGATCCTAGCACTCAGAAGGCAGAGGCAGGTGGATTGCTGTGAGATGGAAGCCAGCCTGGGATCGGCTACATAGAGAATTCCAGGCCAGCTGAGTTACATAGTGAGACCCTGGCTTGAAATATATTTTTAATTAATAACATTTATGTATACAAATAATCCACACACACCCCCAAAAGATACAATGTAAAAAATTCTTCTTTAGAATGGCAATAAATAAAATGTTAAGTTACAGGACTATAAGAACATAAAGCATACACTGTTCAAAAACCCATGTTAAAATTACAGCTAGGCCCAGTGGCAGAGGTCCATGATCCCAGTTACACAGGAAGCTGAGGCAGAAGGATTGAAAGTTCCAGGCCTACCTGTGCTACTGAGGGACTGTCTTAAAGAATGAAACAGATTGGGACATAGCTTAGTGGTAGCAGGCATGAGGTTCAAAGTTTAATCTCATTGTGTGAGCAATGTCAATGTGTGTGTGTGTGTGTGTGTGTGTGAGAGAGAGAGAGAGAGAGAGAGAGAGAGAGAGAGAGAGAGAGAGAGAGAGAAAGAGAGAGATTATAAAACAGTCCTATAAGACATAAAAGCACCTGGTGTTTCTGAGTGGGAGGGCTCACCCGGCGAGGCGAACACAGCCACCCTCCCTAAGCTCATTGTAAACCCGCTGCAGTCTTGAAGGGAATGCGGTCGTGTTTTTGTGCACCTAGATGACTGACTGTAAAGTTCACTGGAAGAACAAGCAAGAATAGCCAGAAGTCTCAATGTAGCAGAGGCCCCAAGCCTCTACCCACTCCGAAGAGTAGTACTGGGACATGAGAAGGCAGCCAGGCCCAGGGGACAGAAAGGGACACAGGGCAGACAGTGTATGTACCTCAAGGCACTGTGACACCTCACTGAAGGGAGATGGGCTTAACAGCTGGTACAGAAGCCAGTGCGGATGGTACACCTGGGCTCTTTTTCTCACACGAACATCTGGCTAAAGTCCAAGTGATTCAGAGAGTCAAATACACACAAAAGAAGCCACGGAAGTACAAAAGGAAACTGTGAGACATTTGCTCTGAAACCTGGGTGTCAACAAGCCTTTCCTAACGCTGACTCAAAACAGAAGTGATACAAGAATGACTGGTAAATTCAACAATGTGAAGATGTTTGTAAGAGCAAGGTGAAAAGAACGGATGAACTAGAAATTTGTTCACAACCACAGAACATATGAAGGCCACCATCGCTGTAACTACAGCATAAGAAATAAAAGAAAGACGACAGAACAGCACCACACAGGAAAGGTGGTCAAGAGGAGAGCGCAGTCCTTAATTGTATGGAAATGCTCAACCCAGCTCATAATAAAAGAAATAAGCCGGGTGTGGTAGAGCACATCTTTAATCCCAGTACTCAAGAGACAGGCAAGCAGATCTCTGGGAGTTTGAGGCCAGCCTGGTCTACATAGTGAGTTCTAGGTGGGCCAGGGCTACAGAGTAAAATCCTATCTCAAAAAATAAAATGAAAGAGAGGGAGAGAGAGAAAGGAAGGAAGGAAGGAAGGAAGGAAGGAAGGAAGGAAGGAAGGAAGAAGAAACAGGTATAAAACCATAGCGAGATTGTGTGTCTCGCCTGTCCAATTTAGAACTAAATTTGGCAGCAGATGCTGTTGATGGGCTATTTTGCAAAACCATATATGCATTTACACTTTTACCTAGCTATAGAAACCCATCCCAGATAATACAATAACAAAAATACCAAAATACATAGTCCTGATTCGTTTATGCTGGTGCAGGTTACAGCAATAAAAAGCTTCGAACAACCTCCGTGCCCAGGACAGGAGCAAGAACCATACCATGGGGCTGGAGAGATGGCCCAGTGGTTAAGAGCATTGCCTACTCTTGCAGAGGGCCCGGGTTTGATTCCCAGCACCCACATGGCAGTTAACAACCATCCCTAATTCCAGTTCCAGGAGATCCAACTCCCTCTTCTGACTTCCTTGAGCATTGCCTAACACAGGTGCACTTACACATAAAATAAAAATAATACATAAAACATTTTTAAGAAGAACCATACCATGGAATGAAGTGTAGCTGGGGAAAGAGAAATGTCTCTATACATTGCCATGAAATTATCTCGAGAGACAGAGTCTGTATCACATCCCTCCTTTTCATCTAGAGAGATACATAAATGTGTTTCCATAATTATCTGAACATACACATATGTATACACATGTATTTTGCATTTGTTTCCTTGTGTTTTTTATTTAAATTAGTTTTGCACTGATGGTAAAAACATAAAAACTGCACAGATTCATGGGTACCATACATCGCGTCACAACACATTTGTATGGTATAATGTTTGAATTGCTGCCCGTGGTCCCAGGGCTGCATACAGAGCTCATTCCTCCTCTCCAGTGCTCAGCCCACATTTCTCACCGCCCCGCCCACACCCTCCCCTACGCTCACTCAGGCTCTGGTAACCAGCAGTCTGTATATCATTTTAATGAAATGTTAAATCAAGTAAACAATGTTACCTGTAGGAGGAGTGAAGAAACGCAGGGAGGGGACCAAGACACAGCCTCTGAATCACGTAATTAATCTCTACTTTGGAATCACATAATTAATCTCTACAAAGTTGAAAGATAAAACTTCTACCTGGGCTACCTGGTTGTATATAAAGTTCATTAAGTAACTTTACATAGGAGAATTCTTTTAAGAAGCTTTAGAACTGGAAACAATGGGCTGGAGAGATGGCTCAGTGGTTAAGAGCACTGACTGCTCTTGCAGAGGACCCAGGTTCGATTCCCAGCACCCACACGGTGGCTAAGAACCATCTTGAAGCCGGGCGTGGTGGCACGCACCTTTATTCCTGGCACTCGGGAGGCAGAGGCAGGCAGATCTCTGTGAGTTCAAGACCAACCTGGTCTACATGACAAGTTCCAGGCCAGCTGAGGTTACAGGGAGACCCTGCCTCCAAAAGAGGAAAAAAAAGAACTGGGAACAATAAAAATAAATAAAATTGTAAACTGGTAATCATATTGCTGGAACTGATTAGATCATAATGCCATTTAGAAGCCAACATTTTCAGCAAAAGAAAAAAACATGCAAACTAAAGAAAAGTTTAGATACAATGCTGGTGTGCATTGGAAATAGCTATTGAATTCTTGGTATATTTTCTCTTAAAGGAGCAAAAAGGATGCTAGCTAGCCTTGTCCGCTGGGAGAGGCGCAGCGCCTGGAGCACCCAGCCAGGGTAGCCGCTGGTATCGCCGGTCCTCATTAAAGGGAGCCCGGACTCCTTGGGGACGTGGCTGATTCCAGGACAGGGTTAGGAAATGAAACAAACGAAGCAGAAGCAGAAGGGGGAATCTAAGGAGAGAGATGGGGAGGGATGGAAAGAGAGAGAGCGAGCCCTACAGATGGGTAGTAAGCTGCTATAATGTACACACCTTGGATAGTAAGCTGCTATAAGGTACACACCTTGGTCAGATTCGTGGGGCAATTAGGTTATCTGATGATACTGAGAATTGCAGCTTTTTTGAAAGACACGACAGTGGCACTGAGGGTTTTTTAATTCCTTATATTTCAGTGATAGAAATTAAAATCTTTATTGGTAAAGGATCTGAGATTTGCTTCTGAATGCAGTTGCTGTGGTACATGGGTTGGTGTGAGTTGGCGGCTTCGAAGCGGGCATGCCCGAGAGCTCAGTAGACATTAGGTAGAGAATAAAATTGGTGCATTTTAGAAATGCCCACCCCAGGGTCTGACCCAGTGCTACTGCAGGGTGCTGGTCCTGTGCCATCTAAAGTCCCATGAGACCCAGATACCGATCTGCAGAAGCCCCATGTCTCCAGACCTCTGACAAAGTGTGTTAATCCAGGCTTGGTGTTGTCCCAAGACACCTCCAGAATGAACTGCCTGCGCTGTCACCTCCCTGCACCCTCACAAAGCCCACAGCTTCCACGTGGTCATTGCTTATCTGCTTTACAGAGAGTCGGAGCTGGGTGTTGATTTGGCCTTCCTGGGAACCCGGGCGGGCCTCCTCAGAAGCACCTTGTTCGTGGGCTCTGAGAAACTCTCTGACAGGTGAGTCCCAGTGGACATTCGAGGGACCAGGGCCTCTGGGTGGAGACACATTCATGGGTGCCCTTGAGAGAGTGGTGTAGAGATGCTCTCACATGCTGTGCCCTGCAAATCCATGCAGGGCAGAAGAGCGGGTTTCACAGACTGGGACTGTAAAAGGAGCCACGGCCCACTTGGCTTAGTGTATCATGGAGGACCTAATGTGGACCAACAAGGGAGAAGACTGTGAGCCTGGACGGGTGGGTCAGAGATGCTGTTATGGGCATCGAAGAGGGACGGAGGGCTGGGATTGTCTCCTTCTGGGCCTGCCTGGATGGCAGCTATGTTTTCCAACTGTGTCCCCTCCTCTGGGGCATTTTGCCCTGGACCTGGGGCCCAGACCCACTACAGCTTATGGACAATGGCTCCCAGGGTTCGGGTACAGTCCCCACCACTGTGTGACATGGAAAGCTGAGACCCTAAGACCAAGACCCTCAGGCACGCAGTTCCCATCTACCGGCTATTCAGCCCACCGTAGGGAGCATTTGGCAATGTTTGGAGATGGTTTTAGTTATACTGGGAGAAGTGGGGAGGTGACATCCATGCGTTGGATGGTGGAAGCTGGGGGGAGGGTGGGAGGAGGTGCCCCTAGGTGTCCACAGTGCTCAGGACAACAGTCATCTAGCCAGAGACCCCACTGTAAGCAAAATACAGATGCTAGAGTAAGAGAACGCTGCTGTCGGGGCCCCTCCCCCATGCTGTCTTCTCCATGCCTCTGCAGAGGGAAGTGGGACCCACCTGCTGCCCCAAAGCCCAGGATGCTCCGCTAGGTGAAGCCCCCGTGGCAGCTGAGCTGATGGGGGAGCCGATACCCCCACCACCACCACTTACCGCCCCTCTAAATCCCAACACCCTCCGCCACTGAGCGCCACCTCGGCGCTTCTGCCAGAACTCTGTGCCTAACCTGCACCTGCTAAACAAGATGGCGGCTTTCTAGGAACACAAGTGTAGAGGCCCTTCCCTCCCCCGTCTACCTTCCCTTCCCTAATTCCCCAAAAGAGGGGAGGAAAACAGCACCGTCCTGAAGGATGGGAAGACATGGGAATCCAGACAGGCCTTCCCAGCTGGCCGAGGACCCTGGGAAGCTGGGCAGACAGCTGCTGAAGGGCCGCAGGTGCGCTGCGTTCCCAGCGCTCCCTTTACCCAGACCATGCTGTAATCAGCAGCCTGGGGAGTAAGGAACAGCAAATCGACTGACTGTGGGAGCAGGCGAGCCCCTCACTCGCTCAAACCTCAGTCCTCTACCTGCAAATTACGCACAGGTGCCGTTTCAGCTCCCACCCCACTGGCTTCGCCCACCTCCCCATCTGTTTCTGGGCCAGCCTCCCTCTGTAGGCTTCTGTGCACTCAAGGAAAGCAAACCCATAATTAGCAAGGGAAAGCTGCTCAAAAAAAAAAAAAAAAAAAAAAGACACACCAAAGCCTAGACTTTCGAAGTAATTTGGGAGCAATTCCTGCCCTCTTCACTGCAGACAGAGCTGATGGGACAGTTCCCGCACTCAGATATGCCAGAGAGCCAGACAAGAAGAAATTAGCTATATCCAAAGGAAGTGAACTCTGTTGGCACCGGACCTGCAGACTGTTGCCAGAACTGGCTCCACTTGCCACCCAGGGTACCAGGATTTCGCTTCTAGAAAACGCAGGGATTCCCTGGAGCAACGCCAATTTGGGGCCTGATATTTTTTATTTGGGGGGCGGTTAGACAGGGTCTCGGCTTATAGCCAACATGGCCTAGAACCAACCCACAGACTTGGTGACATCACAGAGGAGAGTCAGGCTCTTGGCCCAGCCAGGATGATCATGTATGTACGCCAAAGAGAGAAAAAGGGACATACAGGTTCGCAGCTTTGAGGAGGACCAATCTTGCTCTTTCAGGAAGTTCCTGACACGTGAAGACACAGCCAGCATTTTCACCATGGACCACTTCCCCCTGTGGTACCGCCAGGCCTCTGAGCAGCCTCCAGGAAGCTTTGTCTTCAGTCTCCACTGGGCGGAAGAACCAGGTGACCTGTGTGTTTGTGCTCTCGGGTCAACCTGGGCCTGCCCCTTGTGTACTTCATGAGACTGGGAAAGAGACAGGGAGATGGAACAGAGTCTAGACCCCAGGGCTCGCTCCCTGCCTTCCCTCCTGACAGGTCTCCACATAGAATGTAGGGCTATGTGTTCTCGTCCCAGCCAACACTCAATCTCCCTCCAGCATGAACCAAGGGAAAGAGATTTGACCCCCAAACCGACCGAGCTAAATTCCAAATGTGACAGCAGAAGGGTTAACTGCTAAGAGGCTTCTATTTCTAAAAATCGGAGAGCTTGTGAAAGTTCCATAACTGCATAGAAGAAAGTCCCAGGCTCTGCCTCAGGGGACTCAGTACATCCAGTGGCTGCTGTGACTCTTCCCAGACAAAGAAAGCAGCTCTGTCTCCAGTCCCCTCAGATTGCCCAAAATAAAAGGTAGTTCCTAGGCCATGAAAGACACAGCCAGGTGCAGCCAGTAGAGTCTCACAGGCCCAGGTCGGCAGGCCGGCAGGCCACAGGGCTGAAGACGCCAACTGCTGGCCCTGGTCACTTGAAAGAATGGGGGGGGGGCTTCACTGACAATAAGGGAAATCACAGAATGGAATGCTGAGAATGCGCCAGTCCTGAGGCTCTGGGAGACCTTACCCCCTTAGTTACCCTTGAGGAAAGAAGCAGAAGCCCGGAGAGGTTGAGGGCCTTGTCTGGGGCCCACAGTCTAAAGAGCAACAATTATCCACCAAGTTACCATTAGGAGGCTGAACACAACCCAAAGGAGCTAGGGGCCTGGACAGTGCCCACTGGTGGGTAGGGTGGGCTAAGACGGAAACAGCCAGGGCAGACAGATATCTGAGACACAACCACAGACTCACGTCCAGCTGGGTAGAACTGCCATATTCCCCAGACTCAAGTCCAACTGGGCAGAACTGCCATATTCCCCTTCAAGATGCCCCTCTGAGCTACGTGTGGCACGTGTCTTTAATCCCAGCACTGGGGAGGCAGAGCAGACAGATGGATCTCTGTGAGATCGAGGCCAGCCTGGTCTACATGGTGAGTTCCAAGGGAGCTGGGAACTATAGGAAGACACTGTCTCAAAAAGACAAGGGAAAAAAAAAGATGCCCTTCTGATGGCTAGTCCTTCTGGCATGCCTTCCTTCCTGGGCCCTCCTCCCACTGTGGATAACTGGCCTGAGGCCCTCCTCCCACTGTGGAGAACTGCCCCGGGACCCTCCTCCCACTGTGGAGAACTGCCCTGGGGCCCTCATCCTAGGCTGCAGAGAAACAGATTAAGAGGGTATTCTGCTTCTGCAATCTCTAGGTTTCCTTACTATGCACCAAGCCTGTCACCCTATGTCACCCCTTCTACCTATGTGCCAATGACTCACACGCTTTACAAAGCGTTTTCCTGCACACAGCCCCATGAGGTAAGTGCCACTGACGCTCTCTCTCAGCTTACACTGGGGAGAATCTAAGGCTCTGAGCTTCTGGGTCTGTCCCACTAAAGACCAGGTTATTTTCACACCCTGGTTATAAGACCGGAACCAGAGCGAGAAAGAAACCTTTTTATTCCCACTGTGCACTAAGGTGGTTCTCAAGGCAGAGGTGAGGTCTTCCTGTGTCACAAGCCGGAGGGGTAGGGGTGGGAGGCAATGCCTCCTCCTACAACCAAGGGCTCCCCTAGGAGAGGCACCCACGGACCCCAGGGATGTTCCCTGGGTGAGACCTTGGGCCCCGCCCAGCCAGGGTGACAGGCTCCTTCCTGCCTGTGCTGTCACCAGGACTGCCTGCTGCCTGCTAGGGGAAGCTTTATGTGTCCACGAGGTAGGAGGGCAGGTGGGTGGGAACCGAGCTGCCAGAAGAGAGGGAAGCTGGCAACCCAAAAGGGGACTGCTGAGGGGGAAGGCAGGAGCTCGCTCCCTGCCCACGCCCTCTCTCGTACTTGCTCAGCCCGAGCACATGCTTAAAGCCACGTGGACACCTCTGAGCTCTCCCATCCTCCTCAAGGGAAAGAAAACAATTTCGTTTTAATGCAGTGGGGCAGAGGCAGAGGGAGGAGCCCGTCTTCAGGATAGGCCTACTGCCCTCGGCCCGGGGGCTGGTGAGCTGAGCTGCCCTACGTGAACTGACTCTGTAGCCTGGGCTTGTGCCCCCTACCAACACACAGGGTCCAAGTGCCAGGGATCCAAGCCAATGACTCCCACACACACCTCGCCTCTCCCTGGACTGGTTCACCCAGTATCTAGCACCCAAACTCCTGCAGTCCCCAGAGACAGACGAGGTGCTTCCCACTAAACCTCTAGATCTGTGCTGGAAAGCTGGCTACACGGTCCAAGGAATACTGCAGGGGTCCCCACATTTGTGTCTCATAGATGTTTCTAGAAGCAAAGTGAGGAAGCCAGGTTCTCTGTCTACTCTGGTCCCTGAGGGTTTGTCATGTGGAATTTCTAAAATCAAAGACAGCCTCAGGTAGCGTACGTTCCAAGACTCCACAATGTAATTTAGGTTTATGTGAGATGCTGAACACGGCAAGGTGTTGGGGAAACTGTAGCAACACAGCTGATAGGAAGCCATGTTTAGTCCCGTCTAGTGGCTCTTGCTGCTCAGCAGAGAGCTGTCTGTCACAGGCAACATTCCCTACCAAGACACCTGGCAAACAGGACACATGTGTGGCTCTTCCTTTGACTCCAACCCAGAGACATGAGGTCTTTGGAGAGCTGGCCCAGGGCCGTGGGTGGATAGAAGTCAGGGGGTCACAAAGCAACTACATGGCCAGAAAGCAGCTTTCATATAAACATGAAACGACCCTCTAAGTCTTCCTCCCAGGATTGCCTTTTTTTTTATTTTATTTATTTCCGTATGTGTATGAATGTACTGTCTGCATGCAAGTTTGTGCACCCATGTCGTGCAACGCCGCAGAGGTCAGAAGAGGGTATCGGATTCCCCTGGAACTGGAGTTCTCCTCGAATTGGAGTTTCAGACGGTTCTCAGCCGCCATGTGGGTGCTGGGGATCGAACCCAGGTCGTCTGTAAGAGCAGTCGGCACTCTTAACCCCTAGGCCATCTCCAGCCCCCAGGATAGCCTTCTAAAAGAAGTGGGAAGACAATCCAGGCCGTCAGGAATCTGGCAGAAAGTTCTAGAAAGGCAGCGATAAAATAGGAGATGGTCATGGTGATAAGCTGGCCCCCAACAACTGGGATCCATGAAGCCTCGTGGATGTGTCACATGCCACCCTCCCTCCTAGATGGCTCACCCAGGGCATTGAGCTAAGTGGGACCATCACCGCCCCTCTCTACGACACAAAAAGGCAAGCTAGGGACCCAGCCCCCAGTCCTAGAATGTCTGCAGCCTGTCCCTCAATGCCTACTGGCTGGATTCAATTGCCACTTTGATATAACCCAGAAAACAGAACCTTGGCTGAAGATTGTTGCCTCCAACAGACTGGCCTGTGGGCATGTCTGTGGAACGGCTCCTGGGTGCTAATTCATGTAGAAGGGCCCAGGCTTCTGTGGGTCCTATCACCCATCCAGACAGGTGGTCCTGGGCTACATAAGAAGGCTAGCTGGCCATGAGCCAGGGAAAGGGCTAGTGAGCACACCAGTGAGCAGAGTTCCTCCATGGAACACTTCCTGCCCCTCGCTCCTGCCTTGAGCCCCTGCACTGACTTCTTTCAGTGATGAATGGTGACCTGGAAGTGGAAGATGAAATAACTCCTTTCCTCTCTGAGCTGCTTTTGACTGTGGTGTTTATCACAAAAACAGAAAGGCAAACTAGGGCACTCCCCCCTCCTCCCCTCCAACCCCCTGTAAAATACACAGGAAAGGATGGGTTATGGCAGGGCCTAGGCAGAGGTGGCAGGCAGACAGGCTTGCTGCGCAGAGACGGTGCAAGGACACAATGTCTCCATGATGCTAGTATCATGTGGCTCAGACTGGCAGAGGCCAAGGACTGAGCTGGCAGGTCTAGATTTGTTCAAATCAGGGGGACAGCAGGGGGCGTTCAGGATGCTGCTCAAAGACAGGTGGTAGACTTCAACCACCCATGACAGTAACAGGACCCTCCCTCCCTGCCTCAGCTATCACTGGGACAGCTTCTCCTGGCATTTAGATTGACCTCATAGTGCAAGGAAAGGGTAGGGCTCAGGCAACATCACCTCTTCTCCTCCTCAGGCACTGAGGATGACTTGATAAATCTTACTTTCCCAGAAAGCCCAAGCAAACCGGTGGCAGTCAGGGCAAGCACTGCGATAACGGTGACGGTGGATAAGAAGACGGCCATTGCTGCAGGTAGGTGCTCCCTGAGCTACCGCGGTAGGGACTACAAGCCAATGTCCAGGCAAAAGCTGATGGGAGGACTGAGGCCCTGGCTCTATCCCCAGAAACAGAGAGAAAAAAAAGTAAAATCTTAATTTTAAGTCATTTTGTTTATAAAACCATAAGAACCAAAAAAGATTCATGAAGGTAAAAATGAAATTCAAAGAAGTGAAGAGAACTACTCATGGTCACGCAGTACAGAGACTGCACCTCAGACCTCCGTCCTCCCACTGGGACACTGCCGTGGGCCCTAGTCTTTGGCCTGTGACTTGGTACTTTCTACCTTGAAATCAGGGTGACCAGGGAAGGTTTTTGTTTTGTTTTGTTTTGTTTTGTTTTGTTTTGTTTTGTTTTGTTGGTCTTTTGGTCTTTTTGAGACAGGGTCTCCCTTTAGTTCCAGCTGGCCTAGAACTTGCTATGTAGACCAGGCTGGCCTTGAACTCACAGAGGCCTGCTGGGATTAAAGGTGTGCAGCACCATGCCCCGCTAGGCCGTATTTTTTTTTTTTTTAGCTCCATTTTACAGATGAAGAAACTGGAACACAGAGAAGTGATTTATCCAAGTCTCAGGGCTGATAATAAACCTAGAACTTGGACTCAGACCATCTGTCTTTGGAGCACAGAGTCACCCAGTGCTGGGTTTGGTCCAGCATCTGGGAGGAAAGTGCCCAGTGGTGCCCCACTGTACCCTGACTGCGCCCAGTGGCCCCCCATATCGTATCCTGACTGTGCCCAGTGGCCCCCCACACCATACCCTGACTGCGCCCAGTGGCTCCCCACACCGTACCCTGACTTTGTAGTTTCTTGGTGTCTGGCAGTCCTTGGGGTCTTTGTCTTGCTGTTGGAGAGCTGCGATCGCACCTTCGTTGCTGGGTTTCAGCTACTGTTTTCTCAAGAAGCTGTCTGATCCAGCGGTCACTCAGTCTCATGGTTCTAAGAGTCAGGGTGACAGGCACCTGCCTGATACCCCGGGGCCCTGGCCAGCTGGGAGGCCCACGGTAGGCAGGACCCTGGCCGCCTCACATTCATGGAGGCCGTTCCTGCTCAGGGAGCGTGAGCCACCCTGAGCCAGGGCTCCGCTTTTTCCTTCTAGGTTAAGACGTAGGGGAAGGTGCCTCAGGGACAGGTCCCCCTAGCATCCCTGGTTGTCTGTAAGATGTGACTCCAGACATCCCGGCAGTTCTTCCAGCAGCCAATGGCGTGTTAATCCCACACCCACTTCCAGGCCAGACGTGATGCCCAGTTATCTCCCTAAAGCCTTCCTGTGGTATGGTCCCAGCAGGACTCAACTCTCCCCTCCACACTAAAGCCCTGGGCAGTGGAAGAGACAGGGGACCCGAGCAGGCTGCTAGCTGTGCTTCCCCGTACTCTCCAATTATCTGATATAATTTTTAACTCAGAGCTGAGTTAGAGCCAGGAGGGGTTGCCATGGAAACCATGTCCCAGTGCCTTTAGTTGAACTCCTGCAGATAGTCTCTCTGATGCTCTGGGTGCATGCTCGGCTGTGACAAGAAAAGCAGGAAGCACTGGAGACCCGACACTGCAAGTTCATTTGCGTTCTCTTCTGTGATTTTCTTTCCTTGGCCTCTGGCACAGCCTCCCCAATCCTGGGATTAGCTGGGCCCTGTAGCCCAAAGAAGGGTAGGCGGCCTGTCCACTGTCACTGGAAGCTGGGGCCTTGGGTGCAGATGCTTGCCAAAGCAGGCGTACTCGGTGCTTTTGGTAGGGGCTGTCAGATGTTAGTACAGCAGGCAAAATGAAACAGTTAGAGAAGGGACTCAGCTTTTGTGGCAGCTGTGTGCCCGCCATGTGCTTCTGCTTTGTGTGACTGTAGGCTTATACAGAAGGGCAGGGTTAGGAGAAGGCACAGCTCATGCAAAATTTCTTAGAACCTTCACCTTCTTATTGGGGTGCATTTTGAGTTCTCCATGGCCTACAGGCTAGGAAACCCAGTGAAGGGTAATGGGGGTCATGCAGAATGTGTTCCTATAGCAGCTTTTGTGTGGCCTGCAATACCAACACACCCCCAGATACAGGTCTGTCCTGCTGTCCAGAGGTGTTTGAGTCACCTTGGGGGTCTGGACAGTACTGACATGTTTGCCCTCTGCCAGACTCTCGTAAACAGTGAGCTGTGATCTCCTGCTCCCACGGGGGGGTAGGGAAAACCAGATTTGCCTGGGCTACAATGGAGGCCACAGGAGGGTGTCACCACTCTGACCACCCCTAAGACGGTGAGCCACCCTGGCTGCAGAGACTTGTGTACCATGAGGGCCCACGTCTCTCTGCGATTTGCCCCTGGCTTACTGGATTGCCATCCCAAGAAGCTCCTGCAAGGGAACGCTTTCCATGTCAGTCTCTGAAGACTAGTGAGCTCAGACCAGCTGGGCCAGAGGCCCTTCCTGCCCTGGCGACAGGCCAGCAAGCAGCCCGGGTTTTCCCTCAGGGCTGAACTAATAACCCCAGAAGCCTAGCTCTCTTCTTCCCCTACCCCCTGGTGCTCTCTCCCACCCCCAGCTTTCCAAACCTTATCTAGCCCCTCACTTGCTGAACCCCATGGAGGGCCACACTTGTAAGCCTACATGCACCGTTTGAGGCTCCAGCAATCTCCAACCCCAGCAGACCAGTCTTAACCTACCCCCCCAACCCCTCCATGCAGAGTCCTTTGTGCAAACACCAGCCATACACCACATGTGTCATCATCTCCCCAACAGCCAGGACACTCTAGTCAGGAACTGGATCAATACCCCAAGGCACTAAGCCTGGTACGCTCCATTCACCTCTGCTCCACAAGCAGTGCTCTGCCCCAGATGTTCACATTTGCACACCGCCACCCTCCGGCATGAGGAAGTTTCGGTTCCCAGCACAGCCTTGACCTGAGCCTCTTCCTGCCCAGGATGCTCTCTGCATCCCTCCCAGCAGTGCCCTGATGTCCTGGGCACTGGGAAGGGGGCCCATCTGTCACAAAGAGCTCTGTGCATCAGGGCGATGTCCTTCCACAAATGGCCCGGCTCCCTGAAGCATCAAGGAGACAGGACATCATTCCCCAACGCCCACATCCCCTCCCACCCAATGAGATGAGGAAACACATAGGAAAATACAGTCTTTATTGGTCTTCTGAAACGACAAACCAGAAATATAATTTTGCCTTTAAAAATCTTCTGTCTCAAGCTAAAGATACCAGCATTGACAACACACTGCCCTCCCCCGGGCCCTTAGAAAATCCCACAGCTGGTAGCATCCCGCCAGCCGAAAGAGGAAGGAAGACTAATGACCCAGCCGATCCTAAAAAGTGGCCTGTGCTCTAACTACTTGCCGGAGAATGACCTTGAAGGCTCTCCTAAGTCTCCCAATGCATGCCTGCCCCCACTACTAGACTGGGGGGTGGAGGAGAAGAGGGATGCCTGGCCTCGCCCTGGTAGGCCCTTGCCTCAGTGTCTGGTTGGCCTCTTCCTGGCCACCACCAAAACCCTTCTCAGAGCAAGATGTCACCCTGGCATCTCTTAACCCTATCTGCAGAGGGACGCCAGTCTCCGAAGGAGGGGACAGCTAAGAACAGAGGACAGTGACCCTGAAAAATTGTATATCCCAGGAGGCAAGAGCCTCCATCCTAGATAGGACCACGGCCAATCATTGGTTTAGATAGCCCAGGTGCAATTATAAGCTCCCAGGAAGCCACGGAAGGAAACCCCATCACTAAGTGCTCTGAACAGGATGGCCATCCTATCCCTGTTCCTACATTCTGTTGGGGATGTGTTGAAGGCAGTCAGCCTCAGTGGTGGCCCACTGCCCAGCACATGCTTGCCCTAAGGTAGACCAGCAATCCCAGAGCACATCCCAGTCCCAGCCCTGAGATCACAAACATAAGATAGAGGTGATAAAATGGGGGCAGGAGAAGTAGAGGGACAGAGCTGTGGCTTCAGGAGTGGATCTGCTGGGCGTGCCCAGGTCCTGGCAGGGGAAAGGCACCTGGGCACACCCAGCGGTCTGCAGCTGAGCCCTCAGATGCCTAAAGCCTGCCGTGCACACATGCACAGCTCTCTCATCCTGGAAAACCCTAGCTAGAGAGGTGTGAGAGTTGCCATGACAACGGGCAGTTCCTCCAGCAGCGTGCTCTGGCCCACTTTGGAGGGTCTCAAAGGAACCCCATGGACTCACCCCCTGATGATATAGGAAGACTATAGGAAGGAAGCAAGAGGGCCTGAGGCCTCCAGGCTGTGAGGACCACAGGCCTCTGCCCCCAAGTTCTCGGGGCCTCTGTTTCCACCTGACAAGTGGGGGTTGGGGGGGGCAGGGTGCAGCTTGACCCAGGAGACTGTGCTAGTGGTGCCCTGTGTGTAGACTCAATTCATGTATAGAGCGAGATCCTGTCTCAAAAACCCCCAAACAAAACAAAATGGTGAATCCATGAGCCTCAGTGTGATCAGAGTGGTCTACAGCAGATATGGAGACTAAATGGTATCTACCCATAGTCACCCTGGGGTCTCTAAGTACCAGGCCCAGATCACAGGCCCGCAGTGTTTTTACACTGGCACGAGCCACTGCGAGGCAGACAAGCTCAGACAAGCTTCACACTGCATGGGGCGGGGCGTATGATATCTTCCTGGCTCAGAGTCACAGAAATCTACCTCTGGCTCCCAAGTCCCTCCCTCCAAGGCCCTAAAATGCAGATTGAGGTGGGGATGGACAAGAGGCATGGAGGGCCACCCAGCTAGGCTGGCCCTAGGCAGGAGGGCCAAAGGGGGGTGCTCAGTGCAGGCCTGTCTTAAATTGGGCCTTTCTTCCCTGCAACCAAAAGCTTGAAAGAGTCCCAGGCAAACCAAAGACCAGACGCCCAGAGGAAGGCTTCCTGTGGAAACTCTGGCCCAAGGGCAGCTTCTGGGAGACTTGGAAAGAGACTGGGAGTCCCAGTGTCAGGCTGAGACAGGACCTACGATGGAGGAAGGGCAGCCCTTTCAGGAACAGTCCCCTGGGGTCTCCTTGCCATCCTACCTGGGCCAGGCGGACAGCCCTCAGGCCACAGAAGAAATCTGCCTCTGGTCTTCATGCTCGCCCTCGGGGTCCCCCATCAGCGGCTGGCGCTTCTTGAGCTCCCGGTGGTACTTGGCCATGAGGGAGGCATAGATGCAGCCGTAAGCAGCAGCCACTACCATCATGATGCAGACGATACCACACACGACACCTGCAATGATCACCGTGCCGATGGCTCGCCGCACGCTCACGGGCCGGTACCTCTGCTTCTGTGGGCAGGCAGTGCTGGGCTCGGGCTCCGGCTCAGCCCCAGGCTTGGGCTTGGCAGGCTCTGGGCTGGCCTTGGTGCAGGGTGGTCCTGGAGCATCCAGGCCAGCAGAGCTGTTCTCATCCTCCAGCTGGGAACAGTAGTTAAACATCTCCATAGGAACTGCGCGCATGTCCTTCCCCCTCAGCTCCTTGGGTAGAGTACAGGCGAGCTGGTCCAGGCGCCCCCCTGCATTCAGGGGGGAGAAAGAGAGGCTGAGAAGGCATCTAGAATTGGGGCGACCTCCCTTCATCCAAGACCCCCCCAAAGGAAGGCCCAGAAAGTACATTCCCACCAGCACTATAGTCAGTGCTCAGTGTAGAAGTGGAAGAGGGGATAGGACGCAGCACTGACTGGGCCAAGGCCTATGGTAGATACTGTGTCAGAGAGGAGGCCACCACTGCTGGCCAAGCCATGGAGAATGCACACCCCCATTCTTCCCATTTCCCAGAGAAGCTCACAACCATCCCCCTCAAGCCTGCCCCTCTGTGGTCTCGCTCACCTGAAAGAGGACAGCAGTTCCGGCTAGAGGTCTGCTGAGGACAGGGTATAGACAACAGTGTCCCTAACCTGGCTGCACTTTTTTAAATTTCTCTGCCCAGGATCTGTTTACTGACATCTGTGAACTCTCAGTACTATCTACAACACAGTACCTTGGTGGCCTACGCGTCCTGTGACAAAGAAAAAGCCAAACCCACTCCCTTGTCCCTTTCTTCCACACAGGACTTCATAGCCTCAGAACACCTCTGAGCAGAAGGTCTTCCTGCATTTGTCAGGTGCCCTAGCATAGAGATGTGTGAGGAGGGAATTGTAGAGACCCAGGAGACTCGAGCTGACGAGGGTGTATGGACAGCGATGGGCACCCAGACCACCAAACAAACTACCTTCATAATGCTGGGGAAGCCAGGCAGGGTTATCAGTACCTAAGCGGGTGTAGAAAGAGAGCCAGCCGGGACCAAGGACAAAAACCTGGCTGGACATCCCCCTCAGAAGTGAGACTCGGAATTTGACCTTCTTTCACCTTCTAGAGACATCTAACTACTCCATCACCGCCAGCTCCCTTTCCCAGCCCAATTGTCTCAAGTCTCCTCACAACAGACATCCATCTTGCCCCAAGATGCTGATGAAGATATTCTGGGATATTTTGGGGGAAGAAGGAGTGCCAGGTTGAAGACAGGTCTACTGGTTCAAAGGTCTGGAAAATGTGGATTCCCATCCAGTGTCCTTTTGTGCTGAGAATAGACCCATGTTGCTCTACAAAGGACAAGAGTGTGTCCTAAGGCCAGCAAGGGGTCCCCAGCTCTGCCTGTGTGGCCTTGGCAAGACTGAAGCCCAGCGAGTATGTGTGCAGGCCACCTTTGCGCATGCCTTGGAACAGCAGAGCGCTCGGAAGTATGAGAAGAGCAACCTCACTTCCCTGCTCCTAGACCCGAGGTTAAATCCTGGCTGTGTCATCTCCTGAAAATTATTTAACTTTCTTAATTACGTCTAAATCTTAGTATCCTTAGCTGCAAAATAAGCATAACTACCTCAATTAGCTGCTAGAGGGATTAAAACAGATAATGTGCATTAAAAGGTATTTGTAAACTGGAAACCTTACAACAGCATTAATCATTATCTCTCCGCTCACAAAAATGGAATTATCATAGTGACTAACATCTTGAGGTACTTAATAGTTTGTAAAATGCTTTTAATTAATGTAGCAGAGTAGCACGGAAATATTGAATTACTGGCTGGATAAGAAATAAAACGCCTTTAATCCCACCACGCTGGGCGTGGTGGCACACGTTAATCCCAGGAGTCAGAGGCAGGTGGATCTCTGGGAGGTCAAGGCCAGCCTGGTCTACATAGTGAGTTCCAGGCCAGCTGGGACTAAAGGGAAGCCCTGTCTCAAAAAGACAAAAAAGAAAAGAAAGAAGTAGGAGAGAGGGAAACATTAGTGTTCTTTTCAGAACTTGAACACTGATTTGTTAATTCCAAAAACACTGAGAAGTTGCTTTGTGCTGGGCACCAACTTGCACCTTACCACAGACACTTGATTTTATGAATACCACTAACAAGTAAGCAAGTGGATGCCTGTCTTATGTGAACTTTCTTTATGCTGGGCACTTTGCAAAATACCTCATAGGCATTGTCCTCTTTTTTAATTATTTTACATGTGAGTGTTTTGCCTGCATGTATGTAAGTGCACCCATGTGTCTGCAGAGGCCAGAAGAGGGTGTTGGATGCCCTGGAACTGGAGTTATGGATGGTTGTTAGCCATCATGTGGGTCCTCTGCAAGGGCAGCCGGTGCTCAACACTGAGCCATCTTTTCAGCAGCCCCCTGTCATTTATTTACTTTTACTTACTTACTGTCAAGTTCTCTCAGAGTCCAGGCTGGCCTTGAACTCCGGATCCTCTTGCCTCTACTCCCCAAGTACTGGGATTACAATTGTGTGCCCAACTAAGCATTCATTTGCTCATTACAGAATTTTTCCAGGTTAAAGAAAAAGAGAAGGGCCAGGTATGGTGGCACACACCCTTAATCCCAGCACTTGGGAGGCAAAGGCAGGCAGATCTCTGTGAGATTGAAGGCAGCCTGGTCTGCATAGCCAGTTCCAAGCCAGCTGGGGCTATAGGGAGACCCTGTCTTAAAAAAAAACAAGAAGGGCTAAGGAAACCAGACATGGTTCCTCAGACTTATAATCCCAACATTCAAGAGACTGAAAAAGGACAATCACATAGTTTGGGGGCAGCCTGGGCTTCATAGTGTGTTCTAGGCCAACCTAGACTAAGAGTGAGACCCTGCCTTAACAACAATTAAAAAAAAGGGGGGAGGGGGCTGGCAAGATGAATCAGAGGATAAAGTTGCTTGCCAGGTAGTTAGTTTTCATTCCTTTCCCTCCCTCCCTCCCTCCCTCTGTCCTTTTCTTTCTTCTCTTTTCCTTCTCTATGTGTGTACACGTGTGTGTGTGTGTGTGTGTGTGTGTGTGTGTGTGTGTGTAGGCCACAGGCTGACATCACATATCTTCTGGGGGACAGGGTCCCACTAAACCTGGAGCTCATCCATCCAGCTAGACCAGCTGGCCAGCAACCCCCAGGGACATGCCTCATGTCCGTCTCCCCAGTAGTGGGGTTATAGATGCTCGCTGCTCAGCCCGGCTTCTCCACATGGATACTGTGGACCTAAACTCGAGTCTTCATGCTTAGGAAGCAAATAATACCAACTGATCCATCTCCCCAACCTCTCTTTCTTTCCCTCCTTCCTTCCTTTTTTGTCTTTTTTTTTTTTTTTTTTTTTTTTTTTTTCTTTTTCAAGACAGGGTCTCCCTGTAGCCCTAGCTGCTCTGGAACTCACTCTGTAGACCAGGCTGGCCTTGAACTCACAAAGATCCGCCTGCCTCTGCCTCCCATGCTTGGATTAAAGGCATGTGCCACCATGCCTGGCTCCTTCCTTTTTTAAAAAGTGAATTTATTTATTGCTTTATGTACTTATGTGTATATACGTGTGGGGACATACACATGCCACATCACGCATATGGAAGTCAGACCACGACTTTCAGGAGTTGGTTCTCCTTCCATATGTGGTAAGGCAGGTTACTCTTCTCCCCCCAACCTTATCTCAGCCAGCCCTACAGGGGAGTGGTCTCACCTCGGTAGGAGAACCATTCCATCCAGTGCTTGAACTCTCGTAGGTTACAGTCACACTCCCAGGGATTGTCCCCCAGCTGCAGCAGCTGAAGACTGGACAGGGGCTCAAATGTCAACCGGTCCAGGTTCTGCAGGCGATTGGAGCGAAGTGACAGGGACCGCAGAGCCGGGAGCCCATCAAAAAGCCCTGGGGGCAGCTGGGCCAGGCCATTGATGGACAAATCCAGGTGTCGCAGCCTGGGGCTGTGCTGCAGCAGATCCCTGTCCAGGGTCCTGATGCTGTTGTTCCTCAGCTGCAGTTCTGTCAGGTTCACCAGGTCCTCAAAAACGGAGCGGGGTAGTTGGTCCAGGAAGTTGTTGGACAGGTCCAGCCGCTGTAGGCTGGACAGGTTGGCGAACACCCAGCTTGGCAGGGCACTCAGCTTATTGTTAAGGAGCAGAAGGCTTTGGGTGGCAGCGGGCACGTCCGGGGGCACAGTGGTGAGGCCCAGGCCACTGCAGTCTACTTCTAGGCTGCGGCTGTCACATGTGCAGGAAAAGGGGCAGGCAGGGAGCACCTCCACAGCACACAGGGCGACCCAGCAGGTGACCCCTGGGGAGGAGACGGCGAGAAGCAAGCAGGCTTGGAGACACTATCCCTCCATCCCAGTCTACACCCTAGTGCCCTCTCAGCTTCCTCTCCTTCAGCACAAGCTACAGTCAGCGCATGACCACACAGAAAGGTAATTAGGAAATCTGAAAACACATCCATGTTAAAAGATCTCACAGTGACAAAGAAGTCACTTCACTGGGGTAACCCAGAGGACAGGCCGTGCGGTCTTCATGGGTCTCCACAGTGGAGCTCCTCGGAGCCTGGACCCCTAACACTCTAGATGCTGAGGATGTCAGAGAGGCTCTTTTCAAAAAACAGTGGCACGTGACTGGGTCCTTCCCCTCAGTCCCTGCCCATATTAGAGCCATATGACACTGAACAGTGCTGCACACGGGAAGAGGAGTCCTGGTCGCCCCCTACAGATTCCAAAGTGCTTTGCCACTTACCTGAACCCCACATGTAAGATGGGACCCGTGCCTAGCTAGGACCCACACTGTGATCTCATGCTGTGAGAACATCACTGTGAGCCACCTCCAACGCCACGAGTCTGGCCAGGACTGGCAACAGCCTTGCATGTACTCTAACCCTCCAGGCTCATCCTGCACATCCAGCCTCGGGGGCCAGGCAGCGTCCCTGGGAGGAGCCAGAAACAGAACTCCTACCATGGCCTGTGTTTTGCCCAAGACCCCTCTGAGAAGAATTTGTGGGTCCAACCTGCAGACAGCTGTGGGAAGTGAGCCCCAGAGGAAAAAAAAAAGGACAACAGCCTTTTCTGACAGTGGCCTGGTAGCCAGCCCAACTGCCGAGTACCAGAGAAACCTGGGCACTGGGGAAGGAGAAGAAGGAGCTCACACAGTCCCTTCCATCCCCAGTGCATCACCCCCACCCCAAGTCAGAGGAAGGACTCCTGCTGGAGAACTGGTGAGGGCCGAGGCCGCAGCCCAGCTGCCCCAACAGGGCACCTAGATGGAACAGGCTTGAGTCTGTCTGGTGGGTGTCTGGTCATCTGAGGTCCCAGAGGATGACACCCCCCACCCTCCTGTAGGATCAGTGACAGCTGAGAGACACAGTGAGAAGCTGACACCTGAGCCACTTTGTTCTTGAAAGAAAATGAGCACAGCTTTGCCATTAACGCTACCTGGAGACCTCTCCCTGCTACTTGAAGCCACCTGCTCTGACCATCCATGTTTCCAAGCCCGTGTGCTGACAGGTTCAACCTACTCTATTCCACACATGCACACACATATGCACACATGTACTAACATACACAGATATACATACAAGCATGCACACACGTGTCCACACATGCACACACATTCACACACCATCTGAATAGCAACATCCTTTATATCTTGCTTTGGAGGAGAAGCCACATGGTACACACACCTGTAAGCCAGGCACCCCAAAAAGGATGTTGTGCAGCAAGCACCACTGTCCACACACCTTCTGGAGAAGACACTATCGGACAGATAAGGAGAGAGCAACACCTCTGCCCCCCACCCCACCCCAAAATTCAGACTGGCAGCAGAGCTCTAGTGACAAGAAAACATAATCCCCGTATTGAGAGGTGTCAGAGTGATCCTGGGATGAAACGAATCTGAGCTCTTCGGATCAGCCACTTGCCTGGTGAATAATTCAGGCTGCTTGCCGCTAGGACAAGTGAGCCACAGGCCAGGGGAGGTCAGGCAGAGCAGTGTCCCTCAGGGCCATTTCTTACCTCTTATTACGTAGCCTTGGGCAAACTAGCCAGGGCTGTCCTTGTCCCTTTGAAGGGAATTTTCAGGAACAAGGCTTGCTATCACTAAGGTTTATACCTCTGTGTGTTCCTGTGCAGATCCAGTCTCTAAGGCTCCTTTTCGACAGACATACCCCAAGAGCCCACTACTGCCTCTCCAGAGCTCAGAAGACTGAGGCGTACAGAGCCCGTTTGGACCTCTGTGCTCATCTGAGCTGAGACCAAGCAGAAAATAGCTCCTATTATAGGCCAGGCTCAGCCTGACTTCATGCTGCACACGCCAAAGATCCCACTTAAAAGCCAGGAGCCTGGACCACTCCTCAGCAGAGCCCTTGGCTCGTGACTGTCAGGAGATGCAGAGCACGGGACAGAACCAGGGCCTCCTTCTCTGAGCCTGACCATGAATGCCCTCTCTGCGGCTCTGTCTGGGTCTCCAGGGCAAGACCCTGGGCATCCAAGAAGGCCAAGAGGGTCAGGCTCCGCCCCTGTCAGATATCCTTGACACCCGCATGCCCTGTACTGGGATACTCACAGGAGACCGGCCTCCACTGCAGGCCAAGCTTGCTTCTTTGCTGGGGGCCACAACCTGGTGCCAGCATGGTGAACCCCACAGTCCCTGCAGCCCTGGGGAGAGAGAGCCCCTTGGCATGTACCACCTGTCAGTCCTGAGAGAAGAAAGAGAGAGAGAGAGAGAAAGAGAGGAGAGAGCTGGGTGGAGGTAGACATTTAGAGGCCGTTCCAGCCTGGGGTTGGAGACAAGGCCGGGTGTCTCGTACATTTCTCACTTACAGTCCTTGTCCCCCCCCCCCCGTTACTCTCAGCTATGATGCACTGCAGGGAGGGGGCAAAGGGGACGGTCAAGGGAGAATGACTGCCTCTCAGGAGCCCGGAGGGCACAGGAGCTGCCAGCTGAACCCCCGTTCCATCCCTGCTTCTTTCTCTGACTCCCCGTGGCACCTCTCTGCACTGGTGGCCTCTTAAAACTATTCCATCCCAATATGGACTCCTCCACATGGACGAGGCCACATCAGAGAGGGGAAATCCAGGCCTGTCGGTTCCCACGTGTGTCTCTTGCTTCTCCTGGATGTGCCAATCTCCCTCTGCTTACCATAGCCCTGGGGAGGCCAGGCACCTCTGTTCGTAGTGTCTGCTGACAGGTAGGGATGGGTCGCTGGGCAGCCCCCTGCTTCCGACCCCACCGTCACCTTGAGGTGAATCACAATGCTTGGCCTTCTGCCAGCTCTCCAACAGCTTCAGCTCAGGGGTTCATGCTCTGCAGCTGCTGGCCTGGAAGAGACTGAGACATGGAGGACACTGAGATGGCAGAGGGCTGGCAGGCAGCAGGTTACTCTTCCACGGGACAAGTGGGCTACTTGCCCTTTATAGAACCTGCCCCAACCCCGTGCCTCCTAAAGGGGACCCATGACCCGTGAGCACCCCACCTCCCTCAGACATAGCTGAGAAACAAGAGATGGGCATCCAGAGGCGGCACACCGCCAGCTGCATCAGAGGCGCAGTTGACACCACTGCAGGGCACAAGGGGCAGTGGGGACCAGGCTAGGGGTCAGTTCAGGAAGACCAGGTTACACTCCAGCTCCCTCACGGCCTGCTCTCTGGACCCGCTCATCCCTGGCTGGCTTCCCTTTGGCCTTTCTTGACTGCCAAGTTCACGATCCCTGTGTAATTCCAGCTGTAGCCCTCAGACCTGTTTGGTTCTCGGAGGTGGAGGGAGCTGCCAGGTTGCTCCGGCTTTCGGCTCAAAAGCCCGAGTGGCCTGGTCAGGTTTCCCTCGGGTGTTTGGGTCCTGCGCCCCTTGGCTCTCCCCATCCTAAGTCCACTCTCTACCCTCGACCTCCACTTAGTCCCACCCTAGGAGGCCACCAAGGTAGACTGTGCTTCTGTGACCTATGTACCAGCTCCTCGGGATAGTCTGCTCTGCTCCCAGCAAGTCCTGGGAATGCAGGGCCCATCTGCTCGTCCTGACTTCACCTCCCTCCCACCCTCACTGCCCAGTTGCAGGCAGCAGCCTGTGAAGGGTCCAGCGGGGGCTGCCATGAGTCAGCACAGCTAAAGACAGTGGCCTTAGGTGGGTGGACCCTGGGACTCGGTGGTTAGAATGGCTTCGTCTCTCTTTGTCAATGGCTCTGTTGACTCAGATTCACAGGCAGAGAGTCTCCGGGTTCAAAACTCTGTCCACCCTCTCCTTCCAACATGCTGCTTAAACTCTCTGGGTCCCAGCTTTCCAACTGTAAAAGTGACAATCTGATACTCAGTGGGTGGAAACCAAGCTAGCGTATGTGAAGTATGCATCACCTGGGGGTTCAGGCAAAGCCTCCCACCTGCCCTGGAGCCCGTGATGGGTCTGAGACACCGGGGCTCCTTCCCCATTGGGACAGGTCAAGTTCACAGCCTGAACTTTCATCAGGCTGTGGACTGTCAAAGGGGCGTTCGCTGCACAGCACCCTCACCATATTTGGTGTTTCTGCCTGTCACACTAGTGCCCTGACAGACATGCCATCACAGACAGCACCTTCCACTGTCGCTGTGTCCATCCAGCCCTCACTCAGAACATCAATCACATCACACAATCACATCATCGGTCACAGGACCTGGGAAATACTGCACAAGTCGCAGCCACCGCAGAGACAGAGGTATGACCAGTTTGCAAGGTTAGATGGTAAGTCAGGGTGGGCCACAGGCTTCTGAGTCAGGGTGGGCCACAGGCCTCTGAGTCAGGGTGGGCCACAGGCCTCTGAGTCAGGGTGGGCCACAGGCCTCTGAGTCAGGGTGGGCCACAGGCTTCTGAGTCAGGGTGGGCCACAGGCTTCTGAGTCAGGGTGCTCACCCCGTCCCTGCTGTCAGCCTACAGGGGACCCCATGGGGAGAGACACTGCTTGAAGCATTGTATGCAGCACAGTGAGGTAGGTGCATACAGAAACCTGTGCAATTTAGCATGTCCTAACACATGTGAACGCACACATGCGCTCCGCATACAAGTACCTACAGACTGTTGCGGCTCAGCACACGCATACGCATGGCACGCCCACACACATACACATGCCTTGTAGGCAGCATTCCAACTCCTCTCAGATGTGAGGGGGATACCTCACAATTACAGGACGGCCCCAGCAGGGAGACTCAGGAGCACTTCCAGCCTGGAAGGAAAATCTGTTGCAAGCCCCATGGGACAGCTGCAAAGCCAGGCTAATTTTTCTGCTGAGCTGAGCTGAAGGCTTCTGCTGCTGTTCCTCTGCCCTCTTCTAGGGGGACAGGCTTTGGAGAAGCCCCCTCAGGTTAACCTCCGCCAAGGCTCTAAGGAAGGCTCTCCTTTCTCCTCCATCCCCTGTGGCCCCAGGAGCCATAAGCAAACGATGCAAACCCAGAAGGTTGTCCAGTGAGGTGGCAGAAAGGACCCTGGTGACTGGTATCCTCTGGAGGAGAAAAGTTCAAGCCCAGGAGGAGATCCCAGGGCTCCCCCGAAGTCCCAGGGCTCCCCCGAAGTAGCGGACCTACCTCCACCAGCACGTGGCTCCATAATACTTGTTGGTGCCTTCCTGGCCCTCAGGGTGATGCAGGGGAGGGACACTTCCTAGCCTGTCTGCCTCAGGCCCACCCACACACCTCCCAGCAAAAGACCCTTCTTCCCCCAGAACCGCAGAGCCTCCTCGGGAAAGGGGTGACCTATATTGGGAAGCAGAGGACAGATACTGCAGCAGGCACTGGCCAACTGCTGGAATAAATTAACACTGGAGGGGAATGGGAGACAGAAGAGAGCTGGGGGTCCTTCCCCAGTCTCGAAGTTCATGGGGCTCTGAATGCTGGATCCCCTCTGGGCTCCTGTTGGAGAATGAGGCTGATCAGAACTAGGAGTCAACCTGGGAACCTCCCAAGCTAGAATCACGGGGTTTGACTCCGACCTCCTGCTTCTAAGTGTCTGAAGGCCAGTAAGATCAGTAGAGTCTGGAAGCCTTTTAGAAATGCAGAGTCTCAGCCAGGCATGGTGGCGCACACTGGGAGGCAGAGGCAGGCAGATCTTTGTGATTTCAAGGCCAGGACAGCTGGGGCTACAAGAAGACCCCCTGTCTCGGAAAGACAAAAAAAAAAAAAAAAAAAAAAAAAAGAAAAGAAAGAAATGCTTAATCTCCAGTCCTATTGGACTAAGTCAGAATCTGCCAGGTAACAAGATCCTGGGCAATTTAGGGACATATTTGGGTTTGAGGCATATAGGATAGCACCCCCCAGCCAGGGCCTGCAGACACCCAAGGGGCCACACTGGTCCATCTCTGGGCCAGGCAGCTGAGGGATCACATGGGTTGCAGTGGGCCTGGAGGAGCTGGGACAGAAAGTGGCAGATCCAGAGAAAAAGTAGGGCAGGGGCTCACCCTAATCCTAACCATAATCTGGCCGGAGGCAGGGCAGAGGTCCCAACTTGAGGGCCTCCTGGAAGCCTTTACTTGGGGAGAGACAAGGGCCCTAGTCAAAGAACAGCATGGCACTCTTAGCACTCATTCTTACACTGCAATGAGGTTAGAATGGAAGACAGAGATTGGGCCTCAGCTACCTGGCCAAAGCTGCTGACTCAGTCGCCCTCGTAAGCTCCTGCCTTGGGCCCATCCCTCAAGAAAAAGCAAAATCAGAAACAGAAGCATACAGCCCCTGTTCAGGCAGAGCTTGACAGTTTGCATGGCCTTTCTGCACCACAGTCTCACTGAAGCTGAGCAGACAGCCATGCGAGTCCCCATCACAGGTCTTGCAATGCTGGGCTGGAAGCTCAGGGCGTTGTAGTCAGGGAGTGAGGGGTTGGAGCCGGGCAGGTGCAGCAGAGGCTCCGTGCACTCTTACCAGGCCCCCAGCCTGGAGCAGCCAGCCAGGCTGGCTCTGCAGAGCACCAAGGTCAGGATAGTGGGGTGCACCTGCCCTCCAATTTCTCCTACAGATTGAGGCCAACCCTCCCCATAACGTGGGCGCACACTCAGCTAGAAACTTCTCAAAACCTCACCCTGAGCCTAGGGTTCACAACATTCCTCTCAGCCCTTTCTCATCACCCCCCCCCCGCTGTGTACCCAGCAGTGCCCCCAGCCTGTGGACCTGTGGCCCAATCACTGTACACATGCTCCCTCCCATCTCCCGTGGGTCAAGGCCTCTGTACCCCTTCAGCACCACAGACCCACAGAAGTGAGATCACAAAGGCCTGCGCAACCTACCCCACCACCTTCGTCCTGCAGAAAGGCTTGGGTATTAGAGGCAAGAACAGGACAGCGGGCCTGCAAGGGCAGTGTCCAAAGGTCGCGTTCCACGGGGCTTCCAGTGAGTCTGGACATCTGGTCTGAGCAATCAGAGTTCCATGTGGCCCAGAACAAGGGAGACTAAAGTGTCCTCTTGGGCTGCTGCCACATGTCTGGCCTTGCAGCCCTTCTAGGAAACACCCCAAATCTGTCCCCTGCCCGTCACCCCCAGCATACACGCCCTGCTCAGGAAACAGCTCAGGGAACACGGCTGTTCCCTCCAGGTTTCTCTCAGTACACCTGTTCTCTCTCACTCTGCGCAGACTCTCCTACCCCATTTCCTTGTCACATTCTCCCTGTCTCTGACAGAACCCCTGAGAGGCAGAGCAGGAAGATCCCAAAGTCACCCAACACACGCTGGAGCTGCTCTGTGAAATCAAGGAGCCAAAGAGTCCATTAAGGCCCAGGTGGGGCCATTTGGCACCTCCCTGGGCAGAAACGGAGGGTGGGCCCTGCCTCATGCCCACTCCCCTCTCTTCAGCTTCGTCCATACACCTCGCTGCCCCCCTCTCTCACCACCCCCTGACCGAAACTGCTGAGCCTGGCCCAAGGTCTTGACACCTAGGAAATGAGAATAGGGTCCACTTGTCCTGAATAACAGACACAGCCTCAAAAACACAGCTGTGGGTTTGGGAAGCCGGCCTGTCTTCCTGCCTGGCCTGGCTTTCCCGGTCTCGCTCTTCTGGGAGAGCCAGGGCCCTCCTGCAGTGAGGAGGTGGGGGTGGGAGCCCTGGGCTCTTCTTGGCAGCTTAGAAGCTGATGTTGGGTTTCCCTGTCAGCTGGTCTTCCCCGCACCCAGGGCCACACGCTGACTCCTTCCCCTCCCCCCACCTGCTGTAGTTATCTAAGCTGCGGGCCTGTCAATCTGAGTCACACAAGGCAATGGCCAACAAGCCCTGGCAGCTTGGTGCCAACATCCCCATCACTGCCACCCTGGAATGCAGACAGCTGGGGGTGGGAGGCAGAGCACCCAATCAGAGCCCAGCCCCAGACCTGCTGGCCATACAGGAATTTGAACTGCAGATTCCTGGGCAGAATCCTGCGTTATGAAATGGCCCTGGGGATCCTGAGAGCCAGTGTCCTGCTCAGAGTGAGATGTCCATGCCCCTGAGGGTCAGGCAGTCGAGTGGATCTGGCCTGGCGGCACAATGCCCTGCACACCCCTCTGTCCTCCGGTACTCCCAAGGCATCTGGTCCACCTGCTACAAAGCCCAGTGTGCAGCTGCGGCCACCTGAGCAGCTCCCCTTCCTGGCTTCCCTGCCTGGCCCTTGAGTGTACTAAAAGCAAGAGCAGGGCTTACAAGGAGAGTGCCAGAGTCCCCTCCTTCACTCCCAGCCACACCCCCACCAGGGAGCGCCCCCCCCCAGGACCACAAGGACCTGTTTCAGCTAGGAAGCGCTCCTTTGCACCCTTGTCCAAGGACAGCCACCTGAAGGCCAGGGAGCCCAGCCTGGGCGACCTGTACAAAGCCCTGCCTGGTTCCCACACCTTACTTAGGGGGTCCTCCTCCCGGAATCCCGACTCCAGGCCTCCCCGTATGCCAGCCAGTCTCCAGCACCCAAGCTGCCGCCCCCTCCCCTGGCTCTGCTCCTAGCGCTGCAGGGATGGGTTTCTATGCCACCCGGGGCCATCATCTGGCAGCAGCCCTGCTCTCGTTCCTCCCTCTCTCTCCTCTCCCCAGCAGCATGCACAGCTATGTCCCCAGCACGGTGGGGTCAGAGTTTCCAATGCTCTGTACCATTGGGTTGCCCAGGTGTCTGGTCCTGCGTGGCTTCCCCCGCCCCAACTGCTGCCCTGGGAAGGAAGCACCTGCTAATTGTGCAGGCTCAGGTGGCCCAGCATAGCCGGTCCCCAGTTCCCATACCCCAGCCGGCCTCCTTTCCGCCGCCCCCCCCCCCCCACCGTTCTTTCCCAGCATCCGCTCACAACTCACCTTTCTGCACTGGGACCTGATGCTCAGACCACAGAGCTGGACGTGGGCACCTTGGCAAGGCAGAGCCCGGGGACGCCGGAGTCCGGATCAGGGGACACAGGGGCCAGCGCAGTGCCTGCTCAGGAGGCGGACCCGCGGGCTGCCGTGAGGGGGATGCGGGGTCAGCGACAAACTGAAGGGAAAGAAGGAGGGCGGGAGGAAGACAGAATGAAGAGGGGGAGAGGCAGAGGGAGCAGAGCGCGCGTGCTCGCGTAGCGCGCGCGGAGGGAGGAGAGCGCGGCGGAGTGACAGCTGGGGCATCCGGGCGCGCGCACGGGACCGCGCTCTCAGTGCGGCTGCGAGCATCCTGAGGGTGAGTCGGAGCTGCCCAGACCAGAAGGGAAGGGCGGGCGACCACACGTCTCCTTACCTGCCAGCACTCCCGCGCTGCCTATTTCTGCCACTTCTGTTCAAGGAACGAGAGGCAGGACCCTAACAACAGCACCCGGACTTGACTTGGATATCAGGCTCCTAGGACACCGGATCTGTCTCCCGGGGCAGAGCCCACTTCTTACAGGATGATGACTCCTGAACCCAGGGACGTCCAGGAGACAGAGGGGCCTCCAGAGAGGGGTCCGGGCTTCAACGTATGATCACACCAGGCCAGGACTATTTGGGGAAGGAAGGTGCCAGGGGGCTGCTGCAGCACCCTGGGGGTCCAGATGCTCAGCAAGTACAGACCCCCAAGTCTCAGGGCTCAGGGAGGGCCCTGAAGGACCTGGCTCCCTGCTCTTCTTTGGTCAGACATGTGAAGGGGAAAGAGCAACCTTAAGGAGGCAAAGGCCTCTCCTAATCGGTCCAGTGTCCTTCCTCCGTGTCACCACCCGGCCTGAGAACCCCTTGGTTCCGGACAGGACTCTGCTAAAACTAGGGACCTTGAGCATCAGAGGCAAGTCTGCTATCCAAGAGGGCTGAGAGATGTTACCCACCTGCTCTGACGCTCCCTGCACCCTGCCCCTCCCACAACGCAAGCTGCCACTGCCGTAACACTGCCACCACCTGTCTTGGGCAAGCAGGTCCTTCCAAAGCCTGAGGCTCCCTGCCAGTGGAGACCCACCTCCTTCTTAAAATTTAACTCCAGGGCTGGAGAGATGGCTCAGCGGTTAAGAGCACTGACTGCTCTTGCAGAAGACCCAGGTTCGATTCCCAGCACCCACATGGGGGCTAAGAACTGTCTTTAACTCCAGTTTCAGAGAAATCCGTAGCCCTCTTCTGACTTCCACAGCATGGCACTACACAGGTACACCAACCTACATGCAGACAGTACACTCATACATAAAAAATAATAAATAGCTGGCGTGGTAGCACACACCTTTAATCCTAGCACTTGGGAGGCAGAGGCAGGAGGATCTCTGTGAGTTCAAGGCCAGCCAGGTCTAATGAGCAAGTTCCAGTCCACCTGAGACTAAAGGGAGAACCTGTCTCAAAAACACCAAAAATACTAATACTACTACTAATAATAAATAAAAAGTTAAATAAAAATAAAAATTCAACTCCAGCCAGGCGTGGTGGTGCACACATTTATTTTTATTTATTTATTTATTTTTGGTCTTTTCAGGACAGGGTCTCCCTGTAGCCCCAGCTGTCCTGGAACTCACTCTGTAGACCAGGCTGGCCTTGAACTCACAAAGATCCACCTGCCTCTGCCTCCCAAGTGCTAGGATTAAAGGCTGCACACCTTTAATCCCAGCACTCAGGAGGCAGAGGCAGAGGCAGGCAGATGTCTGTGAGTTCTACAAAGCGAGCTCCAGACCAGCTGGGACTAAAGGGAGACCCTGTCTCAAAAATAAAAAAAAGTAAAAAATAAAATAAAATAAACTCCAGCAGGGTGCAGAGTGGTGGCACACACCTTTAATCCTAGTACTTGGGAGGCAGATAACGCAGATCTCTGTGAGTTCAAGTCCAGCTGATCTACATAGCAAATTCCAGGACAGCTCAGGCTACAGGGAGACCCTGTCTCAAAAAAAAAACGGGGCTGGAGAGATAGCCTAGCAGTTAAGAGCACCGACTGCTCTTGCAGAGGACCAATCCCCAGCACCCACATGACGGCTAAGAACCATCTGTAACTCCAATTCCAGGAGAACTCCAGTTCCAGGGGAATCCGACACCCTCTTCTGACCTCCAAGGCATTGCACAACACAGGTGCACAAACCAACATGCAGACTGTACATTCATACACATAAAAAATAAATAAATAAAATTAAAAAAAATTTTTTTTTAATTTTCAACTCCAGGCTGGCGAGATGGCTCAGCAAGCAGGGGTTCTTGCTACTGAGACTGATGACCTGAGTTCAATTCCCAGAAGCCACACAGTAGAAGGAGAACAGACTCCTTGGTGGTTGTTACACACACACACACACACACACACACACATACACACAAGTAAGTGTAAAAAATAAATGTCCCCTCAGCTGTGAAGTCCCTGGTTACTGCACAGGTCTAGACCTGCTTCTCTAGGGCATTTTCTCTGGGCCACCTTTGTGATTGTGCTGGATAGCTTTAGTGTCAACTTGACACACCTGGGTCGAGGGAGCCTCAATTGGGGAATTGGCTCCATTGGATTGGCCTGTGGCCACATCTGTGGAGTATTGTCTTAATGGTCGAGCAGTGTGGGAGGGCCCAGCTCACAATGAGTAGTGCCACCCTGGGAAGGTTGTTGTGTACTGTATAAGAAGGTGGGCTGGGCATGAGCCAGGAGAGCAAGCCAGTGAACAGCATTCCTCCATGGCCTGTGCTTCAGCTCCTGCCTTCAGGTCCCTGCCCTGAGTTCCTGTCTTGGGCTCCCTAAGTGATGAACTGTGACCCAGGAGATGTAAGCTGAATAAACCCTTTCCTCCCCAAGTTGGTGTCGGTCAGAATGTTTTGGCACAGCAATGGAAGACAAACTAGGACAGTGATCATAGAGAAAAATGGTACAGCGACTTTCTATGGCATCTTTGCTGCATTATGAGCTATTTGAGAAGAGCTAACTGAGCTTGCCCTCTCCCTGTACCCACAGCCCTAGGTCCTCTTGTGACTTAAGCCTATACTTTTGATTCTCACGTAGGCATTAGCTAAGTGAATACCTGGGCGATCCAGAGATTGGTGAGTTCTTGCCCTATAGAATGAGCAGGTGGGTTGGACTAGTTCTGTGTCACCTCCAGCCCTGGCATCCCATGGCCTGGAAACTCACTAATGCTAATGCTACAGCAATCACACCCATCCTTCACAGCAGTCTCTGTCCAGTATACCCAACACTTTGCTGGGTTTCCAGGCCAAAGTGGAGCTACACACGTAGAAAAGCAGCAGGAACAAGCTGGCCCTCTGGACCCTCAAAGCCATGTCCCCTCAACAGAGCTCAGTGCATCAGCGCACATCTGTACACGTGGTACATGTGTACGGCTGCTTTGTCTTGTCATCCCTGACAACACTGAGGTAACAGGATGTGGAGCGATGATGTACATCTTGTTGAGCCTCCAACTGCCTGTGGTCTTATTGAGGGTCTTATCGAGGTTAGGCTGTTTAGGAGCTCAGCTAAAGGGAATTCTAAAGCAATTGGAGTCTTAGAGAAAGGCACCAAGCCCCCGTGGAGAGACTATCAGGTGAGGAAATGCAGGAGCCTCCCAAGGCAGGGAGGACAGGGGCAAGAGAATGATCCAAGTGGACGTGGGCAGGTAAAAAAAGAGGTCCAAGATTTATCCTTCCTCTACCAGGGTATGGCAGGTCCCCTGAAGACCAAGTCTAAAGCAGAGACCAATCAGACTGGAGCATGAGGGAAGGTCTCTTAATAATCTGGGGGAGCCACCCAGGATGCCCCCCCTTCCCTGGCCCCTAGGCCTGTTTCCTTTTACCAAGAGCTCTGGGCACATGCAGCCACACAACAGGCAGAGAAAGGTGATGCAGGAAGGCGTCCTCCTCCCGGTGGCTGCTCCAGAGAGACCGTCCCAAAGAGCCCACACCCCACCAGAACAGGGGTGCTGAACCTCGAGGCTGAGCTCTGTCTGCGAACAGGGTGTGGAAGGATTAAAGGCCAGGGATGTGAGCCTGGGCAGGGCCAGCCCATTACTGACCATGTCTGCACCTTGCTATGTTCTCAGCATCTTGCCATTCTTACTATGAGGAAGTTCTGCTTCCTTTCTCACTTAAATCCTGGTTTCCTGGTGACAGCTGAATCCCCAAGGTGGCAGATCACCATGAGTGAGTAATGAATGGGACGGGGGTTCACAGGGGCGGGAGGAGTCTGGGAAGCCTGGGACCTTAGCAGTCAGGGAAATGAGATCAGACATAATCTTGCCTCACAGCCAAGTGGTTGAGACAAACTGATTTTATTTACTTAGCCCAGAAGACATTTGTTGAACCCCACTATGTGATAGGATTGCTCTAAGTCTAAGAATCTCACTCCATGGGGTGAGACATCAAATAGATAAACAAGTCATGTGACTTAGAAAATAAAGTTAGCGAGGCTGGAGAGATGGCTCAGTGGTGAAGAGCACTGACTGTTCTTGCAGAGGACCCGGGTTCAATTCCCAGCACCCACATGGCAGCTAACAACCGTCCGTAACTCCAGTTCCAGGGGATCTGACGTCTTCTTCTGACTCCGTGGGCATTGCATGACACGGGTGCACCTACACACAGGCAAGCAGTACACTCATACACATAAAATAAAAATAATAATAAAATATTTTTTAAAAGGAAAAAAATTAGCAATAGGATAGAAAGCAAACAGGACATCTGCTTTATCTGGGGAGGTCAAGAAAGTCTTTGCAGCAGATAAAGTCTGAGCTCAGATCTGATGATATGCCAACCAGCCTGTGGACTTGAGCCAACAACCAAATGCCCTGGACAAGGAACGTGCTGACATGTTTGAACATGACTCAGGCTGAAATCAGAGACAACAACAAGACTAGCTCGTGTGGGTTTTCAGGGGTCTACATTCTTTTTGTTGAAGGGGTTGTTTTTGAGACAGGGTTTCCCTGTAGCCCAAGCTGGCCTGGAACTCACTATGTAGACCAGGATAGCCCTGGACTCACAGAGATCCACCTGCCTCTGCCTTCCGAGTGCTGGGATTAAAGGGGTGTGTCATCATGCCCGGCTCAGGGCTCTAAATTTTGTTCTAAATGGGAAGGTAGGCTGGGGTCAAACAGAGAAATGATGGGATTTGACCTTCTGAGTGATCATGCATGTGTCCCCATGGAGAACGGATCATAGAAAGGCCAGAGTGAGAAGATGGGACCCTGACAAAGGCCCATTGCAGGAAAGATGTTGGCTGTGACACCAGTCACAAATGGAGATGAGGTGTCCACAGACTTAGCAGGGCTCTGGAACCAAGGTCTTTGGAATCTAGGAGAACTGAGCACAGGTGACAGCTGTGGCCAAGAACAAGCCTCGTAATGCATGCATGGCCAGGCCAAGAACAAGCCTTGTAATACATGCGTGGCCGGGCCAAGAACAAGCCTCGTAATGCATGCGTGGCCAGGCCAAGAACAAGCCTCGTAATACATGCGTGGCCAGGCCGAGAACAAGTCTCGTAATGCATGCGTGGCCAGGCCGAGAACAAGCCTCGTAATGCATGCGTGGCCAGGCCGAGAACAAGCCTCGTAATACATGTGTGGCCAGGCCAAGAACAAGCCTCGTAATGCATGCGTGGCCAGGCCAAGAACAAGCCTTGTAATGCATGTGTGGCCAGGCCAAGAACAAGCCTTGTAATGCATGCGTGGCCAGGCCGAGAACAAGCCTCGTAATGCATGCGTGGCCAGGCCGAGAACAAGCCTTGTAATACATGCGTGGCCAGGCTTCAGGCAGAGAGCCAGGGTCTGCTTCCGAATATGTGGAAATGCTTGTGGTGACACACACAGACATAGTGAACAGTAGGCTGCTGGGATATCCCAAATTCTGCAAAGGATAAACAGCTGGGCTTGGGCTGCTGGTGGTGGAACCTGAGCGAGCAGACTCTGCTCTTTGTCCCAGCTCCCCATTTCTAGCTAGTCAATGAAATCTGACTTTCACTAAAGCAGAATCAATCAACCCCCACCTTCTCCAGACTTCCTTCGTTAGAATCGCACAGAGCCTCCTTCAGCTTGGAAATTTGCATGGTTCCATGAGACCCACCCTGAGCCAGAGGAGAGAGAAGCAGAATCCCATTTGAGGAACAATTTGAGACCTCTTTGTTAAGACTGGAGTCCGGGGCTGGAGAGATAGCTCAGTGGTTAAGAGTGCTGACTGCTCTTGTAGAGGACCCGGGTTCAATTCTCAGCACCCACGTGGCGGCGAAGAACCATCTTTAAGCTGGGTTTGGTGGTGCACACCTTTAATCCTAATGCTTGGGAGGCAGAGGCAGGTGGATCTCTGTGAGTTCAAGGCCAGCCTGGTCTACAGAATGAGTTCCAGGCCAGCTGGGACTATAGGGAGACCCTGTCTCAAAAATAATAATAATAATAATAATAATAATAATAATAATAATTAATAATGGAGTCAAATAAGCTTTCTTAAATCCTAAGGGGTTCAGCACCAGTGCCCCCTGACAGCACTTGGAAGTCCTCCTTTAACCGGTCTGTTTCTACAGGTGAAAGAAATCCATGTGCCTAGGGTAATCTTGGATGGACAGGGAGGAAGCTAAAGGGGCCACCTGCAGCCTCAGAGAAAGAAGTAAGGGACAAGGGGGACACCTGAGCCGAGACAGAGCACACGGCCACCTGGGACAACTTACCACATCCACCCTCCAATTTCAACCATCTGGACTTTCTTTTTTTAATTTTATTTATTTATTTATTATTTTATGTGCATTAGTGTACTGTCTGCATGTAGGTTTGTGCACCTGTGTTGTGCAATGCTGCAGAGGTCAGAAGAGGGCATCAGATTCCCCTGGAACTGGAGTTAAAGACGGTTCTTAGCTGCCATGTGGGTGCCAGGAATCGAACCCGGGTCCTCTGCAAGAGCAGTCAGTGCTCTTAACGGCTGAGCCATCTCTCCAGCCCCACCATCTGGACTTTCAAGCAACAAAGACCCCAGCTGTTCCAATCCCAAGGTTTCTAAGGAGCCTCCCCAGCAATACCTCAGAACGGCCTGGGGACACTGTCTAACATAATAGTCACCATTTATATGTGACCACCTACATCGAAATTCATTAAAATGAGGTAATACTGAAAACCCAGGCCTTCAATCTTACCAGCCATGCAATTAAGTCTCCGTGATTCATGGCTACAGTCTGGGACAGCACAGGTGTGGGTCATCCCCATCCTAGAAACCCTGCCACGCAGGGGCTTTGAGACAGGACTTCCTGGGGGCTGCTGCTTCACTAGCACCAGATTCCATGGGAAGCTGGAGAGACGGCTCAGTGGTTAAGAGCATTGTCTTGGTGGCTAACCAACATGGTGGCTAACGACCATCTGTAACTCCAGTTCCAGGGGATCCAGCGCCCTCCCCTGGCTTCCATGGGCATTGCATGATATGGGTGCACTTCTATACATGCAAGCAAAACGTTTTGCTCATATACATAAAATACACATAAATTTTTTAAAAAAGAATTTATTTTTAAATCGCAGCAGTCGGGAGCCAGAGTCAGATGGACCTCTGTGAGATCAAGGTCAGCCTGGTGTACAGTCTGGGACTAAAGGGAGACCCTGTCTCAAAAATAATAATAATAATAATAATAATAATAATAATAATAATTAATAATGGAGTCAAATAAGCTTTCTTAAATCCTAAGGGGTTCAGCACCAGTGCCCCCTGACAGCACTTGGAAGTCCTCCTTTAACCGGTCTGTTTCTACAGGTGAAAGAAATCCATGTGCCTAGGGTAATCTTGGATGGACAGGGAGGAAGCTAAAGGGGCCACCTGCAGCCTCAGAGAAAGAAGTAAGGGACAAGGGGGACACCTGAGCCGAGACAGAGCACACGGCCACCTGGGACAACTTACCACATCCACCCTCCAATTTCAACCATCTGGACTTTCTTTTTTTAATTTTATTTATTTATTTATTATTTTATGTGCATTAGTGTACTGTCTGCATGTAGGTTTGTGCACCTGTGTTGTGCAATGCTGCAGAGGTCAGAAGAGGGCATCAGATTCCCCTGGAACTGGAGTTAAAGACGGTTCTTAGCTGCCATGTGGGTGCCAGGAATCAAACCCGGGTCCTCTGCAAGAGCAGTCAGTGCTCTTAACGGCTGAGCCATCTCTCCAGCCCCACCATCTGGACTTTCAAGCAACAAAGACCCCAGCTGTTCCAATCCCAAGGTTTCTAAGGAGCCTCCCCAGCAATACCTCAGAACGGCCTGGGGACACTGTCTAACATAATAGTCACCATTTATATGTGACCACCTACATCGAAATTCATTAAAATGAGGTAATACTGAAAACCCAGGCCTTCAATCTTACCAGCCATGCAATTAAGTCTCCGTGATTCATGGCTACAGTCTGGGACAGCACAGGTGTGGGTCATCCCCATCCTAGAAACCCTGCCACGCAGGGGCTTTGAGACAGGACTTCCTGGGGGCTGCTGCTTCACTAGCACCAGATTCCATGGGAAGCTGGAGAGACGGCTCAGTGGTTAAGAGCATTGTCTTGGTGGCTAACCAACATGGTGGCTAACGACCATCTGTAACTCCAGTTCCAGGGGATCCAGCGCCCTCCCCTGGCTTCCATGGGCATTGCATGATATGGGTGCACTTCTATACATGCAAGCAAAACGTTTTGCTCATATACATAAAATACACATAAATTTTTAAAAAAAGAATTTATTTTTAAATCGCAGCAGTCGGGAGCCAGAGTCAGATGGACCTCTGTGAGATCAAGGTCAGCCTGGTGTACAGTCTGGGACTAAAGGGAGACCCTGTCTCAAAGAAAAAAAAAAAAAGCTGGGCGTGGTGGCACACACCTTTAATCCTAGCACTTGGGAGGCAGAGGCAGGCAGATCTCTGTGAGTTCAAGGCCAGCCTGGTCTACATAGAGAGCTCCAGGCCAGCTGGGACTAAAAAGGGAGATCTTATCTCAAAAAGACCAAAAAAAAAAAGACAAATAAATAAATAATAAATCGAATTTCTTAGGCAGGTGGCATAATAGCTGAACCCAGACCTGTGCTCGGTGGATGTGAAAAGCTTGCCCACGCACTGCAGGCTGTTTCTCCTACCAGGTTTGGAGAGCAGACCTCAGAGCTTATGCCTGAAGGGCTCAGGGCCCCAGGCTAGAACTGTGCTTGTTACTTCCTGGCTGGCAACTCAGCCGAACCCCAGAGCCTCCGCACAGTTTCTGCTTCCTCAGCCCATGAAGTCTGAACGAGGCTGGTGCCGGTCTGCAGAGGATTCGCCAGCCTGGAGCCTAACTCACCCTGCATGCCTTTGACATTATCCCGACGCGAAGAAGTTGGCCTACTTTCGAGGTTCTTTCTGTGTAGCATAGCCTGCCTGCCTTTTCTTTCTTTGGCCCCAAGTTCTCCTGGAGCTCTTTGTCCCAGATTTCCCTTAGTATGTGACCGCCCCCTTGGGTTCTCCAGGACTATTTGGGAATCAAAGAGACAGGTGGCCCTTGTGAGGGGAGACATCAAAAGGAAAGCGCTGCGCCCAACCATGTTCCTGGTCTCCAGGAAATGGCCTGCCAATTTGGGTGGTCTGGCGTTGACCTCCGGCAGCTCAGGGTTTCTTCCTGTGTGGAGAAGGCCCTGTAGAGGAGCTGGACAGACAGAGGTTGCTCTGCCATGACTGAGCTCCAAGAAGCCTGCGACTTATCTGACGCAGCTTGCCATTTTTAGTACTCGATCGCACACAAACAGCGCTACCTGTGTCAAGGGTGCACCTTCAGCTCCCAGGGACCTAAGGGCTCCATCCTCATGGTTCTCAGAGCCTTCTGTTTCTCTGGCGTTTCTTGGTACTGCTTTTCCCACGGGGAGAGTTGGCTGGCCTGGATTTCCTTCTCCTTCCAGACTCCTAATCCCAGGTGCCCTGGGTTCCCTCTGCCACACACCCCCCCAGCCTCCATTGCTCCCGCCTGCTCACGCCTGTCTCCCCTCAGCTCCTGCTGACAAACCTCTTCTCTTTTTTTTAAGTATTTGATTTTTCTGCTTTTATTTGAGATAGTATTCCACTGTGACTTTTTTTTTTGCTAATTCCAAAATATGTTTAGGAGTTCACATTATTCTCTTTAATTTTATAATATATGAATACATAACCTCCATACATATACCACAATTACAAAGTCTGAAAATAAGTAATCAGTTAATTCTAGAGCCTGTTAAGGAATTAAAGCCTCTTCTCTTTCTTTCTTTCTTTCTTTCTAGTTTTTTGGAGGGGGGGCTTTTTGAGACAGGGTCTCCCTTTAGTCCCAGCTGGCCTGGAGCTTGCTATGTAGACCAGGCTGGCCTTGAACTCACAGAGACCTGCCTGCCTCTGCCTCCCAGTGCTGGGATTAAAGGCGTGCACCACCACACCCAGCAAAAAGCCTCTAGCACTTGGGAGGCAGAGTCAGGCGGATCTCTGTGAGTTCAAGGCCAGCCTGGTCTACAGAGTGAGCTCCAGGCCAGCTGGGACTAAAGGGAGACCCTGTCTCAAAAATAAAAAATAAAAAAATTTTAATTAAAAAAAAAAGCCTCTTCTCTTTAACAGGATTCTATTTTCTTCTCTCACTGTCTCCTCCCTCCCACCGTTGCCTGGCCCTCCCTGCAGCTGTGGGCATCCAGATGCAAGTAGACTACCTCCAGCGTCAGTTCTGGGCAGCCATGCAGCAGGTAGGAGCCCCAGGGGCGCCCGGGGTAGGATAAAGGACTCAACAAGCCATCCACCACGTGAGGAGGGCCTGCCTCCCCACAGCCTGCTCCATCGGCCCCTGGGGGACTTCTGTGTCCACGTGTTCTGAGCCTCTCAGGTTCCCTGGGCCCTGCATGTTGGGACCGCCCCCCTCCCACATCCATGCTCTGTCCCTGATTAGGTCTGGGGCAAAAGGTAAGACAGGACCACTGCCATGGGCCCAGCCTGCTGTAGGGTGCGGTGAAGCCGCCCGGCCCAGCCTGCTGTAGGGTAGAGTGAAGCCGCCCCGCCCAGCCTGCTGTAGGGTAGAGTGAAGCCGCCCCGCCCAGCCTGCTGTAGGGTAGAGTGAAGCCGCCCCGCCCAGCCTGCTGTAGGGTAGAGTGAAGCCGCCCAGCCCAGCCTGCTGTAGGGTGCGGTGAAACCTCTCTGGGAGTCTTCCAAGGCCCAGGCCCTGGCTGCTGTCCAGGCTCCTGTGAACTGAGCTGTGCCCCATCCATTCCCCTGGCCCCTTCCCAGGGCCCTTCACTGCGCTCTACACATCCCTCTGGCCAGAGTCCTCCACACAGTGGAAAGCTTGCTCCGCTCATTCACTGCAGGCTGCTGTGACCCTGCCCTGGGCACATCAGAGAGTCTTCCAGTGAAGAAGATGGAAGGGACGAAAAAGCGAAGGGGGATTCTTGACCCCAGGTCACTTCTCCAGGCCTGGAGGTGTCTGTTGGTGCTCTGACCTCCCCCCTCAAAGCATGCAGAGGGTCCTTACTGCCTGGCCCCTGGCCCCTCTGCATAGCTGGCTGTCATCTAGGCCTGCTATTCAGTGCCCTGACTGCTGAGACACACCCCATGTTTGCACACACCTGCAAAGCATGCCCTCACCTCACGCCACACGCAACAGGCACTCCACAAACACACACACACACACACACACACACACACACACACTGTATATATACAGACACACATGCATACATACCACAGGCAGACCCTCCATATACAAAACACAGTCCAGGGGCTGGAGAGATGGCTCAGGAGTTGAGAGCACCGGCTGCTCTTGCAGAGGGCCCAGGTTCAATTCCCAGCACCCACATGGCAGCTAACTGTCTGTAACTCCAGTTCCAGAGGATCCAACACCCTCTTTTGGCCTCTGTGGGTTCTGAATGACATGGGTACACATACATACATGCAGTCAATACACTCACACACATAAAAACAAAAACAATTTCTTTAAAAGACATAGTTCACATGTGTCCACATACAACACACCCTTCGCATACATATCACACGCCATACATAAGCAGATATACATGAATCATACATACAACGTGTATACCCCACATGACCTGTTGAAACACTGCAGTTAGACAGCACCTCTAAACCTTCTATTCATAGCTCATACACACTATATAAACAGATACATGCCTCACATATAAACAGTACTTAAGGGACATACAGAAGTGCACTATAAGCACATCCATACACTCACCACACACATATACATGTACACTTGCACACACATGTGCAGACACCATTCATAGTTTCCCCTCTTCCTTCCAGTGCAGCACTGTAGAGAGTCCGTGCCCAAAGAGCTGTGAGGACACAGTAAGTTCTTCCTACACGTGGAGGGTGTGGGTGGGAGGTAGGGGCAGCCTGATTTCCTCCCTCTGTGGACCCTCCCCTCCCCTCCCCTTCCCTCCCCTTCCGTTCCCTGAGTCCAGGTCCCAGGCCTACCCAACTGTCAGGGTTAGCAAGGGGGCTGGGCCAGCAGGGTCCTGGCTGTGACCTCCCATCCTGGCCTCTTCCCCAGGATCTGGACTGCTTCGTCATAGACAACAACGGCTTCATTCTTATCTCAGAGAGGCCGCAAGAGGTAAGTTACGGAGCAGCTAGAACTGGGAAGAGGGGGAGGAGGAAGGAAAGACCTCCATCAGGTATACACAGAGGGCCACAAGCTGGGACCGTAATCCCACTTTGGAGCAAATTCAGATAGAGGACTACAGAAAAGGAGTTTCTGCAATACAGTCACCAGAGCAGGACTGAGGGGACGGCTCCTACAGTCACCAGGGCAGGACTGAGGGGACGCGCTCTTCAGATGCAGCACTGGGGGCAACGCCGCTCCCTAAGTCATCAGTGATGAAGCCCACTCTCCCGTGATTGGGAGAAATCACACGCTGAGGTCAGTAAGAATACTGCTCAGGGCCTGACAGCAGTATGCCCATGTTTCAGGCCCACTGTCCATGAGGGACCTTTGATCCCCAACACTCCCTGCTGCCTGCATCTTGCTCCCTTGCACCCCTCCTCCTGTCCCCATCTACCATCATGGGACCCAGGAGAAGACTGTCTCCCACCCCATATTCCTCTTGTTTCTGGGCCTCCTGGTGGAAAATTCTACTCTCTCCACCGAGCCTGAGCCTCAGTAGGGTACACAGAGAGACAAAAGAGGAAAGCATGGTGGTAATTTTATATCTGTAAGCCACAAACCAGACCCTAAAATTAGCCAGGAATTATACTTAAGAAGTATAATTCTTGTTCAAACCTGAATATATCTACCTGAGCCGGCTCCTTGAAACAACCCAAGGCTCTGCACAGCCTGCCAGAGGCTGTTTAACTCAGCAAGTAGCTTCCAAGAACTGTGCCTCAGTTACTTCCTACTGAAAACCTACTGGCCCACCTGGTATCAGGGTTTATGTCAAGCTAGAGGCTCCAGGTGCCTGGGCCTTGGCACAGTTGAGGGTGAAGCTGGTGCTGAACAAACTCATGGCCAAGGTAGTCTCTGCCCCCAGAGCTGGGGTGTGGCCTCACCCAAGTGTGGCTGAGGGTCTATGGAAATTGTCAGAAGATGGGAGGAAGCAGAGTCAAGCATCTAGAAGGAGACTGGCGGGGGTGGAGAGATGGCCTAGCAGCTAAGAGCGCTGACTGCTCTTGCAGAGGACCCGGGTTCGAGCCTCAACACACACATGGCAGCTGAGAACTGTCTTTAACTCCAGTTCCAGGGGAATCCAACACCCTCTTCTGACTTCCGCAGCATTGCATGACACAGGTGCACAAACCTACATGCAGACAGTACATTCATACACATTAAAATAAATTAGGGGCTGGAGAGATAGCCTAGCGGTTGGGAGTGCCAACCGCTCTTGCAGAAGACCCAGGTTCGATCCCCAGCACCACATGGCGGCTGAGAACCGTATGTAGCTCCAATTCCAGGAGAACTCCAGTTCCAGGGGAGTCCGAGACCCTCTTCTGACCTCCGTAGCATTGCACAGCATGGGTGCACAAACCTACATGAGGACAGTGCATTCATACACATACAAAAATAAAATAAATTTTAAATAAATACATTTTAAAAATTAATTTAAAATTTTTTTTAAATTATAAAAAGGAGGAGACTGCGCACAGACAGCAGTTATACAATGATTGCCAAAGGAGCATAGGACTTGCTTTCCCAGAGACAGATTTTATTTATTTATTTTTTTGGTCTTTTCAAGACAGGGTCTCTCTGTAGCCCCACAAAGATCCACCTGCCTCTGCCTCCCAATTGCTAGGATTAAAGGCGTGCACCACCACGCCTGGCTTCAGAGACAGGTTTTAAATGAAATTTGTTTTTGTTATTTCTATGTTTTGCATATGTAAGTGTGCCATACCTGTGCAATCTCCATGGAGGCCAGAAGAGGGCATCATATGCCCCTGAAACTGGATATACAGAGTTGTCATCTACCATGTGGGGCTGGGAAGCAAATTCAGGTCCTCTACAAGAGCAGCCAATCAATCATTAACCCTAACCTCCTAGCCATCCCTCCAGCTCCAGGGACAGCTTTCTTTTTTCTTGTTATCGCTTTGTTTGTTTGTTTGTTTGTTTGTTTGTTTGTTTGAGACAAGGTCTCCCTGGAGGCCCAACTGGTCTGGAACTTGCTATGTAGCCCAGGTTGGTCTTGATCTCACAGCCTTCTGAGTGCTGGGGTGGAAGGTATTGGGGACGCCTAGGCGCCTGGCTCTGCCTGTCCCCTCTCTCTTCCCCTTCCTTTTTCTTGGCCCCGCTGTCCTTCTCCACATCTCAGTGTTTCTCAGCTGCTCTACCGGAAGACGTGTGAAGACAAAGCTGAGGCCTGTGGACACCAGTGCCTCGGCCACTCCACCCCACTCCCACTGCCGAGGTGGCCACGACCGGCAGTGGGTCCTGGTCTCCTGTGGGGCGGGTGGCTCAAGGACCTGAAGGCAGTCCTGGGCCTAAGGGGTGGCAGAGGTAGCCAGGGTCTCATCCAGGCAAGACGAGAAGACAGCCAAGCCTGAGAGACTATGCCAAAGCACGGCCCCTTACGGCGGTGAAGGGACACAGAGCACTTGTGAGTCTGGAGGTCTGTGTGGCAGTGCCACAGTAGTGCCCATGAACAGGCAGGCACTGGCTTGTGAATGTCACATGAAATGTGTCAGTATCCACAAGCTTGAAATATGAATGGCTTTCTGATGTTGTTCCCTAACCATCTGAAAACACAAAGGGAATTCTTAGATCCAAGACCTACACACATTCCCAGTAGGCCAGATGTGATCCTCACACATCAGCTCGCCAATTCTTGCTCTGGAGGCAGCCAGGACAAACGCATGGGGAGCCACCCAGCCCAGGCCACTTGAGAGGGACAGCAAAGGTGTGCCTTCTCAGTGAAGGAAACCCCAGGGCCTTTGCATAACCCATTGGCTTGCTTTGTCCCTGTTCTATGTAGACTATCCCTGTCTATATCTTCACAAACTGTGATCACTAGACATGACAGAATCAGTCAGCTTAAGATTTATATTTTGGGCCTGAAGAAATAGTTTAGCAGTTAAGAGCACTGGCTGCTCTTGCAGAGGACCTGGGTTCAATTCCCAACACCCACATGGTGGCTAACAACCATCTCTAACTCCAGTTCTAGGGAATCTGACGCCCACTTCTGGCCTCTGCAAGCATTGCAGACATGTGGTGTACTTGCATAATACAGACAAAACGCCCATATACAAAATAAATAAGTAAAAATGCTTAAAGATTTATATTTCATATAAAATAGTTTTATTTTCTATTTTAAGTGATCACTGCTTGTGTGCCTTCATTTTCCTAAGTGCTGTGTCATCTTCTTATATTGTACATGGGTTTAGACGCTGATCCAAATCCTTTGAAATGAAGCAGAGTATAAATGAAACAGGCTTCTAGAAGCTTCTGCCAGAGCTCCAAGAATGTGCCCAACACACACACACACACACACACACACACACTCAGCTCTCCCTGCTCTAAAAAAGACCTCGTGGTGAGGGAGGATGTGGGTTCTGCTGAACTCAAGCATGTGCAGGATGGGTTGGTGAACTTAGGCCTTGTCCTACATGTCCCATCAGCCGGTGCTCATCCCGAGCCTTCAACCTGCAAAGGTTACTCCATCACTGCTCAGAGGGGAGTTCCCTGGCTTTGCCGTACTTGGCTGGATTTCAAGGCGTCCGCACCAATCTTGCAGTTCTCTGAAAGCCAAGGGCCAGGAGTCCTGAAGAGACAACCCGTGAGCTGAGCTGGGTTAGGTTGGGAGGCCATCAGATCTACAGGCCTGGGCTGTCCACAGACCAGTTAGACAGAAGCACATTCTGGGTGCTTCAGCCACGGCCACAGCCACGAGGCAGGCAAGTTAGCCCAGTGCAGGCTCAACTGTCCAGCAGCTGGAACCTACTCAGTTCGGAATTCTTTCCTGCCTAAGACACACTGGGCTCCAGGCTCTAGGGCAGACCTCACCTCCATCCCAAACTCATCACAGACTAAATACAGGCATCCCCCGGCCTTTGAATCTGCCAGGGCTCCACCAGCCTATAGACTAGACTGTGTGTGGATAATCCCTGGTAGCAGTTGGGGGATTGGGGGCACTTGACAGCTCTGTGTGCATGCACATGTTAAATTGGGTCCTGAATTGACATAGGACCCAAAATCCACATTAGGAACTTCACTATACAGGTCCAAAAATTTGATTTAAGGCATTAATTCCTTCAGGTAAAGGCCAAAAGTAACTATATCCATTAGTAGCTATATCCCTGTTACAGTGGCTTAAGCAAATCACAGGCTGATGCTTTCCCAGAAGAGATCAAGGCAGCTCAGGCTTAGCGTGGCTTCCTGAAGGGCCAGGTGCCCCACCCTCAAGGGGGCAGCACTGTTAGGAGAACTCGAGCCTTCCAGTCCACTTCCCAAACTACTGGGCCACAATGGGCTTGGGGCACCTCTAACAGTCCTCTTCCTTTAAGCAGTTTCCCAGAAGTCCTTGTCTAGGCTTTGCTCCTATTTCATTGGCCAGCCCTCAATACAAGGATTTCTGGGAAATGTAGTCTTTTCATGGATCACACTGTTACCAGGCTGTGAGTCAAGCTGCCTTACTAGAGGGATAGTGGGCATTTCCTGCTGAGTGGCGTGCTCTAGGAAACAGTTTTGCAGAAGAAGAGACCTCTTTCTGGTGTCTAGGATGCTTTCTTTCTTTTTTTACAAGTACAAAAAGCTACAGCCTTTATTAAATAAAAAAGGAGATAACAGATAAAAGGCTCAGGCTAGTGCCCTCTCCTTCCCCCACACATACACAGATGTACAAACAGACAAAACTGAGCAAAGGACAGGGACGAGATCAAGAGTCAGGCTGAAGGGCAGAGGGAGGCAGCACCATCCGTGAGTGGGCCTGGACCCAAGGCTGTGCTGCGACCTGGGCCAGGGTCCTCCGTGAGTGGGTCCGGACCCAAGGCTGCGCTGTGACCTGGGCCGGGGTAGCTATCAGAGGGGTTGTGCGTGAGCAACTTGGAGATGAGGTCCTGGGCCCCCGTGGGGACAGAAGGCGGGAACTTCAGGTCCACCTTGACAATCTGACGATATGTCAGAATGTTCTCTCACTGTCAGAAACCTTCGCTCCTCAGAAGCAGGCGTTTAAACAACAGGGTTGGTGGTAAACACTCCCAGAATAAGGACGAGACTGGGACAATCTTACAGGAATTTGGGCCCATCTCACCTGGTCTACACTCTGCCTCCTGAACAATGCATAAAATACAGTCGCTGAACTAGGAAAAAGCAATCCTTAGAGGGAGCATCCAGGCTGAGGGGTCAAGGAGAAGTCCAGGTGGCATGGAGGGTACTGCCGGGCACCGTTACAGGCACCCCCAGACACCGATTGTCAGACCACAAAGGGATGGGCAGAAGGTCCTGTCTGACTTGGGGGGGGTAATCATGTAACCAAACCCAATCAGTTTGAGATTGTCTTGGCAACAAGCCCGAGGGCAGGGAGATGAGTAATGAGGGCAGGGGCCCCCAGAGACAGCACTGGAGCCCCAGAGGTGAAGGACACCTGGGACACAGAGAAGGGCGGGCGTGGAGGCAATGGCGGGGCTCCCTCCCTCCTGTCCTGGGCTGCGTGAAGAGCCCAGTGTAGGTGAGGCCCACTGCACTGAGCCTTCTAGGCAGAATCTGCCTAGAGAATCTCTCTCTCTCTCTCTCTCTCTCTCTCTCTCTCTCTCTCTCTCTCTCTCTTTCTCTCAGATGGGAAGATTTCTGGGGGAAGTGGATGGTGCTGTCATGACACAACTTCTCAGCATGGGGGTGTTCAGCCGGTAAGTGGAACTCACCTCACCCCAATCTCAGGATCTGACCTCAGAAGCCCCCAGAGAACCCCCAAGAAGCCTTTCTGGAGCCAGAGACTAAACTTCAGTCAAGGCTGTGTGATGTCTCTGGACCTGCACTTAGCACTCCCAGGAAAGCTGCAGGGCCCAAGTAGCATGAGTGCTGTTCAGACAGGGATGCCTGTAGCCCCAGCTGGCCTGGGACTCACTACGTAGACCAGGCTGGCCTCCATGAGCGCTGTTCAGACAGGGATGCCTGCAGCCCCAGCTGGCCTGGGACTCACTACGTAGACCAGGCTGGCCTCCATGAGCGCTATTCAGACAGGGATGCCTGCAGCCCCAGCTGGCCTGGGACTCACTACGTAGACCAGGCTCACCTCCATCTCAGAGATCCACCTGCTTCCGCCTCCCAAGCCCTGGGATTAAAGGGATGTGCCACCACGCCTGGATTTTGTTCGCGTCTTTAAAGCCATCCCAAGTGCAGGCCCACCATTTCAGCCTGAGCTGGCTTCTGGCCCCTGGTTCTAACTCTAGCACCCTCCTGAGTCCCAGCCAGCATGTGTCCTATTAGCAACCCTCCTGAGTCAGAGCAGGAAGTGGTCTTGGCTCCAACAGCTCATTTGCACATTTCAGGGTAACCATGTATGACTACCAGGCCATGTGCAGACCTCCGGATCATCACCACAGTGCAGCCCCAGCCCTGACCACTGTGAGTGTCACCCCAGGCCTGCGGCCACCAGCACCTCCTCTGCTGTGTCCTCCAGGGAGTCACTGGGTCCCATTCTCATCCAGCCTCAGTTGACGGACCCCAATGCTCCCCTTCCCCTAGGTCTGTGGGTCTTGTCCAAGGGGTACGGGACTGTTAGATGACGGGGCCTCAGGCAGTAAATGCACACGGTTCTTCACTACACACGCACACACACACACACACACACACACACACACACGCACCCTGAGCCTGCCAAGGGAGCCTCAGGGGTCCCCAGCACTGGCCCAGCAGAGGTGAGAAATGACCAACTCCCAGAAGAGTCTGTCAAACCTTGCCTGTGGGTTGTGTGCCCTGCAGAAGGCCTTTGAGATACCTGTGCTCTAGGACTCCCTCTGCAGGAACAGGCAGGTGGGGTCTGGAGGGCGGCTGCTGAGGGGCTCGTACCTTACCTGCTGTTGCCCTCGCGGGCTCTGCTCTTCTCCAGCCTCTCTCTGCCTTCTCAACGGTGGCTAGATGGCTGCTGCATGAACTCCTGCTGTGAGTAGGGGTTAGACTGGAGAGCTCCCTGGGGGTGGGAATGGATCACGGATAGGGGTTGGAGGAGAGGGATCCCTGAACCTGGAAACTGGATCATGAAGCAGAGCTCAAAGGAGAGGGCTCCCTGTAAGTGAGGCTTGGAGATGGGGATGTGGGGGTGTGGCATGCCCCATGTAAAGAGGACTGGGTCAGGATTGGGGGGTGGAAGGCAGGAGGAGACTTCCTGCAATTGGATCCTGAAGTACCATTAAGAGGGCCTGGGGGGGGGGCAGGGAGGTGACGTTATGCACCCCTGCCTATCTCTCTCTCTCTCTCTCTCTCTCTCTCTCTCTCTCTCTCTCTCTCTCTCTCTTTCACACACACACACACACACACACACACACACACACACACACACTGGCATGCTCTCATGGCTTGGATGAAATGCCATTCACTGGGAGCTCTGGAGTGCACTGACTGCCCCCAAGAATAGGTTCTGTACCTTGTAGGTTCCTGCTGGAGTGGAGTGCCTGGGGTTCGTGGTATGACAAGGTGACAGAGGGTGAGTGTTAGGGAGCAGCGTGGACAGCACTGTGGTCAGCACTGTGGTCAGCTCCTTGGAAAGCTTTGGCCTGGGGTGGCTGACAAGTGGGGTGGATACTGAGGACTTCGTTGTTCGCAATCTCATCTCATTTCATCTCGTCACCTTCCCCTTACCTCTGTGTGTGACATCACACCACTTCTGGACACTTTGCCCTATGACATCCTGCCCTCGTGTGACACCATGCCCTTCCTGTGCCGTGTCTACCTGTGCTGGGCATGCCCCGGGCAGCCAAAGCTGTCTTCCATCACTGTAAGTAGCTCTGACTGAGAGGTCCTAGCTGACCCTGGTGCACTGGGATGCTGCAAAGTTTCCCTTCACGTCTGTCCTGAGAGTGAGCATAAGCACTGTAGTGCACTCCTTATTGAGGGGGTGATAAGGAAACCCAGAACTCATCCCACACAAGGCCAGCCCTGCCCTGGGTGAAACATGGCTATCTTCTCAGGTGAGAAGTTCCAAGAATGAAACAGAGCTGTGACCCGTCATGGAGATAAATGGCCACAGGGCCCCCAAGAGAAAAAGGCAGTGGACCCTCCCCCAGTATCTGCCAGCCCCAGCAGGGCTGCAGGCTCGAGGGAGCGTCCCCCAGGATGGTAGTCCCCCCATGGCCTTGTGCTTGAGGACAGAGTCACCCAGAGGTGACATGTGAGAAGGCTCTGACACAAAGCAAAGTTGAAAAGGCTTTGTCTCAGTCGCCTGGGATACTTGACTGGGGTCTGGGCAAGGGACAGCACCTGATCCTTAGGAGCTGAGACACACAGATGGGCCCTGGTCCTGGGGTCGGGGAGCTTCCCGGGCATGGGTGCTGGCTTCAGTCCTTCCAGCTCGCCCATGTCGGGGCTTCTGGGAGCTTGCCCATGTTGGGGCTTCTGGGAGCTTGCCCATGTCGGGGCTTCTGGGAGCTTGCCCATGTCGGGGCTTCTGGGAGCTTGCCCATGTCGGGGCTTCTGGGAGCTTGCCCATGTCGGGGCTTCTGGGAGCTCGTCCATGGCTGGGGCTCCTTGCTCACTCCCGTTACCTTGTTGTTTGGTTTCCTTATATAAAGAACACCCTGGCCACCCCCACAGCCGTCACCCACGGCAGTTGTCACAGGACCCATTCGGGGCAATGACAGTGTGTTCCCATCTGCGAGGACTCCTCAGCAACCTAGGATGCAGGCAGAGGGTGCTCCTACCTGCTCACTCACGCCTTCAGGGCAGCCAGGACACCTGCCACGAGACCTTAGAGAAGCCACCTGGTCCTGTCACAGATGGCTATGACAGGTGCTGTGACTAGGATGACCTCTCCTACCACAGTGGCTCAGGTGACAGGGAGCTAGCCCAGCCCTGAGGCTGCTCTCTGAGAGGAGAAGAGCCAATCCCGACGGCCACCCAGCAGACCCGAGAAAGGATGGAAGCTGCTGAGCTGTGGGTGCATCCCCATCCACGAGGACGGGTTAGCCTGCAGACTGGAGTCCCCTCTTGGCTTCAAGGTCTGCGAGGAAAGTTTGTGATCCAGAAATTGAGGAGACTTTGCCTCTCCCACTCACCCCTGGCCCCATGTGGCCTTTGAGACAGCAGCCCTGCACAGTGCCCACAGGCCAAGGGGCTGGCTCTTTCCTTAGGTCTCGGGACCGGGGCAGCAGACACAGCGGCTGGGAGCAGGGCCTCCGCACTCTATTGTCCCTTTTGCTGAGTCCTGATCACTGCATTCCCTGCCCTTGTAGCAAACTAATGAATCTCACCCTGGTGGGTGCTGTGATGCACTTCCTGACACACATACCTCTGTCAACCACAGCCCACAAGCACAAGAAGCAGGACCTGCTGCAGCCCTGTGACACAGAGTACCCAGTATTCGTGCACCAGACGGCCATCCAGGAGGCCAATGGGCTCATCGAGTGTGGGGCCTGCCAGAAGTAAGTCCCCAGGGTGAGCCAAGGAGTGCACCCCCCCCCCGCACCCACAGAGACGTCTCCATAGGAGAGGAGGAGGGAGAGATACCTTGAGGGAAAGGATGCCCTCCTCGTCTCCCCTCTGTTAAGTGCAGCAAAGCCAGCCGGGGCAGAAAAGCGGCTGGGCATGGGCTGCATTAGGAGACGGGGACCCATTTGAGTCCTGGGAACTGAACCCGCATCCTCTGCAAGAGCAACCAGCGTCCTTAACTGCTGGGCCAGCTCTCCAACCCTGACATATGTGTTTATACATGTGCTGTATATCTGTGTCTGTGTAACATCCCTCATCCCATAGGAAATGCTTGGTGACACCTGTCACTGCTGTGTAGCACCAGGCCCACTGCGTGGAGGCCTTTCCCTCCCTCCCCACCCCCAACACACAAAGCTGTGTGCAGGAGCACCGTGCCACCTTGTGGCCAATCCTAAAACTGCAAGTTCTTGGGTTTTCCAAAAGCAAAGTAATACCTGTTTACTGGGAACAGTCTGCTTCCAGCCAAATGTCCCTTTACATATTAATGACAGTTCCTTCTCTTCAGTCTACTGGGGAAGAAGGAATGCCCTTGTGAAGGCTTGTGTAAAGAAGCCAATAGTACTGGGCTATTGATCCCAATCTCCCCCTACCTGTTGTCCTTCTGTGGCTCACACAAGCCTCCAGTAGCCCCTCCTGCGGAAGTACACCAGCTACAGATTCATATTCATTCTCTCTCTCCCTCTCTCTCCCCCTCCCTCTCCCTATCCCTCTCCCTCCCTCCCTCCCTCTCCCTATCCCTCTCCCTCCCTCCCTCCCTCCCTCCCTTCCCCCTCTCCCCCCCCTTTTTCTTCTGCAGGGCATTTGTAATACAACAGATTCCCAGCAGCAACCTGCTTCTCCTAGTGGCAGACCCCACCTGCGACTGCGGCATCTTCCCTCCCATCCTTCACGAGGCCACAGAGGTCAAATATATCCTTCCTATCCTCCAGAGGTGTGGGGTGGCTGCACAGATCATGGAGGGTCCGGATCCGGGTGCAAAGTCCATTCTCTCTTACCCTCCATCCTTCCTTGGGGCACTGTGTTTTATGCCCCAGTCCCTCCTGGGACTCAGGGATTGCTCCCGGACCCTGAAACTGCTTACAAGGTAACTGGTCTCAAGCAGGGCATGGTGGTGCGTACCTTTAATCCCAGCACTCGAGATGTACAGGCACGTGAATCTGTGAGTTCAAGGCCACCCTGGTCTACACAGTGAGTTTTTCCAGGCCAGCTGGAGATACAGGGGGACCCTGTCTCAAAAAAAAAAAAAAAAACAAAAAAAAACACACATACACACACAAAAAAGTAACTGGTCTTACCAGGGGCCAGTTCATCTAGATCTTGATCTCCGAAGTCTCCAGACTCCTGAGTAGAGCTGTGACCTTGACAGTGAGTTCTGCACATAATGCCTCTGTCAAATGTGACAGGATGCGCTCCCAGAAGCCCAGGCGGCGACCCGACTCGTGCCACGCCTTCCATCCAGAGGTGCGGGGTGTGTGAACAGACAGTTTGGTCTTTATCCCTCGGTTCTCCCCGTCCTGTGTGTGTCCTCTTGGGACATGGCTGTTTCTGAACACTGATGACACAAGTGTACATGTTCATGTTACTAGGAGACACTTGCATTCACATTTATGTGGTGATACGGTGATCCAAGAAAACTAGCTTTTGCCAGGCTTGTAATCTACGCAGTCAGGAGACTGAGGCAAGCGAAGGGGTAGTTCTGGGTCAGCCTGGGCTACACCAGGAGATCCTATTTCAAGGAGGAAGGAAAACAAAATGGGAGGGAAGGAAAGGAAAAGAGGGACTGGAAGAAGGAAAGGGGAGGGGAGGGAAGGGGAGGGAACAAAGATAGGGAGATGGGGAGGAAGGGGAGGGAGGGCAGAGGGGGGAAGGGAAAGGAAGGAAAGTAAGTATTCCTGTTGGCCTGGCTTCTGTTAGTGTCAGATCCTGTGTGGTGTGGGGGAAGGAGTATCTTTTTTTTTTATTTACTTTATTTTTTTATGTGTATGAATGTACCATCTGCATGTAGGTCTGTGCACCTGTGTCGTGCAAATGCCTCGGAGGTCAGAAGAGGGCATCAGATTTCCCTGGAACTGGAGTTAAAAGATGGTTCTCAGCTGCCATGTGGGTGCTGGGAATCAAACCCAGGTCCTCTGCAAGAGCAGATGGCGCTCGTAATCGCTAAGCCATCTCTCCAGCCCCAAAAGGAGTATCTTTTGTTGCATTTGATCTTTGGCCCTGGTTCCATGATAAGAGCTAGTTGAGGGCAAAGCTAGGTGCTTCAGTATGTGGGCTGTCCCTAGAAAGCTAGGTGCTTCAGCATGTGGGCTGTCCCTAGAAAGCTAGGTGCTTCAGGATGCGGGCTGCCCCTAGAAAGCTAGGTGCTTCAGGATGCGGGCTGTCCCTAGAAATCTAGGGGCTTCAGGATACGGGCTGCCCCTAGAAAGCTAGGTGCTTCAGGATGCGGGCTGTCCCTAGAAAGCTAGGGGCTTCAGGATGCGGGCTGTCCCTAGAGAGCTAGGGGCTTCAGGATGCGGGCTGTCCCTAGAGAGCTAGGGGCTTCAGGATGTGGGCTGTCCCTAGACAGCTAGGGGCTTCAGGATGCGGGCTGTCCCTAGAAAGCTAGGGGCTTCAGGATGTAGGCTGCCCCTAGAAAGTTAGGGGCTTCAGGATGCGGGCTGTCCCTAGAAATCTAGGGGCTTCAGGATGCGGGCTGCCCCTAGAAAGCTAGGTGCTTCAGGATGCGGGCTGCCCCTAGAAAGCTAGGGGCTTCAGGATGCGGGCTGTCCCTAGAGAGCTAGGGGCTTCAGGATGCGGGCTGTCCCTAGAGAGCTAGGGGCTTCAGGATGTGGGCTGTCCCTAGACAGCTAGGGGCTTCAGGATGCAGGCTGTCCCTAGAAAGCTAGGGGCTTCAGGATGCGGCTGTCCCTAGAGAGTTAGGGGCTTCAGGATGCGGGCTGTCCCTAGAGAATTAGGGGCTTCAGGATGCGGGCTGTCCCTAGAGAGTTAGGGGCTTCAGGATGCGGGCTGTCCCTAGAAAGGCCTCCCCAGCTGGAATTTTCAGTCCCAAGTCCCGACTTCTAAGGTAGTGAGTAGCTGGAGATGGAGTTGCTCACCTTGGCTAGCGACTGATTTCATTAATCATACTCATAACGTCCATAAAACCCCAAAGCTCGGCTGAAGAGATGGCTCAGCAGTTAAGCCACTTACTGCCAAGGCTGACAACCTGAGATCCACATGGTGGGAGGAGAGAACTGACTCCGGCAAGTTGTCCTCAGACCTCCACGTGTGCTGCGCACACACTCCCACCCATGTGCACACCCACAAAATAAATAAATGTAACTGAAAAAAAGCTGTTTTAAGCCATGGATTTGGGCACTTCAGAGTTGGTAAGTGGAGGGTGGCATACCTGCGGAGATGGCAGCTCTGAGCTGACACCCTTCCACTGGGCAGCTCCTGCTGTGACGCACTTCCCAAGTTCCCTGGAGTCTGAGAAGGGGCCAGAGGACTGTCAGAATTCGACCGCAGGGTACCCAGTTGGTACTGTCAGAACTGGACCGCAGGGTACCCAGTTGGTACTGTCAGAACTGGACCGCAGGGTACCCAGTTGGTACTGTCAGAACTGGACCGCAGGGTACCCAGTTGGTACTGTCAGAACTGGACCGCAGGGTACCCAGTTGGTACTGTCAGAACTGGACCGCAGGGTACCCAGTTGGTACTGTCAGAACTGGACCGCAGGGTACCCAGTTGGTACTGTCAGAACTGGACCGCAGGGTACCCAGTTGGTACTGTCAGAACTGGACCGCAGGGTACCCAGTTGGTACTGTCAGAACTGGACCGCAGGGTACCCAGTTGGTACTGTCAGAACTGGACCGCAGGGTACCCAGTTGGTACTGTCAGAACTGGACCGCAGGGTACCCAGTTGGTACTGTCAGAACTGGACCGCAGGGTACCCAGTTGGTGCTGGGACTCTCCCACAAACTTATCTAAAGCCCTTTTGGCATTAAAATAAACCAACCAAGACCCAAGGGTACTTCTAGAAAGACCTACATTTCCAAGGGTGTGGGCCCAGGTGAACTACATTTCCCAGACTGCTCTCTTTCTTGGTACCTTAGCCTTACTGATCACTGGATGGCTAGTGTTCATTAAGCACCGGAACACTCCACCTACTGTGGTCTCTGCTGATGAGGCTGCTACAGAAAACCTCCCAGTAGATAGATGCTCGGGGAGGTGAGGGCTGCCCCCGCCACTGTGAGAGGACGCCCGGGGCCGCTCTAAGTCAGCACTTCTGCCATTCCCTAGGAGCTCTAAGGCAGGTTGGCTTCCTCGCTTCTGGAAGGTCCCTCCCTACCTTCGGCTTTGTCAGTTGTCCCTCCACCTTGTTCGTGCTGGTCATGGGCTGGGAGGGTGACCCTGGTCCTAACGCCACCCTCCCACCTCTCTCTGGCTTCACAGGAAAATGCCCAGGACTGTGGTGGTGCTTCAGACACTGCAGCCTGGCACCCCCTGCTTCTGCTGCCGCTGGGGGCCTGGCTGCTTCCAGCCCAGCTTCTGTGCTGACCGACCCGTCCGACCTTCAAAGGGGCTCCTTCAGAGACATTCTAAAGTTATCCACTCACAGTGGAACCTGCTCACAGCAGTAGGGGAACTTCTGGGCTTGTCCCAGACTACCAGTCTCTACCTCTTGGAGATTGCTGGAAGGATCAAGAAACCAACAATGAGTGCCCCAGAAGCTACCACCCCAAGGCTCTCCAGTGTGTCCAGTACCATCCACCCTGAGTCTTCTACTTCTCTCTCCTCTTCAGGAATCCAGCAAGAGCTGGAAACAGGACAGAGGTGTTTAGATGCACCCATTCAGCAGATCAGCCCCCAGCAATGCAGGGTCTGCTGCAGATCTGGGAACTTCCGAGGACTATGATGGAACAGAATAAGGACCATGCAGAGGAGGCTGGGACAAGAGTATGCCTATCACAAACGCAGGGATCCTTAGAAGGCACCTCCATTGAGTACAGAGAGGTCAAGGTTGGACAGGCAGAGGGAATGGGATGGGGGGGGGCAGAGCAAAAGAGGGAGGGGGAGAAAGGAAATAGTAAAACAAGGAACAGGCTTTAAACCCTTTGGGGAATTTTTAATCAACAGAGGTTACTAAAGAACTTCCAAATTTCAGGGATGGCTGAGTGGTTAAGAGCACTGGCTGCTCTTGCAGATGACCTGGGTTTAGTTCCCAGTACCCACATGGCAGCTGACAACCATCCATAACTCCAGTTCTAGGGGAATCTGACACCCTCTTCTGGCCTCCTCAAGCATTGCACAACACAGGTGCACTTACATATATGCATAAAATAAAAGTAATAAAATATTTCAAAAGGATTTCCAAACTTCTTTTCTAACAAAGCCCTAGCATAAACTTTCCTCCAATAAAATCCTATCTGAAAGAGACAAAAAGAGGGGAGGGGAGGGAAGGAAAAGAAGGGGAGGGGAGAGAGGGAAGATGAGGGGAGGGGGAAGAGGGAAGGAGGGAGAAGGGAGGGGAGAGCTGGTACACTGAACTCTGCAGTTTCTGCACTGACGATGGCAGGGTCTAGAGGACGTGGTTAGGATGGAAACAGCCAAGCCAAGGTCCACATGGTCTACAAAAGAAATTCTGGTCCATGATCTACTAAAGAAATTACTTGACTCTCCCTGGGTCAAGCCTTGAGGTTCCAGTACCACTTGCCACAACCCTCGGCAGCAGGAACCATGATTTACCCCCCCTCCCGGCCCTTCCCTCCCTTTTTTCATCTGTGTCATGTTCATGTGTGCTTGTTTGTGCCTGGGTGTGGACAGATGTCAATATTGGGGGTCTTCCTCACTCTCCACCTCAGTGTCTTTATTTTTATGTGCCTGAGTGTATTGCCTGCATGTGTATTAAGTGCACCACTGTCATGCAATGCCTGCAGAGGTCAAAAAAGTATCAAATTCCCTGGAGTTATGGACAGCTGTTGGATACCATGTGGGTACTGGGAACCAAACCAGGCCCTCTGCAACAGCAGCAGGTGCTTTGAACTGAGCCTTCTCTCCAGCCCCTCCGCCTCCACCTTAGTTTTTGAGACAGGGCCTCTCACTAAGCCCGGAGCTTGTTGGTTTGGCCAGACCAGCTGGCCAGCAAGCCCGAAGAACGCTTGTACTGCTACATCCCTAGAGCATGGGTTGCAGCGCACCGTGCGGTGTCCCCTCTTTTATGGGGGTGCTAATTTGGGTCCTCCTGCTTTGCCTTACAAGAACTTCACTGACCAAGCCTCTCCCAAGCCCCATGATTTACCTGTCTTTTAAATGAGGAAACTAAAGCTGGGTTGGAGAGGGGAAACTGGCTCTGAATTAGTTTCATCCAAACCACATGTAATATGCAACGGACCTTGTGCCATCTGGCACGCAGTAGCAACTAAACACATACTAACCACTTCTCTCATGGCTTGGAAGCCAGGAATAACAGTGAAGGTCAGGTGCTGCCATAGCTCAGTGTCCTTTCATGCCACCAAGACACAACATAACTGTGGCAGGTATGGCAGGATGAGCCTCTCCCGACCCCTGCCGCCCACCTTCCTTGCTTTGTCATAGTCTTCTAACTTCCATGCAGCAACATCAGGTCTGACTACAAGCAGAGTGCTGTCTTTTTGGCAGGCTCATCTTCCTCACCACACCCCACCCCCACCCCACCCCAAATGCCCCCAGCATTTGGGGGCAAGTTTTTCAACTATTTTGGCCACAGGATAAAAATGCTAAGCGTAGGATGCCAGGCAGTTCCTGGCCACAAATCGTGGGTCTTGTTCCTCAGAGTTCCATGCCCGTGCTCTGCTGAGGGAACTAGAGATCTAGAAACCACTTCCAAAAGCAGCGGAAGAAAATGCAAATGCTCTCTTCTCTGCCTTGGAGAATGCGTTCTCCTAAGGTTTGCCTTTGAAGGTCATTACTCTTACTTTCAAGAGAATCACAGGAGGCCAACAAGTAGTAGCCTGGCCAGCCCTGAAGAGCTCTCGTTGTCGTTCCGACTTCAGAGAAGCAAAGTTGGCAGCCAAGACATTTGAGAGCTGCGGGTAGAGCATTCTGAAATGTGCTTCTCTGTCCGTGTGCACCTCTGATGACAACACCTCAAGGATGCCGTCAGAAGCACTCCTCAGCACCAAGGACAATTAGCAGATCACTAGTGAGTTTGCATGTTTTAATAGAAAAACCTTCAGTAAAAGGCTTCAACCCCATTTTGTGATGCTAAAGAGAGTGAGAGAGCAGCTCGCCATGTCTTAAGATCAGAAAGTAAGTACAGGGTTAGGAAGGGTTCAAATGCCACAAAAGGAAGGAGAAGAGCAAAAGCCAGGTGGAAACCAAGCCAAGCTGCATGGGAAATTTGGGAAGTGCTCTTTATAAAGCATGGAAAGAACAGACTTTTAGCCCTTTCATTTCTGACAGGTGAGGAGATGAGGGCCAGGGAAGTAAATGACTTCTTGCCCATGTCCATGTCAAATAAACGATGAGAATGGGACATAAAGCTGCCACTCCACCCCTAGGCCAGGATGCAAGGCTACAGCTTCCCCTGGTGCTCTACAGCGCCACCCTGCCCGCCACCACAGAAATCGGCTAGAAAGCAAGCCAGGCTTCCTTCATTTGAAGCAAGTAAGTGCATAAATTGAAGGGCAGGCAGAAAGGTGATCACAAGGCTTGTGCTGAGGAAAAGAGAAATGCAATGACAAACGAGTTCCAGAAAATACCGTTGTTCCGGGGCAACACCACCCAGAGGCTGCAGCTGTGAGAAAACTCATGACAAGCCAGTGATACACACCTTTACACCAGCACTGGGACTCAGAGGCTAGGAGCCCAGTCTACACAGTGAGTTCGAGCCCAGCCAGGCCAGAATACAGAGGTTCTGACTTCAAAACAAAACAAAACAGAACAAAGAAAACCACTCTGCGAAACACAGGGTAATCTGGAAGCTGTCCTTAAAAATGAGGACTGTAGGGGCTGAAGAGATAGCCCAGCGGTTAAGAGCGCTGACTGCTCTTGCAG
>VZQC01000161.1:491888-526097 GCA_009823505.1 Rhizomys pruinosus | reverse complement strand
TGAATGGAACCATTACACAGATGCCTTTCTGGAACCCCATCCTTCTACGATCCCCCAAAGTGTGCTTTGTAACTTCAGCAACTTACAAAGGGGAGAAGGTGAAATACTGAAAAGGCCACTATTAAGAATGAAGGTACACAGTCCTAACCAGCCTAGGGCCAAAGAGAAAATTAAACATGTGCGCAAAGCAAGCAAGCCTCGGACTGCTGGGAGTAAGGCATTCAGGCGCCAACCTGGTGAGTTCCCCAAGGCACCACAAGGTCAAGTGCACATGGAGGCTGTTGGTAGTGAGCTGCGCAGACATACTCAGGCACAAACGTGCCCACACACACACCCAGAAAGGGAGGTTACTGGACTACACACTGGTGGTGGTTTTCTTTTCCTAAGAGTTTGTGCTATGTTGAACCAGATTCTTCCTGCTTTGGACCCAAAAGCCTAGACCTCTGCAGGTGTTGTCACAGGGCAGCATCTCATACCCTGTATCCCAAGGACTAGAGAGCAAGTCCGGCTCCTGACATGTGCTCTTGTTCCCACAAAGCTAGGCGAGCTGGGTCCAGCTGGACATCCAGCTAGACTGCTTTCTCAGGGTTAACACTGTTCTTGGGTCTGTCTGGCACAGCACCATTCACACAATGAATCTTCTCTTAGTTCACCTAGGTCAGCAACCTTACCTGGAACCCAAATAGTCCCAAGTTCTTCCAGGTTTTATAATGGAGTCTTTCTTCCTGGATCTCCAGCTGTAGCTGAAGATGTGAAGGGAAAGGCAGAAAGACAGCCATGAAAACACTACTGAATAAACAGGATGGCCTTCTCATACTCCCAAGCACCCCTTCTGAGGATGCCTGAGGTCTCAGTGTTACAGCCACCAGCCCCAGGCAGAGTGCCACTACTGCCTGAGGTCTTGGAGAGCAGTGACCCAAGACTCCAGTGCTCAGTTTATCATTTAGGCCCAAATCAGACCCTATGGGGCAGATCCCACTCCTCCCACCTCTGCTCTCAAAACCCTAACGAGGTGGCCGGGACAAGAGAAATGACTTGTAACATGTAGCAGCAATTTAGAATTCTGGGCTTAATTTTACCAGACTCCCTGTAAATACTACACCATTTTCTTTCCAACTCTCTACTGCACTACCCTTGCAAAGTGGAACTGACAAGTGCTGGCTGCTCCACAGTGAGCACTGCTTTCTTATTCAAGGAGAGCTGAAGAGCCTGTTACTCTAAGCTTACCAAGACATTACACACGAGGAAACCCATTCCTAGTCCAAATTCCTAGACCAAAGGGATGGCCCTCCCAAGCTGCCTACAGGACCTCGAGTGGACCCTATGCACATCCCAACCTCACTAGTGCCTGGCTCCATGCCAAGAGCTATGATGTCAAAGAAGGCAGTTATTTCCAGGAGGAAGAAGGGTAGATAGGGCAGTGATTCTTAATAGAGGAAAGTTTGCAGAATGGCCCAGAGCTCCACAGCAAGGACCTGGAAAACCGCCACACCTCTGCTCAGGTAAGAACTGCCGCCTAGTTAAACGGGATGCCAGCAAAGGACCAGACGAGCTTCGAGCCCGATGCTCCCGGACGTCTTCCTCCATCTTCATCTCCTCCTTATCAGCATCAATGCTAGGACTAAAGGACTACTGGCCTACATGACAGTCTCTCAAATGACACTTGAACTAGAACCTTTATCTGACATCCTGTTGGCTATTATGTTCTGCTTCCACTGAGAAAGCACACATCACTTCCTTCCACTTCTCTCTCTCCCTCAGAAGCCTAGAGGCTCTCAGTCTTGAGAGTGGCCAGGAAATCCCTGGGATGGAGCTGTAACCTCTGCCCCACCAGGATCCAAGTATGTCAGCCTATGGAAGGCACCTTGGTGCACAAACATCGTGCGTTCTGGAGCTACCACTTCATCCTCCTTCAGTCACTTTGTGCAAAATTGAAACAGTGTGTGGTACTTGCATGTTTCATTCTTTACAAAAAGTCTCCCTCCCTCCCCTGCCCCTATGTTTTAAATGTTTATATAAATTCTTATTTAAACAGTAAATTAGAAATCTTATTTACATTAATTTCTTTGTTCTCCCAAAGGAGTGCCTGAAATCCCACTCCTACCCCTTTACTGGATATAAATATTCACCTAAATTGGTTTGGATTACTGTTTTAAGGAGCTCCAGTGGCGCGATCAATTGGCGCATGGTATTCGTATGTATTACTGTTTTCAGGAGAGAGAAAGGGAGAAGAAAGAACCACCAGATAAACTGTTTCCCCGTCTACTACAAATAAATAGGCTACAGATCAGAAGCCAGTTTGCCAAAGGTCTTTCCGAGCCCTCCCCTGAGAGATCCCCAGAGGAAGTCAGGGTATGGGCCATTTCTCCTTGTCTCCAAATTGATGCACTCCATCCTTTGAGGTATGATTTATTTTTGTTTTTCTCTTCTTAGTCTTGTGCCCCGTGGAGCCTCTGGGCCATCACAAGGCCCATGACGCTGTCTGGGTTCTGGAGCTTCTCTGGCACTGGCACCAGCAGCCAGTCGGGGCCGCAGGAGCTGTGGGCCTGGCTTCAGGGTTTCAGTCCCTGACTACTCGTTAGTATCACAGTGCATCCTCTTCAGTGCAGCCCCCGCCAATCATAAAACGGAATTCCTGCAGGTTGGAGACGCCATGGAAGTGGACGAAGGCACCAGCAACCACAAAGACGTGGAACAGCTGATGGGAGTGGAACTGCAAGGAGAAGAGGGGCGGGGGACCACTGTTACCAGGTCTGCTAAAGACACGAGGACCTCTGCCTCCCAGCCTGCACGACAGGGAGCAGGATGCATGTGACAGGGCTCAAATTCGAGGTCCCCATAGGACAAGAACATCCATTAGGCACCTCATATTCTGCTGATTCCCCCCAAAGAAATATACATACTGACACTAAGTTACAGACAAGCAAATCTGCACACTAACACAGTCAACTTAGGGGCAAATGCCATACAGAGCCTTGCAGTTAGATCTCAAAGTTCTCAAAGACCCCCTGACAACGAGTAGCAGGCTGTATGCTTTACTGATGGACAAGAACACTAAAGCTAGGCACATTTAAATGCTGCTCTCTGAATATGTTCAATGTACAATATATACTTTATAAAAATGTCCTTATGTAACAGTACATCTAAATTAAAAAATAATGGGCTGGAGAAGTGGCTCAATCAATAAAATGTACCTACATAAAAAAAAAAAAAAAATGGGCTGGAGAGGTGGCTCAGTCAGTAAAATGTACCTACATAAAAAAAAATGGGCTGGAGAGATGGCTCAGTCAGTAAAATGTACCTACATAAAAAAAAAATGGGCTGGAGAGATGGCTCAGTCAGTAAAATGTACCTACATAAAAAAAAAATGGGCTGGAGAGATGGCTCAGTCAGTAAAATGTACCTACATAAAGACTGTGGACAGTAGCCAGCATCTGGAATCTCAGTGCTGAAAAGGCAAAGACAGACGGATCCCTGGAGCTCACAGACCAGCCAGTAGAGCCAATCAGTGGGCTCCAGGTTCAGCCAGAGATGGACCCTGTTTCAAAAAATAAGGTGTAGAGGGACTAAGGAAGATAGCCACCATCAACCTCTGGCCTCTACACACACATATGCACCCGCTCTACCACAGAGCACGCGCGCACACAGACACACACACACACACACACGCGCGCGTGCACACACACACACACACACACACGCACACACACAATGTTCCTCTATGTTAGAGAAACTGAGGAACTCCCAGCATGCAGTAGATGACCACAGGAAAGGCCCGTGGAGCTTCCCTCATCATTAAGATCCTAAAATCACATGAAAACCAGAAGACTGGGCAAACACTTTTACTTCCTTCAAGTCAGAGCTGGTCTACAAGCACACGGCACTATTCCTGAGTTTTCCTATATCATTTCACATCTTAAGAAGAGCCATCAGTTTGCTTACCACACCCCTTTCTTCAGAAATTACAATATTCTCAGCTAGATGTGGAGGCACCTGCCTTTAATCCCAGCACTCAGGAGGCGGCAGGTTGATCTCTGAGATCAATGCCAGCCTGGTCTACACAGTGAGTTCTAGGCCAGCTCTGGCTGCAAGGAGCCCATCTCCAAAAGACCAAAACGGGAGGCAGAGGCAGGCTGATCTCTGTGAGTTCAAGGCCAGCCTGGTCTACATAGTGAGTTCCAGGCCAGCTGGGACTAAAGGGCTAAAGGGAGACCCTGTCTCAAAAACAAACAAACAAACAAAAAAAGATGGCCTTCTTTACAGTTAGAAAATAGAGACAGAATAGCTAATCACTCTTCACTACAGCACAGCAACCAAGAACACAGACTGATACTAAAACCAGCTTGATTCTAATTCCACCAATTGATAGCCATTTGCCTTAGACACTCTGCTGAACCTTTCTAGGCCTTAGTTTCCTAGTCTGTAAAATGAAAACAATAATACATTTATGATATATGGCACTGATAACATCAGAATAGTTAATGTATGTACAGCACTCAGTACTGGGTTTGGCACCAAGTGTTCAACCAATGAGTTATTAGCATGCTTACTGTCCAGAGAATCACAGATACTGAGAGACATAGTTAAGACTAGAACACAAGTCTCTCAACTTTGAAACTTTATTTCACTTCCCAGTGTGCCAACAGCACACTAACATAGGTACATATTCCTAATCGCCACTGACCACACTTACCCAGATGTCACATTTGCCAGGAAAGAAGCGTTCAGGGATGCGGGCAGCGTAGAGGGCAGCTCCTGTGATATACAGGCTGGCCATGAGCATCAGCCAGCCTATCTGCCCTATGGTGGCAGCCTTCAGGACGCCCTCTGAGATGACATAGTGCAAAGTAGGGATGATTCCACTCAGGCCTAAGCCCAGAAACACTCCTAAGACATCAGAAGAACAGAATAAAAAGAAAACTCACAATAGAATTAAGAGTCCATATTCACAGCACAGTACTATTGATTCTGTCAACTTAATTTCAAGGTGAGATGCAACATTACCGTCTTATTTTAAAAGAAAAAGAAGGTCCTTCAAGCCCTGGGACACTGTTACACAAGACAACACAGCTAGGTTCTAAAGATCTATTTAAAAACGCAAGGAGCCTCCTGGTAAGCCAGGCTTAGCTTAAGTAGGAAGCAGCCCTGAGGATGAGAACCATGCCAAGAATTCAGGAAAGGAGAGCTTGGGGAGCTTGTTTCAGCTTCTTTACTGCTGCCCTGCTACAGATGCAGACTGTAACACTGATGGCACTTTTCATTCTGGAGGTCAAGGGCTCAGGACTTCAGTTCTTCTGATGTCTAAAAATAATACAATGCTCAGCTCCACTCAGCAAAGATGGTGGGTGTGTGTGTGTGTGTGTGTGTGTGTGTGTGTGTGTGTGTGTGTGATGTATGCATGTAAGTGTGCCCATGTCACACAATAAATACCCAGAGAGGTCAGAAGAGAACATTAGATCACCTAGAACTAGAGTTATAGATGACTGTTAGCTGCTATGTGGGTGCTGGGACCCAAACCCAGGTCCTGTGCAAGCGCAGCCAGTGCTCTTAAACCACTGAGCCATCAGCAAAGATGTTCTTACCTTATGTGCTCAAGCAGATTTAATAGCACTAAACTACTGAAGAGCCATGAAGAGCCAGACTCAGTTATTGTTTCTTCGCTCATATGAACTTTTTTTTTTTTTGGTCTTTTTGAGACAGGGTCTCCTTTAGTCCCAGGTGGACTGGAGCTTGAAATGTAGACCAGGCTGGCCTTGAACTCACAGAGATCCACCTGCCTCTGCCTCCCAAGTGCTGGGATTAAAGGTGTGCACCACCAGTTGCTCATATGAACATTTTTAAAGGAGGGGAGCCAAGAGCTACAATGTCATTAACATGAGGCTTCTAATATTCTAAGTGTGTACAGATAAATCAGGGCTTGAATTCTATTACAGTATAAAATATTTCTCATTCAGGGCTGGAGAGATGGCTCAGCGGTTAAGAGCACTGACTGCTCTTGCAGAAGACCTGGGTTCAAATCCCAGCACCCACATGGCCAGGCATGGTGGAGCACGCCTTTAATCCTAGCACTCGGGAGACAGAGGCAGGTGGATCTCTGTGAGTTCAAGGCAGCCTGGTCTACAGAGTGAGTTCCAGGCCAGCTGGGGCTACAGGGAGACCCTGTCTCAAAAAAAAAAAAAAAATCTCATTCAACCTTGGGAAGCACTGGGTGTTATTTTGGGGTCAGAAAACAGAAGACACAACTTCAGATACAAAGGGCCCTAGTTCATAATGAATTTTTAAGCATCATTCAGCACACCTTACTACCTTAAAAATCATCAAAAGTGTTCTCTCAAACTTCTGATTCTGCTAACGATACATTCTAAGAAGAAGGCTCTGCCAAGCTGATGGTACTCAGCAGGCACTACCCTAAGTATCAAAGGCCCTCATCCTGATACACATCAGAAGACGTATACAGTAGCTACTTATTAGAGCATGGGGTGAAGCTTTATCAAAGCAGTTTACAAAATATCCTTAAATAAAAATGTAAAACAAAACTAAAAATAAGCACAAAAAGAAATCAGTCAATACAAAAGTACCCTGTGCTTTAAAAAAGCGGTTAAGCTACCATCTCACTGACTCTGTGTGTCCTCAAGTAAACCATTCTCAAAATACATGACTGCACCCACTTCATCCCTGCCCCTCCATCATCTTGCTTTATGATGACTATGGCTACCAGGTTAAAAGTCCCTCAGCAAGACTGACCTTTCCTCATCTCTTCATTGCAAATACATAGGTTGTATGTTTGTAAACAGTAGACCCTAAATAAATGCCTGGTAATAACTGCATGCCCACATGTACTTACCTGCTCTGACCCCCCGATACTGAGGGGTGGCAAACATGTCCCACTGGGAGACAATAATGGCTGCAATGCCCAGCACACAGATGACAATCAAGTAGATGAAGCAAGGTTGGGGATTACAGTAGAAAGAGTAATAAAGCCAAGGAACAAAACTTCCCATAATCAGAAGGGCAATACCAGAGTAATCCAATCTAGGATTGAAAAACGAAAAGAATTCCATTTAATAATAATTAAAAAAAAATACCATCCATTCTATGTAGCAGTTAATTCCCCCATGGCTTAATATAGTATCAACAACAACTACGAGTCACCTGTTTTAATTAAGGACAACATTCTCATGGGATAGCATCAAGAACCCTACCAGCTCTGCTGGACATCTTTTCCTGTCCCACTATCCTTAAGTCACAGACGACAACATGGACTATACAAATACTTACTTAGAGAAGAGCCGGGAGACCCCTTCTGAGTGGCAGTAGACTGTGTGGAAGAGCCACGAAAACGAAAGGCAGAGAATGGCTCCCAAGAAGAACAATCCAAAGACCACTTTCTCTTGCAGAGGCGCCACAAAGGATATATTCGGGCGAAACATATAAAAGATCCCCAGGCACAGAAAGAATACACAACCTAGTAAAAGAATACAGGAGCTATAAAATGTGAAGGGATGGTGTCAAGCACTAATTATGTTTTCAAGTTTTCTCAGTAGCAATGATACCTGAACCATAAATTCTATGAGAAAAATGTTTCCAAATAACAGAGTTTACCCAAAATTTTAATTTACTCAAGATATTGTTGGTACCATATATACTTCAGTTTCATAAATTGAGCATAAAAATATGACTGCCAGGCATGGTGGCATACACCTTTAAATCTAGCACTTGGGAGGCAGAGACAGGTGGATCTTTGTGAATTTAAGGCCAGCCTGGTCTACGTAGCAAGTTCCTGGGACTACAGGAAACCCTGTCTCAAAAAGACATTTTTATATATATATAAAATGACTGGGTGGGGATCCAGCTCAGTTGGTAGAGTGCTTGCCTAGCATAACATGCATAAAGCCTTGGGTTCTATTCCCAGCACCACGTAATCCAGGAATAGTGGCACACACCTTCTGTCCCAGCACTTGGGAGGAAAAAGCAGGATTACAAGTTCATGGCATCCTCAACAAAGGGAGTTTAAAACCAGCCAAAGATATAGGAGACCCTGGGTTAGGAAAGGGAAAGGAAAAGGAAGGAGAAGAGGGAGGAGAAAGGAAAGGGAAAGGGAAAAAGGAAAGGAAAAGGAAACACATTCACCTAGAAACACAATCCCTAAAAGAAACCAAACAGTACAGTTACTTCTTAGATCCCGTATGAGATTCCATCTATGAAGCTCTGATATACTGTTGCAGGCTAGCTTTCAAAGATCCATCTTATTCGCTCATAGATGTTAAGGAGAGCTGTGCTGTTTCTCTGGTCCTCACTGGCAAACAGTACATTATAGAGTGAGATATTGCATGCCCTAATTTTTGTTCTTTGGTTTGGTTTTTTGGTTTTGTCTATCTGTCTGTTTTGAGACTGGGTCTCCCTGTCTCACAAATACTTACTTTGGAACTTGCTTTGTAGACCAGGCTGACCTTGATCTCAGAGAGGTCCTGCCCCTGCCCCTGCCCCTGCCCCTGCCTCTCAAGTGCTGAGATTAAAAGTGTGCACCACCATTCCCAGCTGTTTGGTTGATTTCTGATGGAGGTGTTTCAGTTTTGTGGTGTTTTTGTTACTCTTATTGTTCTGGTGCTGGGAACTGAACACAGGACTTTATACATGCCTAGCCAGCACTGCACCACTGAGCTATGTCTTCAGCTCTTCTCCTCACTTTAAAATAAACCATTTTAGGGGCTGGAGAGATGGCTCAGCAGTTAAGAGCACTGACTGCTCTTGCAGAGGACCCGGGTTTGATTCCTAGCATCCACATGGCAGCTAAGAACCGTCTTAGGCCGAGCATGGTGGCACACATCTTTAATTCCAGCACTCAGGAGGCAGAGGCAGGTGGATCTCTGTGAGTCCAAGGCCAGCCTGGTCTACATAGCAAGCTCCAGGCCAGCTGGAACTAAAGGGAGACCCTGTGTCAAAAAAATAAATAAACAAAAATAAAAAATATACAAAAATAAAAATCTTATTTAAAAAATAAATAAAATAAACCATTTTAGTGTGTGTATATATATATATATATATATATATATATATGCCATCTCACCAGCCCACTTTTTGTATTTTTTTATTTTGAGACACTGTCACTAAATTGCCCAGACTCACTCTAGCCCAGGCAGGCCTTGAACTTGCGGTCCTTTTGCCTCAGCTGTGTCCCCAGACCTGCCTCATATTCAGTTTTTTTTTTAGTCTTTTTTGAGACAGGGTCTCCCTGTAGCCCCAGCTGGCCTGGAACTCGCTCTGTAGACCAGGCTGGCCTTGAACTCACAAAGATCCGCCTGCCTCTGCCTCCCAAGTGCTAGGATTAAAGGCGTGTGCCACCACGCCCAGCTCATATTCAGTTCTTAAACCGTTCTCCACGGTGATACCATGTTCTTATTGCTTAGAGAAGGCTAAGAAAGGCACAAATAGGAGCTGGTGATTCTATTTTATTATTTTAGTTCATTTTAACCAAAATTATCTTTTTCAATATTTTATTATTTTCATGTGCATGTGTGCACTATCTGCATGTGTGTAAGTGCACCTGTCATGCACTGGCCTCAGAGGCTAAAAGAGGGCATCAGATATCCTAGAACTGGAGTTGAGGATGGTTGTTAGCCACCATGTAGGTGCTGGGAACTAAACCTGGGTCCTCTGGAAAAGCACTAAGTGCTCTTAACTGCTGAACCATCTCTACAACCCCCAAAATAATTTTTTAAAAATCATGCCTGACTGAGATGCCACTTACAAACTTGATGAGCTCCTCTATTCTGCTGTCACTACACTAGCAGACAACTTGGAGGCACAGTAGAAACCAAACATGAGATAAGAGATACAAGTCACATGGAGTAAATAAAGCCAGAAACCAGCGTACTCCCAAGGCTGCACAACCATCATGACTAAGTCCAAACATCTTCATCATGCCAAACACAAGCTTTGTACCTGCTGTCATCCACTTCCTCCATTCCCTCCAACACCAAACCATTATCTGCTGTCTCTATAGATTAGATTTGCCTCTTCTGGACATTTCATAGACATGGACTCATACAACTATGTACCTTGCTGTGTCTCTTTTCATTTAATTAACAAATGTTTTAAAGGCTCACTCATGTTGTAATATCAGTAATCCACCCCTCTTATGATCAAATAAGGTTCTTTGCAAAAAGATTTTAATTATATTTAGTACGTGTGTGTGTGTGTGTGTGTGCAAAGATCAGAGAACAAGTTCTCTCCTTCCACCATGTGCATCCTGGCATTGAATGAAAGGCACCTTATGTGGAAACAAGTACCTTTACTCACCAAGCCCTCCCGCTAGCCCCCGAATAACGTTCTGTTGGAAGGGTACACCATACTTGGTTTACTAGGTTGCTACTACTTCTTAACTATTACTAATAATGTTGCTATAAACATTCTTCTATATTTTTTGTGTGAACATGAATTTAATTATCTTTTTAAAAAAATTACTTGTTTATTCATTTAATGTGAATGAGTGTTTTGCCAATATGTATGTAAGTGCACCCATGTCCTGGAATGCCCATGGAGGTCAAAAGAGGGCATCATTATCCCCTGAAATTGGAGTTATGGACAGTCAGCCACCATATGGGTGCTAGGAACTGAACCTGGTTCCTCTGCAAGTGTAGCAAAGTGCTCTTAACCCACTGAGCCATCTCCCAGTTCCTCAGTTATCTTGAGTATTTACCAGAAGTAGAACTGCTAGTGACTGTAATTTTTTAAGGAACTATCAAGCCATTTTTCACAGGAACTGACACATTTTATATTCCCACTAGTGGCATAAAAGGTTCTAATGTCTCCATATCCCAGCCAAGACTTATTTTCTGTTTTCTTGATCACAGCAGTCCTGAAGTAAATAAAGTGCTATCTTACTGTACTTCTTGGCACAGCTGAGTCTAGCTCCTTATATGACTGATGAGAATAAACATTTTTCACATACTTATTGGCTATTTGTATACCATCTCTATAGAAAGATGAAACTTGCAAATATTCTTTCTCATTGTGTTGTCTTTTCAAGTTTCTTAAAAGTATTTGAGACAGTGCTCGCTTTGGCAGCACATATACTAAATTTGGAATGATACAGAGATTAGCATGGCCCCTGCACAAGGATGACATGAAAATTTGTGAAGCATTCCATGTTTAAAATATATATGTATATGTGTGCGTTGTGTGTGTGTGTGTGTGTGTGTGTGTATATATATATATATATATATATATATAAATGTGCCACATCTTCATTATCCAGGTTTATTATGAGATATTTTGTTTATACAATGGAGTTCTAAGCAGCAGTGAAGCACGACATCATGAAATTTGTAGGCAAATGGATAGAACTAAAAGCTGTTATGCTAAATGAGGTAACATAGTCTCAGAAAAACACAGGACGTATGTTATCCCTCATTTGTGGTTCCTAACACCAAATCCTTATATGTAAATGAAAATGGGTAACTGGTCAGTAAAGATAATATCACACTGACCATTATCACTATAGATACAGCTTGAATATATGTCTCTATTTTCCTCAGTTCTAAGATTTATGAGAAAGAACAAATCTCTTTTTCTTTTTTTTTTAATTTTACTTATTTTTGTATGTGTATGAATGTACTGTCTGCATGTAGGTTTGTGCACCCATGTCGTGCAATGCCACGGAGGTCAGAAGAGGGTGTTGGATTCCCCTGGAACTGGAGTTCTCCTGGAATTGTAGTTACAGACAGTTCTCAGCCACCATGTGGGTGCTGGGGATCTAACCTGGGTCCTCTGCAAGAGCAGTCGGTGCTCTTAACCGCTAGGCTATCTCTCCAGCCCCCAAATCTCTTTTTTTTAATTACATTAAACTATACATCAACTCGCTATGTAATTTAGGAATGTAAAGTTATAATTTTTTTACCTATATACAAGCTTATGATTAAACTGTGAATCCCTAAATATGTTTTGCAATTAAACTATAGTTTAATTTCAGACTATGTAAATTTGTTGTATGTAAGGAGTGTTAAAAAAAAAAAAAAAACCAGGCGTGGTGGGCAGATCTTAGTAAGTTCAAAGGGCCAAGCCTCTACAGAGTGAGTCAGGACAGCTGGGGCTACAGGGAGACCCTGTCAAAAAAGCCCAAAAAAAAAAAAAAAAAAAAAAAAAAAAAAAAAAAAAAAAGCCAAGAGTAGAGTCATGGACATCAGAGGCTGGGAGAGATGCTCCCAAGGCACAGAGTTGGAAGTGTTGCAGTGCAAGAAGGCTGTGACATGCTTCAAGTAAAAAACACATTGTTTTATAAGCTTTGTTCAAAACACAAAGTACAAGCTCTTAGCTGTGAATCTGAAACTAAAAAGTAACAATGTACTGAATAAGGATATGGCGTTTTTGTAACAGAGCATACATAAAGCAAGGCTATATGGGGATGGTTTTATACAGAAGCAGGACATGAGAAATGATTGATAAAAGCTGCAAAATTTTAGTTACACAAAATGAGTAAACCCTGAGAATCTAATGTACAACATGGTAGCCATAATGAACAATTTGGTAGTGTATGCTTGAATCATTCCAAGAAGGTTGATTTTAAATGTTTTCAATAAAAAGACAATGTTAACAAAATTACATAGTGATTGATTGATTGATTGATTGATTGATTGACTGATGTGACTGACTGACTGAATGACTGACTGACTGAGATTTTGTGACCACAGACCTCAAAATTTACCTCTGTAATTCTTTAAAGAATAACAGTCCGATATTTCATAATATAGTGTTTAAGGAAAATTTAGAAGTAATAATCAGCATAAATGACAATTACATGTATATAGTTTTAATACTATTTGATTTAAAAACATATTCAATAAAACTTGATAAACTATATATATACATTTGTGACAATGTGCAATTTATTTATTTTACATTTTTTTATTAAAAATTTACTTTTGTTGGGCATGGTAGCATATGCCTTTAATCCCAGCACTCGGGAGGCAGAGGCAGGCGGATCTCTGCAAGTTTAAGGCCAGCCTGGTCTACATAGTGAGTTCCAGGCCAGCTGGGGCTACAGGGAGACCCTGTCTCAAAAAGACCAAAAAAAAATTTTTTTTACTTTTACTTTGGCTGCAAATACTTTAGGTATCAATTCTAAGAAACTGTTAACCCCACTTAATGTGAGAGAACTCATGTGTGGTACTGTAAATATAGCCAAATACACACAGCTGGAGAGATCATAGATCTTAGAGAAAACCCCAAGGCTGTCACATCCCTAGACAAATGTAATTTCCTACTATGTGCAAAATATGAATATTTACAGACAAGTTTGCCAGTCACCATTCATCAAAGAAGCTTCTTTTCCATCAGGCAGAGACTATTAGAGTTCCACAACTGGTCACACAAAGAGATAAGTGTCTGTGAAATGCACACCCCTAAGTGACACATCTACAATAGAACTTCTAGACCTAAGACTCATGGAACACAGTGGAACAAGGAGTAGAGAGAACACTAATGCATTTCCCAATTCTTATCAACAAAGGACCCTCATGCAGCAGAGGGCAGAGAACCAGGGCTCAAGGACGATTGCAAAAGAGAGGCCAGAAAGGCCGTAAGAGGCAGGGGAGGAGGTGCTTGACCATATGAAAACAGCTTACAGGCTCCTGAGACCTTGCTAATATGAACTTACAGCAGTGATGAAAGCAGGCACGAGACCCATGCAAACTGATACAGACAAAAACCCAGCTAGAACTGAGGAAATGGGCAGCAGGCCCCAATCTTAGCCAAAGAACTATGGAGCAGTTGATTACTAGTGGGTGAGGAAGAGCTGATCTTCTTTAAGGGAGTGACGCTAGACAGGCTAACTAGACCCCAGTGGGTGAACTTGCACTGAGGGATGTCTATGTATACTAACTTGACTCGATAGGCCTAACATAAATGACAGAATACTGCATAAAATCTAGTGGGGCAGGCTGGAGAGATGGCCTAGCGGTTAAGAGCACCGACCGCTCTTACAGAGGACCTGGGTTCGATCCCCAGCACCCACATGGCGGCCGAGAACCGTCTGAAACTCCAATTCCAGGAGAACTCCAGTTCCAGGGGAATCCGAGACCCTCTTCTGACCTCCGCGGCATTGCACGACACAGGTGCACAGACTTGCATGCAGACCGTACATTCATACAACATACAGAAATAAATAAAAATTAATTAAAAAAAATTTTTTTTTTAAATCTAGTGGGGTTCTGGGCAGTGCCAATGGGGAAGAGGGTGGAAGAGATGATTAACATGTTGTGTCTGAAATATACAAAAATTCAATAAAAAATAATTTTTTTAAAAAAAGAACTACTACCTAACCCAGGTCACGAAGACTTGTATCTTTGTTTTCCCTCATGAGTTTAATAGTTTCGGCTCTGTGTGAGGCTGGAGTTGAGCTTCATTTTTGGTTTTGGTTTTGAGACAGGATCTCAGGATACAGTTCCAGCTGACATGCTACAGTCCTGTCCCGGCTTCCCACAGTGCCACCGTGCCCCACTCCCTCCGTGTGCACGGCCAGTTCAGCTCTCCTCCTGCCTTTTCCCCACTGTATTCCTTATTTAGTAAAGAAATCATGATTAAAAGTATCATGTCTCTGGGCTGGAGAGATTACTCAGCAGTTAAGAGCACTCGCTGCTTTTGCAGAAGAACTGGATTCAAATCCCCCGCACCCACAAGGCAGCTAATAACCATCTATAACTCCAGTTCCCTGAGGATCCAACACCGTCTTCTGACCTCTGCAGGCACTTCACAACATGGGTGCACTTACATGCAGACATAACACTCATACACATAAAATATAAATAAATAAATCAAAAACAAATTTTTAATGAAAAAAATCACATTTTATACTGTTTTACACCAACTGAAATATAACTTATAAATATTCTAAGTGATAACAAAAACAACCAGCTTACTTTCTAGTACTGTCTTCCTCTCACTGCTTATTAAAATGTTATGTATTTTATATACCAACCCTTCCTTTGCCTCGTTTGAGGACACTATGAAGGGACACATGCAACTGCAGCCTTCAGGAGGCTGAGGAAGGAAGGCCGAGGAAGGAAGGCCCAACCCCAGGCTAGCCTGGGATGCACAGTAAGACCCTAGGCTGCTGACTAGACTCCAGTGCGTGAAATTTACATAGGACATTTGGGTTCAAAAGCTTGGCTGGATAGGACTTAACTTGGATAATGTAATGCATGAGTTCTGATGGGGGGTTGAGGCATTGGTGGGGAGGGGGCCCCGCAGTAAATTTGATTAGAAATCATTGTATGAAATGTACAAAAGCTTAATAAAAAGAAATCTAGGAGAAAAAATATGAGTTAGTTTTAATAAAATCACAGGGCAAATAAGGATGAACAGAGTCAATCAGTGAGAAATTTCATCACTGAAAATCAAGAGGTCAGGGGGGATTCTAATATATTGTTTCAAGTGCTAGCTTATTCTCAAGTATATGAAAATAAAAGAGAATAAAATGAATCAGTGTTTCATAATACCACTTATGTATGTTACATACCTAGGAGATGTGTCCAAATATTGCCTGTCTCTGTGTGTATTCTGAAAATGCTCTTAAAACAGGCCCGGAAGGAAGGCATAGGAGGCCGGTGTCCATGGAGAAGGAAATCATTGTCCTTAAGCCAGTCCGGTAGCACATCATGAGGGATTACTCGCCATCGACCTTCCCAGACCTAGCATTTATTAAAGAATGTTATCAAACATCTTTGTGATTTTAGTTGTCCACTCAGCAATGTGTCCCAAACAACTCTCTCTTTTACCATAACATTTTATAGAGAAAATAAAACAGACTGATAAAATGTATTTTTAAATAGTAGACTTCATTAGGAACAGAAAGGAAAAAAATATTCCAAATATGTCCTAAAAGACCTTTGCTTTGGTGTAGCTAAAGGAATAAGGAGCCCACAGTCCCAACAACACAGACCTTCATTTGTCCTCTACAACATACTTTACCTCGGGAAAATCAGTTATTAAGCATGACCATTTTAGACTTAATGTTCCTGTCGACAGAAGAGAAGTGTGCAGGGTCACATTTCCATGCCTTTTGCTAAAAATTCTCCCCTCTTCTTCCCACCACAAGTACAGATGAAGCAACAGAACAAAGAGTGCAGGAGACAGGAAATTGAGTGTCTAACTAGTTGTAGAAGTTTAATCAATTACAAAATCTTCAAGTCTTAGTTTCTTTGCCTATAAAATAAGGTTAATAGCGCTTCACTTAATTAGGAAATTACTAAGAGCAAACAAAATGATACAAAGACCTCACATGAGTTTACATTGCTACCACTCCCCACAAAGTAGTATGCAATTCTGATCATCCCAGAGGCTATCTATCCCCTGTATACAAACTAATCCTTCTATCTCTTACTGGAAAGATCCAAAGAAAGAGTCCTTCCTAACAGCCCTCAAGTCCCTCAGCCTCCATCTCCTTTTACAATTGTCTCTCCCCAATAACCCTAGAGGACAGAAGGACAGGACCTGGGTATTGCCTCATTACAAAGTCTGTCCCGGGGCTGGAGAGATGGCTCAGTGGTTAAGAGCTCTGACTGCTCTTGCAGAGGACCCAGGTTCGATTCCCAGCACCCACATGGTGACTAAGAACATTCTTTAAGCAGGGTGTGGTGGCTCACGCCTTTAGCACTTCAAACTGTACAGACAGTTTGCCATTTTATTTAGGACTTCAGCACTCTGGAGGCAGAGGCAGGCGGATCTCTGTGAGTTCAAGGCCAGCCTCGCTACAGTGTGAGTTCCAGGCCAGCTGGGACTACAGGGAGACCCTGTCTCAAAAAAAAAAAAAAAAAAAAGTGTACCTTATTTCTTTCAACCCTAATGTCCCAGCTTAGGCCTCAAACTGTTATCAATTCACCCAGAATTCAGCCACAGAGGAAAACATATTTCAGTTAATGTAGCTCCTCAGTGCTTCTGGTACATTATAAAGCAAGGGGCCAAACTATAAATTATCAGGGCTCATCCTCAAAGACTTCCACACACTATCCCTCAGAAGTCTTGTCATAACACAGCTAAGCCAGATAAACTTGGCTCTCTCCACTATGCAGAAAGTTTGTCACTGGATTCACCAGCTACTGTGTCCCTTCATTTCACTCCACAATGTTTCCTGTTCTCTGCTCTCTTATTTCCTTACTGATAATTGTAAAAGAGCTATTCCTCTGTATATTCTATACTTCCACAGGAAGTACCAATTTAAGAACGATCCAGCCTTTTACAGTCCTTTCAGTCTCATGCCCTCCTCTTCCCTTACCTCTCCTTTTTTTTTTAAATTTATTTAGTTTTCTATGTGTGTGTGTGTGCATGCAGGTTTGTGCACCCGTGTCGTGCAATGCCGCGGAGAGGGTGTCGGATTCACTGGAACTGGATTCTCCTGGAATTGGAGTTACAGACGGTTCTCAGCCCGCCATGTGGGTGCTGGGTATCGAACCAGGTCCTCTGCAAGAGCAGTCGGCGCTCTAACTGTTGGGCCATCTCTCCAAGCCCCATCCTCTCATTTTTTAACTCAAATTCAGGGCCTATACTTACTGACACTAACCAGGTCAATCCATGTGTACTCCTAAAGTAAAATAAAATACTCTTAAGACTACGCCAGTACTGCTAGCAGTTCAGGTGTCCATGTATCTAAGGAGGATTGCTTCCAAGCCTCCTGTGGACTGTGAACTCTGCAGATGCCCAGATCCTAAATAAAATGGCAAACTGTCTACACAAAACCTATGTAGACCATTCAGTTATCTGTGCTAGTAAACAGCCTGTTTTCTTCAATATTTTCTTTTTTCTGGGGGAGGTGGGGGGTGGGGGGGCGGGAGGAGGGCACAGTGGTTAAGAGCTACTTTTTGCAGAAAACCTGGATTCGAATCCCAGCATCCACATGGTGGCTAACAATGCCCAAAACTCCAGTTCCGGATCTGATGCCCTCTTCTGCCCTCTTCTGCCCTCCTCAGACACTGCATGACATGGGTGCACTTACACACATGCAGACATGACACTCATATACATAAAAAAATTTTTAAATCACATAGATTATTTTTCCCCCAATGATGGGGTCTCACTATGCTGAGACTTGAATTTCTAGGCTCAAGTGATCCTCCTGCCTCAGCCTATCAAGTAGCTTGGACTGTATCAGTGAAAGAACTATAAGAGAGGGAGAAGTAGATCAAGGGACTTTTTAAATTTTATTTATTTTTTATGTGTATGAATGTACTGCCTGCATGTTAAGTTTGTCATTGCACTTGTGTCGTGCAATGCCGCAGAGGTCAGAAGAGGGCATCGGATTCCCCTGGAACTGGAGTTAAAGACGGTTCTCAGCCGCCATGTGGGTGCTGGGGATCGAACCTGGGTCCTCTGCAAGAGCAGTCGGTGCTCTTAACCGCTAGGCCATCTCTCCAGTCCTCAGGACTTTTTAATCTCTACTCTGAACCTAGGAAGATCATTACTGTTAAGATTAACCTTAAAAATATGCTGTACTTTTATCTGGCAATTTTTATTTTCTAAACAAAACAGGAAAATAAAAACCCTCTGAATTGTTGTGTGTGTAAACAAGAAAACTCAATCCTGTTTGTTAGTGTGGGAGTTTTGTTTCCCCTTTTGTTTTCCTGCTTGAAATAGACTCTTACTATAGTCTAGGCTGACCCCAAATTCACTCTTACTATAGACTAGGCTGGCCCCAAATTCACTCTTACTATAGACTAGGCTGCCCCAAATTCACTCTTACTATAGTCTAGGCTGACCCCAAATTCACTCTTACTATAGTCTAGGCTGGCCCCAAATTCACTGTTACTATAGTCTAGGCTGGCCCCAAATTCACTTACTATAGTCTAGGCTGACCCCAAATTCACTCTTACTATAGACTAGGCTGGCCCCAAATTCACTCTTACTATAGTCTAGGCTGGCCCCAAATTCACTCTTACTATAGTCTAGGCTGGCCCCAAATTCACTCTTACTATAGACTAGGCTGGCCCCAAATTCACTCTTACTATAGTCTAGGCTGGCCCCAAATTCACTCTTCCTGGCTCATATGGCCATGCATCACTCCATCAGGCCAATTCTTACATCTTTTTAATTTTATATTTTGCTTTTTGAGACAGGCCTTAGGTGACCTGGAACTCACTGCATAGATCAGGCTGGCTACAAACTCATAGAGATCCACCTGACTCTGCCTCCTGGGGACTGGGATTACCGGTATGAGCCACCAGACCAAGCTAATCCTTGCATCTTAAAGGCAATTAGCCACTTACAACAGCTCTGCTGCAATCAAATAAAAAGTGCTACTATGGGCTAGGCATGGTACCACAAACTTTTAATCCCAGCACTCAGGAGGGAGAGGCAGGCAAACCGCTGTGAGTTTGAGGGGAGCCTACGTTCCAAATTCCAGGCCAACCACAAGTACATCATAGTGAGACCCTGTCTTGAAAAATAAAAAACTGCTACTATGCAGTCACAGTCAGACGCTCCCTTCTCATAGGAGGAGGAGTGGCTGAGTCTCTTACTAGTTCCATATGCAGATAATGGCAGGACAGTTTCGTCCATGCTCTCAGACATTCTAATGGTCTAAATACTAAGCCAAGGAGTTATTTCCCTAATAACACTTCAATTACAGTCAAACGCATGGCTGTACCCTCATTCTCAACTTGGAGCCATACTCTGTCAGCTAATTTCCAACACAAACAAGTATCCTTTTGGGGGGGAGGGGGAGATGATCACTTAAACAATAAATCTTGATAAATGGTATATATAAATCTTGATAAGACCCACCTAATTAAATGCTTTAGCAGTGGTTCTCTGTTTCTACCAGACTCTGAAATATACATACACATCAATACTGTGTGCATATTCGAATGTGAAGTGTGCCCTTGCACATGTGTGAAGGCCTCAGGTGTCACTTCTCAGGAGCCATCAAGCTTATTTTTGGAGACAGTCTCTCATTGGCCTGATCAAGCTAGCCTGTCAGCCCAGGGCTCTGCCCATCTCGGCCTCCCCCTGAACTGGAATTTTAAGTATTTGGGGATGGCACTCAGGAGGTATGCTTGCATGGATGGCACTCAGGAGGCATGCTTGCTTGCATGGATGGCACTCAGGAGGCATGCTTGCTTGCATGGATGGCACTCAGGAGGCATGCTTGCTTGCATGGATGGCACTCAGGAGGCATGCTTGCTTGCATGGATGGCACTCAGGAGGCATGCTTGCATGGATGGCACTCAGGGGACACGCTTGCATGGATGGCACTCAGGGGGCATGCTTGCATGGCGGCAAGCACTTTGCCAGCTGAGCTGCCTCCCCTTTATATTCTACCCATGGGATATACTACCTATTCCTCCACTTGGACCTAGCTATGCCTGTAAAATGAAAAAGCAGAGCAAGCCGAGCATGGTGGTGCACACCTTTAATCCCAGCACTCAGGATGCAGAGGCAGGAGGATCGCTATGAGTTCAAGGTCAGTCTGGTCTACATAGTGAACTTCAGACCAGCTGGGACTAAAGGAAGACCGTATCTCAAAAAAAAAAAAAGCAGACCAAGAGCAATCTTGGAAATTTTAAAAGACTAAGTCAATTTGTTTCCTCCATTCCTGTCAGAAAAGCTTTCCCAGAAGCCTACCCAACAAGGTCAAAGCATACCTTTTTTTTTTAAGATTTGTTTTATTTTATGTGTACAAGTGTTTTGCCTGCATTTATACACATATGTGCAGTGGCCACAGAGGCCAGAAGAGGGCATCAGATCCCCTGGAACTGGAGTTACAGACCACTGTGAGCTGCCATGTGAGTACTGGGCACTGAACCCAGGTCCTCTACAAAAGTACCCAGTGGCTGGGCGTGGTGGCGCACGCCTTTAATCCTAGCACTTGGGAGGCAGAGGCAGGCGGATCTTTGTGAGTTCAAGGCCAGCCTGGTCTACATAGTGAGTTCCAGGACAGCTGGGGCTCCAGGGAGACCCTGTCTCAAAAAGACCAAAAAAAAAAAGTACCTAGTGTACTTAGCTGAGCCACCTCTCCAGCCCTGGCATTTCCTATTTTTTTTAATAAACTCTGTCTCTGTCTCCTGGCTTCCAACTCACGAAACAGAATCCTCACGCCAGGAGACATGGCTTGTTTTATTTTACTGTCACAGCTGCACCGCTACATAGGTGGAGCCACACTGGGACCAGGTCCCAGGAGGCCCTTTCCTTCTGCTCGTAGACAACTGCTAGAAGGGGGTGGGACCACACTGGTGCAACACTACTGTCTTCCAATAAACCCTAGTGCTAAGCAAATGTCCATCCTACCCATTCTCTCACCAGCTATTAATTTTTTTAACATGTATGCATATATTGCCTGCAAATATGCATGTATGTAAACACCCATGTGGTGCAATGCTTGTGACACCCTCAAAAGAGGGTGTCAGATTCCCTGGAACTGGAGTTATGGTTGTTAGCTGCCATGATTTAATTCCTAAACAGTAAAAAACTCAATTTTTTTCTATATATAAATATAAAATATTTATTATATAATATATATTTATATTATATTAAATATATTTATAATATATTTTTTATATATATATAAATATATATATATATATATTTTTTTTTTTTTTTTAAACTGAAATGAGAAAGAATTTGGATCTCTGGGCTAGAAAAACTACTGAATGTGGTGAAAAGAGCTTACCAGGACGTTCTTGTAGAAGCTTGGAAGAATGCTGAAAGAAATGCAAACAATGGAGGCCCAGCTCACAAGGTTTCAGAGGGAAGAGGAATCTATCCAGACTTTGGATAGGGGCCACTCATATGCTACTGTAGCCAAGAATCTGACTTCAGCCTGCTCAAATCCTAAGACCCTAATTGAGGTTGACTTCCCCATAATGATAAACTGTAACTTGGAGCTAAAATAAATCTTCTTCCCCTTAGGTTGCTTTTTGTCAGGGTATTTATCACAGAAACAGAAAATAAAGCCTATCTGACTATCAATGCCACTAGTGTCTACCTGTTTTTTTCAGTAAGTAACTCCAATTCTAGTTATCATCTGCAAAGAAAAAAAAAATCCTATAGTGGATTCTAGGGAAAAACGTGAGAGAAAATACACTTGCTGAACTGAAAATGCTACATGTACATGAAAACTTGGAAATGTCTAGCTCAGTAGTTTGATTACTCATAGAGCCTCTACAAAGAACATTTATGCCATCCAACTCAAACAGCAGTCAATACAAGGGATGTGTGCATGGCTTTTTAGTATCTGTGCTGGATAGCTTTAGTGTCAACTTGACACACCTGGGTTGAGGGAGCCTCAGTTGGGGAATTGGCTCCATTGGACTGGCCTGTGGTCACATCTGTGGAGTATTGTCTTGATAATCGAGCAGTGTGGGAGGGCCCAACCCACAATGAATGGTGCCAGCCTGGGCAGGTTGTTGTGTACCATATAAGAAGGCGGGCTGGGCATGAGCCAGAGGAGCAAGCCAGTGAACAGCATTCCTCCGTGGCCTGTGCTTCAGCTCCTGCCTCCAGGTTCCTGCCCTGAGTTCCTGCCTTGGGCTCCCTAAGTGATGAACTGTGACCCAGGAGATGTAACCTGAATAAACCCTTTCCTCCCCAAGTTGGTGTCGGTCAGAGTGTTTTGTCACAGCAATGGAAGACAAACTAGAACAGTATCTTTAGCACAACCACTCCAAATTCTGTTTCATTCTGTCTTACCTGCTCCACATTTACTCTATTAACTTGAATCAGGAAAGGTTATATTCTTTTTTTATTTTATTTTATTTTTTTATTTATTTAATTATTTTGTATGTGTATGAATGTACTGTCTGCATGCAGGTCTGTGCACCCGTGTCATGCAATGCTGTTGAGGTCAGAAGAGGGTGTCGGATTCCCCTGGAACTGGAGTTCTCCTGGAATTGGAGTTACAGACGGTTCTCAGCCACCATGTGGGTGCTGGGGATCGAACCCCCGTCCTCTGCAAAAGCAGTCGGAGCTCCCAACCGCTAGGCCATCTCTCCAGCCCCAGGAGAGGTTATATTCCAACTGGACATTCTGGTTGCATCAAAACCTTACCAGTATGTTGTGCCTTGAACAAGGTTAAAATCATGTGACCTCTCTGCCCCCTTTCTTGCCATAAATTTTCCCCAAAGCAGTACACAAGGCAAAGGACAATGACCCTCTTTCAGTATCTGTTTAGAAAAGGCTAAACAGATATCATGAAAATAGGAATAAACTATTATAATCTTACCTTACAAACAAATTCCTCCATCCTTTCCATAGCATGATGGGCTTGTAATAGAGGGGACATGCCCATAAACCCCTCATCCTCTTGGGAATTGTCATCACTGCACCCATGTTCCTCAGAGCTCTGAAAAAAAAAAAAAGTTAAGGGTAGGGTCTAGGAGCCAAGGAACACAATCAACACACTTTCTTTGCAAAGGTAAAAGTTCTAAGGTCAAAAACTGGTCAAGTATCAACAACAGAGCAGGTAGTAAATAAATTATAAATGTATTGGTATTAAAAATAAACAGTAAATCCAGTATGGTGGTGCACACCCTTAACCCCAGCATTTTGGAAGCAGAGGCAGATCTCTGTGAGTTCAAGGCCAGCCTGGTCTATAAAGCAAGTTCCAAGCCAGCTGGGACTACAGGGAGGCCCTGTCTCAAAAAATAAATAAAATAAAATAAAATCAAACAAAACAAAATAATTACCAATGTTGCTCAGTTCTGACAGATAAACACTACCATAATAGTGTCCCTATGCTGGTTTCACAATTTCATTCCTTGACTAGCTTTGCTTTATTTCCAAGGATCAGTGAAATGGCTGAGCAGGAAAGATGTTTGCCATGCCAGCCTGATAATCTGGAACCCACATAATGGTGGATGGAGATAAGAGACATAAAGTTGTCCTGATTGTCACATATGTGTCATGGCACATGTGCTCCACCTCCTCCCCACAATATCACACACACACAAACACACACAGTAAGTTTGTTTGTTTGTTTGTCTGTTTTGAGACAAGGTCTTCCTGTAGCCCCAGCTGGCCTGGAACTTACTATATACATCAGGCTGACCTTGAACTCACAGGGATCTGTCTGCCTCGGCCTCCCAGAGTGCTAGGATTAAAGGCATGTACCACCATGCCCGGCACACACTAATTTTTAAAAGCCTTTGACAACGTCCGTCCACTATCCCTTCATGATAAAGAACTGAAAAGACTAGAAGCTGAGGCAGGAAGATTACGAATTCCAGATCAGCTGGGCTATATAATTAGACCCTGGCTCAAAAAAGTTAAATAAAATAAAATACAGATTTCTGCTTCCAGACCAGCTTTAAGAGCTGGTTTAGTCAGTAAAACATTTGCCATACAAGCTTGAGGACCTGAGTTTGGATCCTCAGCACCAATGTAAAAGGCTGTGCATGGCAGCACAGGCCTGTAATCCCAGCACTGTCTCTAAGTTTGCTGGCCAGCCCGCCTAGCTGAATCAATGAGCACCAAGTTCAAAGAAAGACCCTGTCTCAAAACATAAGGTGGAGAACAAATTGAGAAGACACCAGTCATCATCAACCTCTGTCCCCCACATGCAAATACACAGTGTGTATTCACCTATATATGCAACAAACTGGGCCAGTATAACAATGGCCATCATAGTTAATCAATGTGGTATTTATCAAGTTTATGGTATTTTATGGTTTCCTTCCTGAGCTTGTACTAAGATCTACTTTATGAGGATTCTGAGCTAAGCAACTTCATACAATTTACATTTAGACCACCATATTATATAATCATTCCTTTGACATCTCATTTTAAGCTAAGCACAAACTGAGTTAGGTGTCTGAGACTGGGATGATATGGCCAACACAGGAGTCACACATCCAGTCCTTCTGTTCAACCTCACCTCTATTCTTGTCTATTTAGAAATTTTAGATCTAAGGAAGTTATAACTTATAGTATCTATGGTGTCAAAGCATAAAATTATCTGGGCATGGTGGCACACAACTGTAAACCATACCCTTGAGAGGGGTGGAGGTAGGAGAAGAAGGAACCGAAGGCCTTAGCAAGCTCAAGACCAACCTGGGCTACAGTACGAGACCCTATCTCAAACACAGTAACAACAATGACAACAAAACATAAAATTGTCAGGAAAGTAAATATGCCATGAATCTCATCTAGTAGAATTACTCTAACTGAATATGCACCTCTGAAATTTCAGGCAAGACAAAATTTTAAAAAGGGAGAGGAAGCTGGGCATGGTGGTGCATGCCTTTAATCCCAGCACTCAGGAGGCAGAGCCAAGCGGATCTCTGTGTCAAGGCGAGCCTGGTCTACAGAGTGAGCTCCAGGCCAGCTGGGACTAAAGGGAGACCCTGTCTCAAAAACACCAAAAAAAAAGGAGAGGAGAGGAACGAAAATGGAAGGAAGGAGATAAAAGGCAGGTATAATGGCTCATTTATAATCCCAGCACACAGTACTCAGGAGGCTGAGGCAGATGGTTTCTTTGAGTCCTAGGTCAGCATGGGCTATACTGTGAGGCTGTTTTAAAAACCCAAACAGGGGGCTGGAGAGATGGCCTAGCGGTTAAGAGCGCCGACCGCTCTTACAGAGGACCCGGGTTCGATCCCCAGCACCCACATGGCGGCCGAGAACCGTCTGAAACTCCAATTCCGGGAGAACTCCAGTTCCAGGGGAATCCAAGACCCTCTTCTGACCTCCGCGGTATTGCACGACACGGGTGCGCAAACTTGCATGCAGACCGTACATTCATACACAAGCAGAAATAAAAATTAAAAAAAAAAAAAAGAAAACCCAAACGGGCTGGAGAGATGGCCTAGCGGTTAAGAGCACGGACTGCTCTTGCAGAGGACCCAGGTTCGATCCCCAGCACCCACATGGCCGCTGAGAACCGTCTGTAACTCCAATTCCAGAACTCCAGTTCCTGGAGAATCCAAGACCCTCTTCTGACCTCCGTGGCATTGCATGACACGGTGCACAAACCTACATGCAGATAGTACATTCATACACATACAAAAATAAAATTAAAAAAAAAAACCCAAACACACATACACATACACATACACACAGTGGGTTAAAGGAGGCTAACAGTGAATTAGTTATCTCACTGCTTTTGCTTTTGATTAAGTAGGCACATCATTCCCCTACACAGAGATGGGAGTTTCAACCTCATTGAATAGGAAGGGTTGAAAGTGATCAAAGGCAGGAAGTGGGGACAACAGCAAATCCTTTCAATGAGCTTCACTGTGAAGCACAGCTGAGTGCAATATGGCTGGACAGGGATCACGTGGGAGCTGGAAAACCTGCTTCCATGCTGAGAGGGGCTGATGGGAGTGCTTCGTAATGGCAAGGAGCCTTAGAAGGCCTGGAGAGCTCACTGGAAAGACGAGCCTTTCAAAGAGAATGGCCTTCCTACACCATCATGAACAGTAAGGTGACAGGAATGGTGAGAATAGGTTTGTGGATTTGGAAGGAAGCAGCACAAGTCTCGGCTGATTTCTGTTCTGTCGGTTTTAAATTGAGAATACAAGAAATAGAGGCTGGAGGCTTGGGAAGAAGAATGGAGAAGGTGCTATGACAGTTGGTTTTAATGGCAGCTTGTCACAATTTAGAATCACCTGATGGGGAGCCTCAACTGAAGAGTTGTCCTGCGCATCTTAATTGATATGGGAAGACGCCATGTGGGCAACACCTCTGGTAACAGTCCAGATAAAAGGGACGGGCAGAAGGAATATTATCTGCCTTTTGCTGGCCTGGCCTTCCCTCTCATCCCTGAGCTGATTTATCCTGTTCCTGCAGCTGCTGCTGATTCCTTTGCTGACACACAGCCCCATATACTGAGCAACTACTGTGGTCTCAACCTCTCCAATGTGAGACAGCCACTGTGGGACTCCTTCCACTGCTGAGACCTCACCCAGCCTCAAGAACTGAGTAACTACCAGGTTCTCAGTCTCTGATTAATAAATTCTTTATATACATATATATACATATACATGTATATATATATTCATTCTTTCAGTTATTTTCTTCTAGAGAACCTGACTAATACAAACATCAAAGCTGCTTGGTAAACAAACTAAGTTTCTCCCAATTCAGACATCTGGGGCCTTGAAATGCAGGTGCCAACTGAAGAAGGGACAGCTCAGGAAAGAAATGGCACCACAGCTCTGGTTCAATCTGCAGAGCAGGTTCCTGCCCCAGAATCCAGCCTTAGAAGCCATAGGCTTGGCACGTGGATTCCCCTCATCGTTTTACCAAGCATGATGATTGGCAGAGCCCAGAAAGACTGGCAGGTGGCACAACAAATAGAGTAGCTCCCTGACAGATTTCAAAGCGGTTGGCAGAGCAGCAGTTGGGGTAAAGGGAGAGGTTCCCAGCACCACACTAGGCTTCTGCAGGAGAAGAACAGAGGACTCAGCTGTGGTCCCAGGAGCAGCAGAATCTGCCAATTAGTGGATTTAGAAGTAAGGCTTTTAAGCAGAAATTGATCTCATTTTTCTTATTTAAAAACAGTAATAATAATCATGTTCATCTCACGGGGTTAGTCTAAGGACTGAGTGTGATGTGGTGAGTTCGAAACTGTAGGAAGTGGTGGCGCACAAGTGCTCAGTGCAGTGCTGTTTCTCCCTTGTCCCCATCCACTCCTTTAGCCTTTCTTGATCATCCGTCCACTTGGCAGGCCCATCTGCCTGCCAGTCTAGTACCCACCAGCTCACTCTGGGGGCTGCCTCTCCTTCTTCCTGTGTGTGATCTGCTCCAATGTCACTCACACTTCGGGAATAGTTTACAAGTAATGCTCACAAAGTGTACTTATAAAAAGACTTTTTTTTTCTTTTTAAAATTTTTACCTTATCATTTTTTATTTCCTTGGTTTTCTTGAGACAGGGTTTCCCTATCTCCAAAAAAACAATGAGACAGACAGAGACAGAGACCAGGACCAAGAGACAGTCTCACACTGTAGCTCAGGCTGTCCTGGAACTATGTAAGCCCAGCACAGCTGCACTCCTTCCCCAGACCCCCCACTGCTGGAGATGACAGGGTGTGCACCATGTTTGGCAAGAGATCTTATTTTGTATTTTGTGTCATGACTGTGTGGAGGTCAGAGAACAACTTTATCAAGTCGTTTCTCTCCTTCCACCTTTAGTTTTTTCCTTTTTTGGTATTTTTGAGGCAAGGTCTCCCTTTTAGCACCAGCTGTCCTGGAGCTCGCTCTGTAGACCAGTCTGGCCTTGAACTCACAGAGATCCACCCACCTCTACCTCCTGAGTGCTGGGATTAAAGGCGCGTGCCACCACGCCCAGCTTCCTTCCATCTTTAACACGGCTCCCAGGAACTGGACTCAAGTGGTCAGGCTAACGTGTCAAGTGCTCTACCCACTGAGTCATCTCACCAGCTCAGGCAAGAGATTCTTAAAGGAAATTGTTACATTTCTCCAGCATGAATGAACACTGAAGACAGCATACTAAGTGAGATAAGCTAGTCACTAAAAGAATGAATAGCGTAACATTTCACTTACCCGAACTCAAATTTGACTAACAGGAAGCAAAATAGTGGTCACCAGGGGCTGAGGAAGGTGGCAAAGCACTGTCAGTGTTTAACGGGAGGACTTCTAGTTGGGGAAAATGATAAAGTTCTAGAGATGGATGAGGCTTGTGGTTATTTAATGCCACAAAAGCACACAATCATCTATAGGACTACATGTAGGACGGAGTTATGAGTAGTGGTGCAAAAATATACAATCCCCAACCTCAAGAGGTTGAAACAGAATTGCTGTGAGTTCAAGGACATACTAGAATATACAGTGAGACCCTGTGTCACAAGTAAAAATGGGTGAGGCTGTAACTCAGCCAGAATACTTTATCTAGCATACATGAGGTCTTTCTCACATATATTATGTGCCCCCCACACACACATAAGTGAAAACAACAATTACCCAAATTAAGCTCCTAAGAAGACTGAAAACGGTTTATCTTTCTGTAGAGATAATGTATCCTGCCCACCAGCATGAGGCTTCTACACCTACAGTCCATGGATGGGCAGCATAATACTATCACTATAAAGTTAGGATACCGTTACCTCCTGCAGAGCTACAGGTGGAAGAGAAGCCGTGTGCACAATGTGCTTCATAATAAGAAAAACAAGGGACTGTCACCACATTCTGTAGTCTTGAGACTCTCTTGGCAAAGGTGGGAAGAGATTTCCATATGATACTATCCTGTGCTTGACCAAAACGCTGAGAAAAAACACGCTGATTTCTTTTTTCTTCAAGACTAGAAACTGAACCCAGGGTCTTATGTTTCGCTAACCCATAATATATCTAGAATAACCAGATACATGAAAATTTTTTAATTTACTTGTTCCTCTCAGTCTTTTACCAAAGGCGGCCATGTCCACATGAACTGTAATGCTCTGCTGGATGGTACAGGCTTTGTAAACATGAAGGAGGTTGGACTCCTGGCAACTTGATAATCTAACAAGAAAAGATGTAATTTTATTTATTTTTTTATGGGAATGAATGTACTGTCTGCATGTAGGTTATGCATCCATGTTGTGCAATGCCGCGCAGGTCAGAAGAGGGTGTCAGATTCCCCTGGAACTGGAGTTAAAGATTGTTCTCAGCCGCCATGTGGGTGCTGGGGATCGAACCCGGGTCCTCTGCAAGAGCAGTTGGCGCTCTTAACCGCTAGGCCATCTTTTCAGCCCCCAAGATGTAATTTTAATAGAAGGATTATGTGGTAGCAAGAAGTGACCATGTCTACCACAGGCTGAACCATATATCACAGAAGGCAATGCCTGCTTGTCTAGAGAAGCTGCGGAGCCAGGAAGCTGAGAGCTGCTGACAGATCAGAAACCTGAACAGGCTTCCTGGATGGGTTTAGGTTACTCTCAGCAGCTTTTCTCCTTTGGATTTGTTTGTCTGTTTGTTAGGTTTTATTTGTTCTGTGGGTGTGCATGTACATGCACACCATAGCACACATGTGGAGGTCAAAGAAAAAATCTTAGTTGTCAGTCCTCATCTTCTATTAGCCTTGTCTAAGACAGAGGTTTCTGTTGTTTTTCTACCACATACCAGGCTAGCCACGTATTTCCAGGGATTTGCCTGCCTTTGCCTTACATCTCCCTGTAGGAATGCTGGGATTATAGAAATTCCTGCTACGTGTTGACTTTTTACTTTTAATATTTTGTTATTTTTATTTTTCTGTGTGTAAGTGTTTTATTGCCTGCATGTAATAAGTGCACTTGTGCTGTGCACTGCTCACAGAGTTCAGAAGAGGGTGTCAGATCTCGTGGAACTGGAGTTATGGACAGTTGCTAGCCACCATGTGGGTTCTGGAAATCAAACCCGGGCCCTCTGCAAGAGCAGTCGGTGTTCCTAACCACTGAGCCATCTCTCCAGTCCCCTGTGTTAGACTTTTCATGTGAACTCCCAGGATTCAAACTCAGGTCCTTATGATTTCATCAAGGTATTTTCCCATGAGGCCGTCTCCTCAGCCCTGACCCTGACTTCTTGCTCTGTTTTCATGTGAACTCCCAGGATTCAAACTCAGGTCCTTATGATTTCATCAAGGTATTTTCCCATGAGGCCGTCTCCTCAGCCCTGACCCTGACTTCTTGCTCTGTTTTCATGTGAACTCTCAGGATTCAAACTCAGGTCCTTATGATTTCATCAAGGTATTTTCCCACGAGGCCGTCTCCTCAGCCCTGACCCTGACTTCTTGCTCTATTTTCCTCTCTAGGGTGCTGTAAAGAGTCTGGTCTTTGACTCCATTGTTTTCTGAGTGTCTGAGGCCATGAAGGTGGTAGTGTTGATCACACTGATCCCTGTGCTATACTCAGTGGCAAGAAACAAAGCTGGCTACTACATTGGGCAGATCCTGTGGTTTGGCCTAGTCTCCATGTACAGCATGGTGATGTATGTGGCTGAAAGGGCCTAGGACAACCTCTATGAAGAGTTCAACTGCCATGGCAATATCACCTATTCTTGTTTGATGGAGTGTTTTAAGCAGATGTTCAGCATTCCCATCACAGGACTGTGGTACTACTTCTACTTCGTCTTCATAGCCTCCTTCCTCATGGAGATCTTCATGGCTCAGATTCAGCATAAGTACATAGACAAGTGGGACATTCTCACAGAAGACGGAGAGTGCAGGGGAAATGAAGAGGGGCTCCACGGAGACAACGGAGAAGCAGAGCCAGTACTGGATATCAACCGCCCCGACCTGCCACCAGAAGAGGAGGCTGCTGTGTTTGTATCTCCTCCACTTCCACCTGCAGGTCAGCATCCAGATTGCGCTTCTGTGCCTGCTCATATTTGAACACATGCCTATAGTGAACCGGGGCAACATTCACTGTAGCACCAACAGCTGCTCGGTCCCTTTCACTGCCTGATTGGGCAGACCTCTGGAAGAGGATGTCCATCTACACTCATCACCTTCTCCATCATGATCACCCTCCTTGGTACAGGCTCCTTTGTATATGGCATTTACCATTACCTACTGACAGCTCCTTCAGCTTCCATGGTTCAAAATTAATTGACATTTGTAAGAGACAAGACACTTCTTAAAGTCCTTTCTCCTTTCTTTCATACAAGGAGGCTTGTGTTCCTCTAAATTTTGTGTTTGAAGCACAGCCTCTTCCTGCTAACCTCCTTTGTGTTTGCATTTTTAAAAATAAACATTTGTGAGGCTGGAGATGGCTCACTAGTTAAGAGCACTGACTGCTCTTGCAGAGGACCCTGATTCAATTCCCAGTACCCACATGACAGCTAACAACCATACATAGCTCCAGGTGCAGTGTATCCAAAGCCTTCTTCTGACCCCCATGGGTACTGCACAGGTGCACTTACACACACAGATAATACACTCGTACATATTTTTTTTAAAAAATTGCAGGGAATTGTGGTATGTGGACCTTTAATCCCAATACATGAGAGGCAGAAGCAAGGGGATCTCTCTGAGTTCAAGGCCAGCCTGTTCCACACAGCAAGTTCTAGGCCAGCTAGGGCTACATAGTGAGATCGTGTCTCAAAATTAATATTAAAATTAAAACAAGAATACAGATTTTATCTCTAAGGCCAGGCTGGGATCATCTAACTCTGAAAGGATAAAAAATATATCCCCTAGTTGATTGTCAGGCCCTGGGTGGCAGCAGCCACTTCCTCAATAGGGTCACTACTAAGATGGCTGCTGCATCTCCTTTTCCTGAGGTGAGGGAAGACAGGCGGCTAGGAAGGGCTGAGCAGCCAGCGAGGGAAGGCAGCTTTGAAGCCAGGCCTGTCCTCTCCCCAGTCTGCACTCCCCAGGAACCTTCAGACGTTGCCACTCACTGTCAGTCAACTTCCCCTATCTTAAAGCTCAGTTCTGACTGAAAAGCAGGGCTGGTTTCCCGTTTCTGAGCAGGTCTCATGGAAGCAAGCAATGGGGCCTGTGCCGGGGTGTGGTCAAAACCTTCTCAGGTCACGGCTCCGTCCTCTCCCTCTCTAGGTGAAGGATCTAAGATGCCACTTCCTACTACAGTGCTCACAGTCTGATGACTCTCTAGGAAAGGTATCTGGGCGGGTGGACAGGGGATGACGGACAAGACTTCTAGTCATCCTGAAGTCAAGAGAGAGAGGATTCCAAGTTCTGTAACAGATGAAGGCTGGCTCCACAGGGGACCACCAGCCCTCACTGTCCCAAATGGACAAGGCTGTAATGGGGAACCGGCATGCAGGGCCAGGGGGAGGAGAGCTGGGGGAAGCCGGTGCAAGGTGGGGGTCGTCCTGGGACCCCGGGATGTGGAAGTCCAGGGGATCCCACCCTGCCAGCTTCACCCATAGGCTTGAGGAAGAGGGCATTATACTCTCCACAACAAAATCATCTATAATCTAGAGAGCTGCACTGTAGCTGTCTTCCCACAATGAACATATTCATTCAGTCAATATGGACCAAGTACTAGATCTAGCAGAGAGGGTGTGGTAGTTTGAAAGAAAACGTCCAAGTATTTGGTCAGTTGGTGGCACTGGAGTCATGGAACCTTTAGATGTGGCCACACTTGGAGGAAGCACATCACTGGAGATGGGCTTTGAGAGTCCACAGCCTTGCCCACTTTGAGTCTACGATCTCTGCTTCTTGTGCCTGCTTGAAGACGTGGGCACTCAGCTTTCTGCTCTGGCCACCTCCTGCCACGCCTCCCCAGCCATGATGGACTCTCATCCCTCTGGAACAGTAAACCGAATAAACTTTTCTTTCTGTAAGTTGCCTTGGTCATGATACTTTATCAAAGCAACAGAAAAGTAACTAATACAGAAGTCTTTGATAATGTAAAAACGCAGAGAGGGAGAGGGCACTGTGCAGCAACAGGAAAAGAGGCTGAACAGCACCCAGGATTCACAAGCTACTTCCCTTTAGAAACAGGTCAATGGAAGGGTCATCCTTCCACTTACAACCCAGACTAAAACAAAGGAAAAATAGGAATAAAATCTGTGGAGACATCTGAAAAATGAGAAACATATGACTGACTTAACTGACACCCTCAAATGACTGCCTGATTTTAACTAAGAACCAAGTGAGAGCATCACTCCTGATGTGCAGAAGTAATCTGAACAGGAGGGTGGGCTGGGCATATCTCACTGTACAGCACTTGCCTGACATGTGCAAGGCCCTAGGTTCAACCCGCAGCACCTTAAAGCCAAAACACCAAAGCAGGTGTTACTTTTTCCATTTAACAGTATGAGGTGCAGAGACCCACACCTCTGCTCAGGGCCCTCATGCTGCTTCCGTTTCTAGAAGCATTGTTGTTGCCGTTTGCTTGTTGTTGTTTTCTTTTTTTGTCCTTTAAAAAAAAACAACTTATGTTTTTGGGTTTGTCTGTTCTTTTTTCATTTATTCAGTGTGTGTGTGTGTGTGTGTGTGTGTGTGTGTGCAAGCATGCACACATATGGAAGTCAGTAAACAACCTGAGGCAGTTCTCTCCTAAGATGTGGGTACCAGGGACTGAATTTGGCAACAAGTGCCTTAGCCTGCCTGAGCAATCTTGCTGTCCCTTGCTTTGTTCTTCTGAGACAGGGTGCTGCTAGCAGCCAAGATGGCCTTTGTCTTGATCCTCCTGTCTCAGATTCCAGAATGCTGAGATTACAGGTCCTGCTTCGATTCCTTTATGTGACTTAAAAAACTTTAGCTCAAGCCAGGCGTGGTGATGCATGCCTTTATTTATTTATTTATTTATTTATTTATTTATTTTTATTTTTTTTTAGTTAGT
>VZQC01000161.1:416752-491611 GCA_009823505.1 Rhizomys pruinosus | reverse complement strand
AAACCTTTAACTCAGAGCTAGAGAGATGGCTCAGCAGTTAAGAGCACTGGCTGCTCTTGCAGAGAACCTGGATTCAAGTCTCAAGACGCAAATGGTAGCTAACAACTTTTCAAAACTCTAGTTCAAGGGGAATACCTATGCCAGCATTGCATGACACAGGTGCACTTACATACATGCAGGCAATACAGTCATGTACATGGAAGGAAAAAATGGAGGGATGGAGGGAAGGAGGAAGGAAAGGGAAGGGGGAGACGGGGGGGGGGGGGCTTGTAATCTCAGCACCTGGGCAGGTGGATCAAGAGTTCATGTTCATCTTTGTGAGTGCTGGGTGTATAGGCATGAGATCACAAGGATCACAGGTTTGAGGCTTCCTGAGCTGTAGAATGAATTCCATACCTGAATGGGCAGAGTGAGACTCTGTCTCAAAAATGAGAAACTTGCCCAGAAAAGGATTCAAGGGAGTAAGTACCTTCATAATTACCTTTTAAGAACTTTTCAAAACTTCAATTAAATGAACAATAAACTGCTCAACCAGCTACTTAGGACAATACATTTTCAACTGGGTGAATCTACTCAATTAGCAAACAAAGTCTGCCTCTTTCAGAGGACCTGGGTTCGAGTCCCAGCACACACATGGTGGCTAAGAACCATCTTGAAGCCCAGCATGGTGAGCCATGCCTTTAATCCTATCACTCAGGAGACAAAGGCAGGTGGATCTCTATAAGTTCAAGACTAGCCAGGTGGATCTCTATAAGTTCAAGACTAGCCAGGTGGATCTCTATAAGTTCAAGGCCAGCCTGGTCTACACAGTGAGTTCCAGGCCAGCTGAGACTACAAGGAGACCCTATCTCAACAAAAACAACACTATAGTGTAAAGGACCAAAGAAATGTAGATGAGAAAATCTTAGATCACCTACAACATTTTCAGTTTAGTTTAAGGTTAAACAAGGCTCTTACAAGTTTAGAAAATTGTCCAGTCCAAGGATTGACAGTAGGGCCAGGACTACATCTCAGGTTTACTAGTCACTTAGATACATATCAAGTAAATAAGATAGTCCTGAACTATTTCAATGCAGAGTAAAAACATGATGTTCAAGTAAGTAGAAATAGAAAAAAAATCAGTATTTTTTCTTTGGGGGGGAGGACGATGATGGAGAGATGGCTCATCAGCACTGGCTGTTCTTGCAGAAGACTCGGGTTCAAATCCCAGCACCCACATGGCAGCTAACAACTGTCCTTAATTCCAGTTTCAGGGGATCCAACACCCTTCTCTGTCCTCCATGGGTACTGCCCAACACAAGAACACATACACAAATGCAGGCATAACACCCATACACATAAAACAAAAATAATTACATCAAAAATTTTAAAACAGCCATGCCTTTAATCCTAGCACTTGGGAGGCAGAGGCAAGCCAATCTCTGTGAGGTCAAGGCCAGCCTGGTCTACAGTGAGTTCCAGGCCAGCTGGGGCTACAGAGAGAAGCTGTATCAAAAAAAAAAAAAAAAAAAGCTTACAAAGATTTAGGATAAAAAGAAATACTCTGCATAAGAACAGTGTGCTTGTGGTGTGAGTTCAAGGCCAGCCTGGTCTACATAGTCAGTTCCAGGACAGCTGAGGCTACAGGGAAACCCTGTCTCCAAAAGAGACAGAGCACACACACACAGAATAGTCTGCTTTCAAGTCAGATGTGCTGGCCCACACTTTAATCCTAGCACTCCAGAGGAAAGAGACAGGCAGGTATCTGGGAGTTCAAGGCCAGCACTGTCTACATAGCTGGTTCCAGGAAAGCTGCAACTACAAGGAGGCTCTGTCAAAAAAAAGAGCAAAAGCAAAACCAAGCAAAAAGGTTTTCTTTCCTTCTTTTCTTTTTTGAGACAGGGTCTCCCTATAGTCCCAGCTGGCCTGGAACTCACAGATCCACCTGCCTCTGCCTCCTGAGTGCTAGGATTAAAGGCATGCCCTACCACGCCCAGCTTAAAGACAGTTCTTAGCAGCCATGTGGGTGCTGGGAATTGAACCCCAGTCCTCTGCAAGAGCAGTTGGCACTCTTAACCACTGAACCATCTCTCCAGCCCCTCTTTCTTTCTTTTTAAAGCTAGGGCCTTGCTATGTAGCCTAAGCTAAGGTCTGCAACTTCCAACGGTACCCTGTAATAAAATGTAAGTAAATCTTTACAACTATCAAGTGCTTTCTGTATACAGGGCTTTACATGAACTAACCCATTTTATTCCCACTAAGTCCCAGTGATGGAGGCACATATTCTCCCACACTACATTATGGAAGAGGACACATTTAGTTCCTTTAAGCCTAGTTTTACTTTGTTGGAAGTTCTATCAGCCTGTATACATATAATAATAAAAGACTATGATAAGGGCTGGAGTCAGCTCAACAGTTAAGAGCACTTGCTGTTCTTTTTTTTTTTTTTTTTTTTATTTCTGTATGTGTATCAATGTACTGTCTGCATGCAGGTTTGTGCACCCGTGTCATGCAATGCCGGGGAGGTCAGAAGAGGGCGTCAGATTCCCCTGGAACTGGAGCTCTCCTGGAATTGGAGTTTCAGACGGTTCTCGGCCGCCATGTGGGTGCTGGGGATCAAACCCAGTCCTCTGCAAGAGCGGTCGGCCTCTTAACCGCTAGGCCATCTCTCCAGACCCTTGCTGTTCTTTTTAAGGATCTGGGTTTGGTTCCCCAAACCCATTATCAGGCAGCTCCTAAGAACCTGTAACTCCAATTCCAAAGGATCTGACAACATCCTCTTCTGACCTCTGTGAGTACCTGCACACCCGTGGTACATACATATACTCAGGCACATAAAAGACTATGATTACTGGCTCTCAATCTATAAAGATACCTCAAAATCACATGGAGCTTCTGAAAACTACATTCCTATTATAGATATTTCAATTTTAAAGTATTTGATTTCCAGTGCTCTTCCTATACAACCCATTAAGTTTCATAAGGAACTAAAGAGACTACCCTTTCCACTATGTCAAGTAATGAGCTCCTACACAGAAGAACAACAGTGCATCCGGATACATACTTAATCTGTAAGAATAACAGATCACTATCATCTACCATATGGGCTCTTTTTTCTATAATTTTGACTACCTATGGGAAATACGTCTCTTAAATATAATCAAGACTACAATAACCATTGAAATTGTCAGATCACACTTGAGAATTGGGGGGTTGAGGGGTCAGGGGGACAATGAAAAATATCCTTGCCCCTATGAAGTCTATCATCTAACAAGACTCCCAAGGTAGGAGCTGGAGAGAGCTGGCTCAGCAGTTAAGAGTACTCATTGCTCTTGCAGAGGACCCGGGTCCAATTCCCAGCACCCGCATGGCAGCTAACAATCATCTGTAACTCCAGTTCCAGGGGATCCAACACCCTCTTCTGACTTCCAAAGGCACTGCATGACACAGGTGCACTTATACATTCAGGCAATATACTTAGACACATAAATTAATTTTAAATAGTTTTTTTAAAGGGTTCCAAGTGTAAAACACACATAAATTCAATGAAGCCTCAGTTTCTTCATCCATAAAAGAAACACTAGCCTGGCCAGTGTAGTTTGGTCTTTCCCTGTAAGGAAATGGCCAGAGAGCTCCAGGGAATGGAGGTGCCCTGCTTCAGCTCAGCCTGGGCTAACAAGGCAGGGCACCGGGAAATCCTAGCATTTCTGCGCGGGGAGGGAGGCCATGGTGTCCAGCAGTAATTGGCTGTCTGGGGTGAACGTGGTGCTGGTGACGGCCTACGGGAGCCTGGTGTTCGCACTGCTGTTTATTTTTGTCAAGAGACAAATCGTGCACTTTGCAATGAAATCAAGAAGAGGACCTCATGTCCCGTGGACACTGCTCCCAAGGACTTGGAAGAAGAGATAATATTCGGCTATCCAGGGTGCAGGCTATCAAGAATGAACCCCAGCTCCTTGCAGATGATGACACAAGACTACTACAGCTGGAACCCCAGGAAAATCAAAGTTGCTACAACTACCTGTACAGGATGAAAGCTCTGGATGCCATCCAGGCCTCTGACATCCCATTTCATGCTAAGGCCAACACCCCTGTTCTTTAATGGATAAGAATTTCCACTCCTACTTGCTAGATCTGTGAGACACTAGCACTCCTTTCAAGGGCGTACACAAGGCCCTCGTCGATACCTTGCTGGATGGATATGAAATAGCCCACTATGGGACAGGGGTCTTTGGTCAGAGTGCGTATCTGCATTATCAGGAGGCCCTGAGTGAGCTGGCCACTGTGGTCAAAGCACGAATTGGGAGCTCTCAGAGACAACACCAGGCAGCAGCCAAAGACCTAACACAGTCTCCTGAAATATCGCCAACAACCATCCAGGTCACATACCTCCCCTCCAGTCAGAAAAGTAAACGTGCCAAGCACTTCCTGGAATTGAAGAGCTTTAAGGACAGCTATACCACACTGGAGAGTACTCTCCAATGGAGCTGAACATACACTGGCTGGGCGACCTTCAGGATATCTGGCTCAGCAGGCCTGAACTCAGCCAAAACTTGTGTGAAAGGTCACTCCCCGGCCATCTCTTCCAGGCATTTTCAAAACACTGGCAAAGTCCACATCTTCCAGTAGCACTTTGCCTGAATTTGAATTCAGAAATCATTCTTAATGTTTCTGTCAAACTTACTTAAAAATCTTTACTTGTGGCCAGGATATGGTGGTGCACATCTTAAATCCCACCCCCAGGAGGCAGATACACAGGTGGGTCTCTTGAGTTCAAGGCCAGCTTTGTCTACTTAACCACTTCAGACCAGTCAGGGGTTCATAGTGAGACCTTGTCTCAAACAACAACAAAAAGCAAACTTTGGTTGGGGGGAATTCATCTACCCTGTTTGATCCTCTTTAGTCTCAAAGGTATGGATTGAGGTGAGGTGTCCTCTTAAGTCTACCCTGTTGCTCTCAATTAAATAGAAGTATTTGGGTTTAGGACATTTCAGAGTTGATTGGTGGAAAAGTCAGGCAAGACCTTCATGACTTAAGTAGAAGGATTATGGAACTCTTACTCTGGTGCCCCACACAAACCAGGATGTGTTGAGATATAATATAATACATACATCTTTTCCTGAAGTACAAGGATCTGCCCTTCCACCCTTACTGTTGACTTCAGTAAAAGGGAATGTTCTGACATCTTGCATAGTCTATGCCAAGATAAGAAACAATGTGAAGAAATGGTTTCCCCTAATGTCACTGTATTTGTCTTAGTTTATAAATTATTTAATAAAATGAATTACTTTAAAAGGGGAAAAATAAAAGAAATACTAGCAACACCTACTATATTCTGTAAGGCTGCTGCTCTAGGAAAAATTGATGATATATCCAAAAGAGCTCAAAAAATTGCCTCATACATGGTAAAGATTGATAAATGTGAGTTAGTATTAGCTTACTAATAGTGAGAGTGCATATGTTTCATAAAGAAGCATGTCAACTAAGTTTTGCTCAACATCCAAATAGCATACCCTAATGTCCTCTTTCTGTATAGTCAGTCCTTCATGGAAACTACCTGAGACTGTTTAGACAAAGTACTCTAACCTGGTTGCAGACAAATTCATTCAACAACTATTAATCATACACCAATCTGAGACTCGGTTAGACTCTGAAGACATACATGCTGATGGAAAGGCCAAAAAAATATATATATATATATGGGCAAAAAGGCAAGGTTTTGTTTTTTGGTCTTTTCGAGACAGGGTCTCCCTGTAGCCCCAGCTGTCCTGGAACTCACTCTGTAGACCAGGCTGCCCTTGAACTCACAAAGATCCGCCTGCCTCTGCCTCCCAAGTGCTAGGATTAAAGGCGTGCGCCACCACGCCCGGCTTCTTGTTTTGTTTTTTTAAGAAACCAGTATGAGCCACAACTAGTCAACCTCCAAAGAATAGGAGCCCCCAGAGTGTGTATCCCTGGATGTGGCCCCTATTTATTTACTAGAGCATAGGCAACTTACCAGTAGCTACACCACTGAAGAAAAAATTTAACTCCCCTACTCCAGTAACCATTAGCTACCAAAGCCTCTTAACTAAGGGGAGCCTCAGGAACTCCTCCCCACTAAGGCAAGATTCCTACTCATGGAAATGAGGAATCTACAAGCAAAAATAATCATTAATCATACAAACATATAAGTTACTCTATATACCATGATAAAAAATAAAATGGTATACAGGCCTCAGTGCACATACCAAAGTGTCCCTGACAATGACTTGTAACATCACAGACACTAACACTGTTGTTCTCATGGTACAGTTGCCTAGTGCTTTTTTCCTCTGAGAAGTGAAATGAAAGATTGAAATCTACCTTCTCAAGAGTCTACTGATTCCCAAAGTATGCACTGGAAATAAAGTTTCTTGAGACCACATACAAAGAGAATTTCTCAAAAAATTGACTGATAATGTCATAACTAAAGCATGGGAGAATTAGAAAGCCCATTTCTTCTCTCAAAATAAAACAGTATGATTTTAAGTCTCAGCAGAAAGGTGACAACTATGAAATCAAGTAATATCTGAGCTAATAAGAAATCTCAAGTTCTGAGGCTGGAGAGATGGCTCAGTGGTTAAGAGTAGTTGCTGCACAGTGGCAGCCATATGCCTGTATATCCCAAATCTAATTGGCTAGTAGCTCTCTCCTTGGAGGAATAACCCGCGGCTGTTGCCACAAGCTTACATCCTCTAGTGGTTAGGAGATGTTACAAGCCACAGTAAGATCCTGTCATATTTTACAGAAAAAACGTAATTCATGGATTAACATACCATCCAAACACCTGTGTCTACACCAAAGTAACCTACCATAACAATTAGTACTGTTTAAATACCTATATATCTAATTGTGCTTCATTAGTAGGATTGAAAGATTATTCCTGGACAAACTGTCAGCCCATGAAAGGAAACAGTCAGAATTGACCAGAGTCCAAAACAACAGCTCCAGAGAAAGTAGACTGTTTTACCTCTCGTCCACCTGTGCCCCTTTTCTAAGCCTAGGAAACAATCTGCAGAAGAGGGGGAGTGGTAGAATGTAAGGGCTGCGATTGGGGTGAACGGTGAAACTACAGCAATATAGTCTGGTCAACTTGATTGAACATACAAGCCCCCTAGCTGGATGGTGGGACACTTGGGCTGTGTGGGTTTGGGCAAAACTGCTTGCAAACTGGTTTTACATGAAGGATGCTTGTACTCATAAATTATTACTTATTGTTAAAAAATGAAAAAAAAATAAAGAATAGGATAAAAAAAAAAAAAAGAGTGGTTGCTGCAGAATCACGAGGACCAGAGTTTGGATTCAAATACTCATGTAAGAAGTTAGGTGTCCCAGGGCTGGAGAGATGGCTCAGTGGTTAAGAGCATCAGTTGATCTTACAGAGGACCCGGGTTTGATTCCCAGCACTCACATAGTGACTAACAACCATCTATAACTCCAGTTCTAGGGGAATCTGACGCCTTCTTCTGACTCCTTGAGCACAGCATGACCTGGGTGCACTTATACACATGAAGGTAATACACTCATATACATAATATAAAAATAGCAAATAAAATGTTTTTTTTTAAAGTTAGGTGTCCCCGCCAAAATTAAAAAAAAAAAATCTTAAAATCAGCCGGGAGTGGTGGCGCACACCTTTAAAGTTAGATGTCCCATAAATGCCTGTAATTCTTGCTCTGACAGATCTGAAGCCTCTTCTGACCTCCATATATCCTGGTGCGCACACATGCACATTATTCACAAATAAAATAAATCTTAAAAAATAATAATTGTTGGGCGTAGTGGCGCATGCCTTTAATCCCAGCATTTTGGAAGTAGAGGAAGGCAGATCTCTGTGAGTTCAAGGCTAGCCTGGTCTACACAGTGAGTTCTAGGCCAGCTGGGGCTACAGGGAGACCCTGTTTCAAAACAACAATAATCGAGTTTTTCTGAGGGCTACAGTTTAGTAGTACAGTACCTACCTAGCACATGTGAGGTCCTGCATTATATCTTTAGCACTACCACACCACCACCCCACCCCCACAAAGTCAAGGCCAGTGAAATGGCTCTACAGATAAAGGCACTTGCTGCCAAGCATGATGACCTGATTTGATCCCTGTGACCTACATGGTAGGAGAGAACCAACTCCCTCCCACAAGGTGTCCTTTGACTTCCACGCGTACACCATAGTGTGCACACATGCATGCTGTAGCGCATTCACACAGACATATATACACAGATAAATAAGTGTAATTTAAAATTTTTTAAGTCAACATTCCCAGTTTTTCTGCAGAAACTGATATATATTACATATGATATATTTTTTTTAATTTTATTTATTTTTGTATGTGTATGAATGTACTGTCTGCATGTAGGTTTGTGCACCCATGTCGTGCAATGCCGCAGAGGTCAGAAGAGGGTCTCAGATTCCCCTGGAACTGGAGTTCTCCTGGAATTGGAGTTACAGACAGTTCTTAGGCATCATGTGGGTGCTGGGGATCAAACCCGGGTCGTCTGCAAGAGCAGTCGGTGCTCGTAACCGCTAGGCCATCTCTCCAGCCCCGATATTTATTATTTTTAAAGTCATCCGTCCTCTCCATAAATATTTGCTTTCTTTGCCACCCTCCCAACTTTAACTTACATTTTTATGACTTGAAGAACAAACAGATGTCTCTAAATGGTGCTCCACAGCTTCCTGGTGGTCGTCCTCACTGCCTCCTCTTGTATCATCAAGTTGGTGCCCTTTTCTGAGCCTTATATCTGGCTCTGGAGTCCTGGTGCACCCCAATCGGTGTTCCGCTGGCTCGTTCATGGGATACCAAAACCTTTCTTACAAAGTGGTCTTTCTTTCTGTCCCTTCTTCTTGGAAGAATGGATTTTTCAGGATAGGAAGCTGACCCTTTGGAAAGAAGTTATACAATCCATGAGTGCTGGGCAAAGACACAGACTACATTATATACTCAAGCAACAGAAAAGTTAATCACTGAGTAAAGAATTTCAAAATCGGAGATCTCCTGAGCCCAGCGGCAGGAAGAGGGGGAGACAGGTAGGGACTGGGTGCCTTGGCGAGCTGACTGCTGATCGTTTGGTCCTGCTGTCTTTGGTTTGATTGGCCTTTGTGGCTGTGAGGTTGGAGTTATCCCCCCAGCTGGGATTAAAGGTGTGGTCTTTGGCTTGATTAGATCTAGTGGCTGTGGGGGCGGAGTTATCCTCCCAGCCGGTATTAAAGGCACGCTTGTGTGACTCTTGAGATTTGAGATCTCCTGAGCCCAGCGGCAGGTGGCCGCGGGCGCGGGCTGAAGAGCCCCCCCACCCCGCACCCCGCCAACTGAGATTACGAAGAAGGGATCTGAAGGAGGCAAGCAAAGCAACAAGCCTTCAACACAGTGAAGAGGCATTTAGGACTCACATGGAAATACAGGCAAGGAGAAAGGCCCATATGCCAGGATCACGAAGAAGAGACAACATGGAAAGGGGCAGATAATCCCATGCCAAGCTTTAACCAACCCTGTGGTATGACTCCTGCAGTGGGATCCCTCCCGATGCCCCAGGACACAGACATCAGAAACACAATTGGGAACATACTTAAGAGAACTAAAGAAATCATAAAGAACAAATTAAAAAAAATCTAAAGAAAAAAATTAGAAAAAAAAAAAAAAAGGACAGAGAGAGAGAGAATGACAAGCTACGGAAGGAAATAGAAACACTGAAAAGATCCCATTGCTGAAAAAGAAAAAGAAACCCAACCAGCAAACAAAAGAGCTACAAAAAGAGATCGAGAAGCTCCAAAAAGAAATAGAAACACTAAAGAAATCAGAAGAGGAAATGAAAAAGGAAATCAAACCACTCATCCATATCAAGAGGAAAGGAATGAAAAAAAAGCACTCAGAAAGCAGAAATGGAGGAAGCCAGTTACAAAAAAAAGAATATCAGACCTGGAAGATCAACACAGAACAACTAAAAAACCTCAAAGACAAAATTTATTGAAAAATTTAAAATTACACAAAAAGTTGGAACAACCAGGAATGATGGGACACTATGAAAAGATTACAAACCTCCGCATCATAGGAATAAAAAAAAAATAAAAAAAAAAAAAAAAAAAAAAAAAAAGAGAATGGTATTGATCAGAATTCCTCAACAGAAATAATAGATGAAAACTTTCCCCAAACTTAAAAAAGAAAGGAAACAAAACCCAATCCAATACAAGAAAAGCACATAGAAACTCCAAACAGACTAAGATCAGAAAAGAAAAGGAAATTCTCCACGCCACATCAAAGTTAAAATGCTAGACACCCAAAAACAAAGACAAAATTCTCAAAGCGGAACAAGAGAAAAACAAGTAAGAAACAGTGACCCTATAAGTCGGAAGGAAACCTATTCAGAAAAAATAACCAACGCGACTTTCTCAGTAAAAACTTTGAAAGCAAGAAGAACCTGGGAGCAAAGCATTCCCAAGTGTTGAGGGACAATGGATGCCCCCAACCCAGGTTTACTATACCCAGCAAAAAAGTCACATCATTAGTTGGAAGGAGAGATAGAAAATCTTCCATGACATTTAACAACTTGAACAAGCAAATACTATGTCCGGGAAGGGAAAAAACCCAACCTTCAGAGAAAACTGAAGCAAATTGCAAAAAAAGAACAGTAAGAAAAAAAGAAGAAGAATAAAGGAGCAACCAACCCCAGTTGGCAACTAGGGATAGGGAGACAACCAAATAAAAGCATAACTATCAGAAAGTAGAAACCTAAATCTCAAAATAACCGCAGATGGGATAATAAGGCAAAGAAAGGCAACCACAAACCTATCAGGTCATAACCTTTTAATATTTAATGGAATTCTAAATTCCCCCAATTCCAAAAGACATAGATGGGGAGACTGGATTAGGAAACAGAATATATCAATATGCTGTCTCTGCAAGAAGAAACACATCTTTACCTTCAAGGACAGGCCACCACCTTAAAGTTAGCTAAGGGATGGAAAAAAAAATATTCCAAAGCAAAATGGTACCAAAAAAGAAAACAGGAGAGGCAAACACAAAGAAGATGATATTTTTTTTTTTTTAAAAAAAATAAAATTAGAACTTCAAAGTAAAAGAAAATCAGAAGAGACAAAGGAAGGCCATTACATTTTTTTTCATAAAAGGAACAACTCCACCCAAGAAGATTTTTCACAATTATAATATATTTATTTGCGGCACCAAATTTTGGTACACAAAACTTTATAAGACAATTCTCCAGGACCACAAGTCACAGGACTAACCCCAGCACACTCATTGCAGGGGACTTCAATACCCACTATAGTTCCTTAGGATAGGGTCAACAGGCGACAAAACAAATTTAAACAGGCAGAGACATCTGAACTGAATGTGATAGATACACCAAATGGACCTCATAGACGTCTACCCGAACATTTCCATCCTAATACCAGAGAGAATACACCTTTCTACTCCCAGCACCCCACGTAACATTCTCCAAAACTGACCACACCCTGGAACACAGGAAACACCTCTACAAATACAAATACAAAAAGAAGAAATAAGATGGAAATGAATTTCAGAGATGCATCCTGTCAGACCACAGTGCTATGAAGCTCAACATCAACACCAGTAGGACAAGCCCTCCTGCCTACAAGACACATTGGAGACTTAAACAACACACTCTTGAATAAACAATGGTAGTTCATACGGAAAAGAGATAAAGAAAAGAAATTAAAAACAATCCTGAATCTCTCAAATGTGACCTAATTGACAATACAACAACAAACTAATCAATCAAAGACCCTATTGGAATACCCTTAAAAGCGAAGTCCTATAGAATCTGGGTGAATAATCCTTATAATTAGTCTCCCTGAGGTTGCCTACATGAATTAGTAAAGAAAAACAGTGGAAAGAGCACATATATTGGGTGACATGATCTAACACACAGCCTAAAAGCACCTCTGGGTGAGATGGCAACAACAGTAATTGAACCCTAAACGCAACAGACATCTGGAAGAGAATTACCAAAAAAATCAGAGCAGAAAATCAATTGAAATAGGAAACAAAGAAAACAATACAAAAAAAAAAAAATCAATGAAGCCAAAAGTTGGTTTTTGAAAGGAATCCCAATGAAAATTAATAAATTCAAAGAGTGACAGACCCTTCTTTAGTCCCTCAATGTTAAACAAAAAGAGAAAGGATCAGGATTAACAATCTTTTCTTCCATAATCCAATACAACTCTCTAGTCCTGAAATGGACAAAAGGGAATGATATCACAACATTCTCATCCTACGGGACAATCGGTAAGATCTCTCAGAAAATTACTTATGCGGATATATTACAAGAGAAACCTTATTATGCTATTGCTACCATACGTGAAATCTTGAATGAAGTAAGAATCATATGACGGAAATATCTGAAATCCTTGAGGAAATCACCAAAGCTTAGGCCAAGAGTGGAGACCAGCAGCTCTCCTAAACAGACCCATTAACATATGAACAAGAATAGTATGAGGATGTTCAGTAAGAGAAGCCTAGCTCCAACTTTTAAAAATTAAGCCCATGGCCCAACGGTTTTCACAGCCACCAGGGAAATTTTCTATAAAATAAACATGGTTTTCAAAAAGACCTACAACATTATTTTCTGAAACTGTTTAGAAGAATAGTTACAATCAGGGTGAATTCTCCCAAATTCCTTCTACGTAGCCAACAATCACTCTAATACCAAATACCAGGCAAAGATCTCAACTCCATTAAAAAGGAGCATTTATAGACTCCATCTCCCTCATATGAGACCATCAGATTGGCCCAAAATTTCCAATCTAAAAACAGAATACTCTGGCAAATCGAAACACTACGAATATACGCTCAACTATAATGTCAAAAGAAGTTTCCATCTTCATCTATGATCCTAAGTTGGATTCTAATTCATTCTACCACGTAAAATGGATTGCGACAAGTCAGGGACACTGCGAGGGATGGTTTCAACATAACGATAAAATCAATAAGAACATCACTCAAACACATAAATTGGAATCAAAAGAACACAAAACCAACACCATCATCATCGCAATTGATGCCTGAACAAAAGGCCTTTGACAAAATCCAGCATCCTCTTCATGCCTTAAACAGTCCTAGAAGGAATTGCGAGATTTGGAGGGCATCATTCGCTCAATGTTGTAATCAAAGCCCCCATTAATACAGGAAACCCACAGCCAATACATCCTAAATGGGGAAACAAAAACATTCCCTTTAAAGGTGGAACCCAGCAAGGCTGCCCCTTATCACCACTCCTCCTTCAACATAGTGCTTTGAAAACACTTGCTAGAGCAATTAAGGCAAGAAAAAGGATATTAAAGGAAGTACTAATTGGGAAAAGGGAAGGTCAAACTATCCCTATTTGCATGATGATATGATTGTTTACTTTAAGGGATGGCAAAAAACTCCACCGAGAAAAGAAAACTTTCCATAGAAACGATTAACCAGCCTTCAGCAAAGTGGCAGAGGATAGCAAAATATAACCTTAGGAAAATCAATTGGACCTTTTCTTTACACCAAACAACAAGCAACTGATGAAAGAATTCAAAGAGAAAACCCTTCCCACTCACAATAGCCTCAAAAAACAATAAGATACCTTAATGGAACCAAAAACCCTAACCAAAGACATAAGATACCTCTACAACAAAAATTTTATTAAACCCTTAAAGAAAGAAATTTGAAGAAGACCTCAGAAGATCTGGAAAAAACCTCCCCATGCTCATGGTTTTGGAAAATTAACATTGTAAAAATGTCCATTTACCAAAACTCTTGTATAGATTTAATGCAATCCCAAATCTCAAAATCCCCAAGAGTTTTCTTTTCACAGGCTTGGAAACAAAAAGTTCCTTAAATTCATTTGGAGAAAACAAAAGACCCCAAAGCTAAATCAATTCTCTGATGAAAAGATCACACAGGACGGATCTCTGTGATTTCTCCTATACCGGATTTTTAAACTTATACTTACAGGGCTATAGTCATTTAAAAACAGCCTCGGGGTACTGGCACAAAAACAGACCTGATTGACCAATGGAACAAAACAAACCGAAAGATCCAAATTCTGAGCACATACAAATTTCAGCCATCTCATATCTTGACAGGGGGCCAAGAAACCACAATGCAGAAAAAAGACCAGCATCATCTTTTCTTCAGCATTTGGTGTTGGCAAAACTGGATTCACCACTTGTAGAAAAGAGAATGAATTAAACCCCTACCTCTCACCCTGTTCACAACAAAAGTTCAACTCCAGATGGATGAATTTTAAAGACCTCAACGTTGAAACCCCAAACTCTGGAAGGGATAGGAAGAAAAGTGGCAGCAGACTACAAGACAATAGGCGTAGGGACGGAAAAAACTTTCCCTAAATCAGACAGCAGCTTGCCCACAAGAATTAAGGTCGACAACTGACCAATGGGACCTCATAAAACCTCCAAAAGCTTCTGCTTACATTTTCAAATATAACGAAGAAACAATCAAGGAAGTGAAAGAGAAAACCCACAGGAAAGAGTGGGAGGGAAACCTTCACTGCAGATAATCTGGGACAAAGCATTGATTTTCCGAGAGGAATGTATAAAATATTCAAAAACCAAAGAAAAAAGAAAAAAACGACCTGACCCGCCAATAGATGGAGCAAAGAAACTGAACAGAGACTTCACAACCGAGGAATTAGAGATGTCTTGAAAGGAAACACCTCAAAAGAACTGCCAAGGCTACTGCTCACATCCACTTGTATCATTAGGAAAATGCAATATGAAAACCACTTTAAGATGATTCATCTTTTACTCCAGTAAGACTGGCTAAGATCAAGAAAACAAAAATGATACCAAGTGCTGAGAGAGGTTCTGCGAGATCTGTGTGGGGAAAGCTAGGGAACAACTTCATCCACCTGCTGGTGGTATGTAATAACCTGTAATACAGCCACTAAAGAAAGCAGTGTGAGAACCCTTGGAAGACTTGGAATGAACTTGCCACCCTGACCCAGCCATACCCACTTCACTGTGGCATGTACCCTCAAGACTTACGCCACACAGAGATACATGCATCGGCCTATGTTTATTTTGCAGCTCCTCTTCCACAAATAGCAAGGGTGGAACCAACCTAAATTGCCCCTCAACTGTACGAGTGGATAGAAAGAAAATGTGGTACATTCTACACAATGGAATTTCTATGCAGGCAGTATTTAAAAAAAAGACGACATCACGGAGCTTTTGCAGGGGAGAAAATGGCTGGGAGCTATGAGGAACATCATGGCTGAGTGAAGTTAACACCAGTCCCCAGAAAAAACAAAACCGCATAGCATTGTTATCACTTCATCTGTGGGATGCTAGTGCCAATTACCCAAAATTAGTTTGTAAGTATTTCTTGTGTAGTGCACCCTGAGCTTTTGTACAAGCAGTGGGCATAATGCATTTTGGAAACTAACAACAACAACAGAAAGAAAAATTTACTGCCATCAAAGGAATCTGACCTGAAACATGTTGTGGTGAACTTTCTGCTCAAAACAGTCAACTTCGCCCTGGAAAATATAGGAGAAAGACTAGAGAGGCAAAGCATGTTTGGCAGAATGCAACGAGCCCCTTCTGGTGGGGTGGGACACATCTATGCAGCGGAACCATGGGTCTAGATTTTAAAAATAAATAAACAAGAAAAAAAAGAAAGAAAAGAAAAAATAAAATATGATAAATTTAAATGATCACACACCTCCAATTTTGGGGGCCTGAGTATCACTCAGAAAAAAAAAAAAAAAAAAAAAAAAGAATTTCAAAATCTAGGCCAGGCGCAACGTTTAGATGAGGAACTGCATGCTGCCAGAGAAGAAAAGATGAAGAAAGTTGAATCCCAGGCCAACTGATAACCTTATCCAAAATAAGCCAGAGTAAAAAGGTAACAAGAAACATAGAATTGGATTGGAATCCCTTTGGAACTTTCAGTTGAATAATAATTAAAATTGGGTTTTCATGAGATGAAAAAAGAAAGGATCTCTTACTACGATTAAAAGTGCAGATCTAAGAAGGTGGCAAGTGCATAAAGCCCCTAATTATTCTCTTTAGCACTCCGGAGGCAGATGCGGATCTTTGTGAGTTCCAAAATGAGAAGCCAGCTCCCTGTGCTTCTACAGAGCTGAGGTTCCAGGACAGGCTATGGAGGCTCCAGCGAGACCCTGTCTCACCAAAAAGAATGACCAAAAAAAAAAAAAAAATTCAAAATCTACACTCACTAATAAAGATTGCCAAAACCTATTTATAAATAATAAAGGCAACATGTATAATGTTTCCCACTTATGCTACTTATTTAAAATATGATTAATTAAAATGTGATTAATCCGGGCATGGTAGCACACACCTTTAATCCCAGCATTAAGGAAGCAGAGGCATGTGGATCTCTGTGAGTTTAAGGCCAGCCTGGTCTACATAGTGAGCTCCAGGCCAGCTGGGTAGGAAGACCCTGTCTCACAAAAAGAAAAAAAAAATGTAATTACATGTAAGTATATATGCACATAATAATCATTAGAAAATATTCAGCCAGGCGTGGTGGCGCACGCCTTTAATCCTAGCACTTGGGAGGCAGAGGCAGGTGGATCTTTGTGAGTTCAAGGCCAGCCTGGTCTACAGAGTGAGCTCCAGGACAGCTGGGGCTACAGGGAGACCCTGTCTCAAAAAGAAAAAAAAAAAGAAAGAAAATATTCAAAACCAAGCTCCTGGCATAGAAGTACAGAGAAAAACTCAAGAGCTTAGCACAGAGTTGTATTTCACAATGCTCTGCTTATACCTTTTTTTTTTTTAACTTTTTTCTTTTGTCAGGCAGCTGTTCTCCCCTCCTCCAAAGTCAAAAACCATCTAAGGCCTTTAATCCCATCACTCAGGAGGCTGAGGCAGGTGGCATATCTCTGAGTTCAAGGCCAGCCTGGTCTACACAGTGAGCTCCAGGGCTACATAGTGAGAACTTGTCTCAAAACAAAAAAGGGACTGGAGAGATGACTCAGCATTAAGAGCAATGGCTGCTCTTACAGAGGACCTGGGTTTGATTCCCAGAGCCCACATGGCAGCTAGCAATAGTCTGTAACTCCAGGTCCTAGGGATCTGAAACCCCCTTCTGGCCTCCATGGACACTATAGGAGATACATACATGCAATACACTCATACCCATAAAATAAAATAAAAATAAAATAGTTTTTAAAAAACAGGGGCTGGAAAGATAGCTCAGTGGTTAGACATCAGTGGTTAGATGCACCAGCTGCTCTTGCAGAAGACTTGGGTTGAATTCCCAGCACCCACATGGCAGCTAACAACCAGTTCCAAGAATTTTGATGCCCTCTTCTGACTTCCCTGGGCACTGAGCAACACAGGTGCACTTACACACATATAGGCAATATATTCATACACATAAAATAAAGTATTTTTAAAAAATAAAAAGTAGGGCCAGGCATGGTGGAACATGCCTTTAATCCTAGCACTTGGGAGGCAGAGGCAGGTGGATCTCTGTGAGTTCAAGGCCAGCCTGGTCTACATAGTGAGCTCTGGGACAGCTGGAGCTACAGGGAGACACTGTCTCAAAAAGACAAAAAATAAACAAATAAATAAATAAATAGTAAACTGGTAATATTTTAGAGAATTTAACAATACCAAAAACCATTACAAATCCCCATAACCTCCAAAATCTCTAGGCAATAACTACTCTTCTTGAAAACTTTAGCCTTAAGGACCTAATTTCTAATTTAGTAAGTACACATACATAACAGTGTCACACAACATTTTTTCTGGCTGCAATACTTAATACACTTTCTATTTTCAACTTTAAGTTGATTCCACAACTGGGCAATAATATATAGGCAGACAACACTTGCAAAGCTGAGTACATGCCTTTAATCTTAGCACTTTGATGGCAGAAACAGGGAACTAGGGTTCAAAGTCAGCCTGGATTATATACCGTGTCAAAGGCCAACCTGGAATATATAGAAAAACCCTGTCTCCAAAGAAAAACACAGAACAAAACCTCTGCAAGGCTGAGGCTCAATAGGTCAGTGAAGAGAGTACTTGCCTAGCATGCATGAGGCCCTCGGTTCCATTTCGAGTACCACACACAAACAACAAACTTGTCGAAGACCTTAGACAAAGAGCCCTGATGAGGATATCCTACATAGTACTGGGATTTTTTTTTAATTATTAAATATATTTATATGTGAGTGGGGGTCAGAAGGCAACTTAAACATAAATCAGTGCGTCTAGGGATCAAACAGGTTATCAGTCTTGGCAACAAACATTTATTCATTGAGTCATCTCCTTGGCCCTAATACTGTTTTTGTTTTGTTTCAATACAGGGTCTCCCTATAGCCTCAGCTGGCCTAGAACTCACTGTGTAGACCAAGCTAGACTTGATCTCTGTTCTCCAAGTGTTGGGATTAAAGGCATGCACCACCTGTCCAGCAACTAGTACTGTTTTTAAATTCAGGAAAAATTGGAAACACTCAACTGTTTTTGGCAGTACTAGGATTTGAAGCCAGGGTGTCCCACCCAGGCTAGGCAAGATCTCTACCAGGTATATCCTCCTGACCTGGCTTTCTTTCCTTTTTTTAAATTTTTATTTATTTTTTTACATAGCATCCCAAAGATGCTTAGTCAGGTCTTGAACTTATGATCCTCCTGCCTCAGCCTCCAAAGCAGCTGTGATTACAGGCCTATGTCACCAAGTCTAACTTGGAAACAATCTAATAAACTTAAACTGGCAGGTTAGGTGTGCTAGCACATGCCTTTAGTTCCAGCATTGGAGGCAGAGGCAGGTAGATCTCTGTGTAATCAAGGCCAGCCTGGTCTACATTTACAGTTTCAGACCAGCTGGAGAACAAAGAGGTCAGGTCTCAAAACAAAACAACAAATTTAAAGTGATTATATTCATACAATATGACCTGGTGTGATGACTCAAATCCATAATCCCAACTGTGGAGGAAGAGGCAGCACTGTCATACATTTCCAGCCAAGCTGAGTTACATGGTGGGTTCCAAGCCAGGCAGGACTGTAAAACAAAACTACCTTGGAAGAGGAGGAAGAGGAGAAGGAAGGAGAAGAAGTTAAAAGAAAAATGGGGAGAAGAGGAGGAAGAGGTAGGGAGGTCTGGCACAGGCCGGTAATCCCAGCACTCAGATGCAGGTAAGAGGATCAAGAGGCTCAAAGTGATCCTCACTTACACAATGAGTGTGAGGCCAGTGTGGGACACAACAGACCATGCTTCAAAAAAGAAAACATGGCCAGGTGTGGTGGCAAGTGCCTTTAATCCCAGCACTCACTCAGGAGGCAGATCTCTGTGAGTTCAAGGCCAACCTGGTCTACATAGAGAGTTCCAGGCCAGCTGGGGTTTTAGGGAAACCCTGCCTCAAGGAAAAAAAAAAAAAAGGATGGATGGATGGATGGATGGATGGATGGATGGGAAAGAAAACATTAGAAGAAGTTGGGAGTGAGACATGACACATGGTTGTTATCCCAGCCTTAAGCTGAAGGGAGAGAATCAAAAGTTACAAGTGAGGTCTAGGCTGTGTCAAAAATAAATAAATAAATAAATAAATAAATAAATAAATAAATAAATAAATAAAATTGGACAAAAAAAAAAAAACTAGGGAGGAAGCTCAGTGACAGACACACGCTTAGCATGTGCAAGCCCTGGGTTTAATCCCCAACACCACCAAAATAAGAATAAACAACACAGTAGATGCCAACTTACTTATACTAATAGAGAAAGAAATTCATAAATGTTAATTTTTTTAATGCACTACTAGCCAGGTGTGGTAGCACATACCTTTAGTCTTTTTTTTTTTTTAATTTTTTTTTTTAATTTATTCATTCATTTTTTTTGGTCTTTTTGAGACAGGGTCTCCCTATAGCCTCAGCTGTCCTGGAACTCACTATGTAGACCAGGCTGGCCTTGAACTCACAGAGATCCGCCTGCCTCTGCCACTGCCTCTGCTTCCCGAGTGCTGGGATTAAAGACGAACACCACCACACCCAGCCTCTAGATCATATTTAAAAGAACATGCTAGCCGGGCATGGTGGCACACACCTTTAATCCTAGCACTTGGGAGGCAGAGGCAGGCAGATCTTTGTGAGTTCAAGGCCAGCCTTGTCTACAGAGTGAGTTCCAGAACAGCTGGGCTACAAGGAGACCCTGTTTCGAAAAACAAAACAAAACAACAAAAAAAGAACATGCTGAGCCAGATGTGGTAGCTCATGCCAGTAATTCTAAGACTCTGGAGGCAGATGCAGGATGATTTGCATGAATAAAAAAAGAATCTAGGAGAACTATTTCAGCTTCAAGGATGATGGGTTTTGCAGGTCAGTAGGTTAATATTTCCAGGTGTCCCTTTGTCCCTTTGGCTTGAGGACACAGTTTTATGTGTACTGACCACCAAGGGTGGGTATGTGTCCTTGGGAAGGACAACCCCTTACTCTGCTCAGGGTGGAAAGGACCAGNAAAAAAAAAAAAAAAAAAAAAAACTAAAACCTAAGCAGAGTGTGCTGGCGCACGCCTTTAATCCCAGCATTCGGGAAGCAGAGGATGGTGGATCTCTGCGAGTTCAAGGCCAGCTTGATCTACATAGTGAGCTCTAGGCCAGCTGAGACTAAAGGGAGACCCTGCCTCAAAAAGACCAAAAATAAGTAAATTAAATAAATAAAACCTAAAATATATTAATTGGTAAATAATTCAAGTGTGCTACTATAAATGTCAACATGGCATAAACTTTACAAGTTCCCACTTGCTGTTTTTGGTCACATCTAGAAGCACAATTCCATGCCACAGCCAAGGCAGCAGAAATGAATGTGGAGAAATCAAATTTCAACCAAGTAAACCCAGGAAAGAAGTGAGCTAACGACATCTGCTGCTGATGAGACACTGCTGCCCAGACCATCTAGGTAACACTCTTCAAGAGCTGAACACTCTGCTTTCCTGAAATTACACCTTTAATCTAGATCTAATAACATTTTACAAAGCTATGATGTCACTCAAATAAGAATTATATCATCAAGTTTGCTAGATGAAATGAACTTCTGCTTCCCTAAAAAAACTCCTGGGGCTGGAGAGATGGCTCAGCAGTTAAGAGTACTGACTGCTCTTGTAGAGGACTCAGCACGTATATGTCTACTAAGAACCGTCTTTAAGCCAGGTGTGCACACCTTTAATCCCAGCACTAGGGAGACACAGGCATGAGGATCTCTTTGAGTTCAAGGCCAGCCTGGTCTACAGAGTTCAAAGAAAAAAAAAACTCATAAAGCTTTATATAATCTTATAATAACTGAGATTGAGAATATAAGTACAGGGGCTGGAGAGATGGCTGAGCCACTAAGAACACTTGCGGCGCTGGAGAGATGGCCTAGAGGTTAAGAGCACCAACTGCTCTTGCAGAGGACCCGGTTCCATCCCCAGCACCCTCATGGCGGCTGAGAACCTTCTAACTCTATTATTGCCGGGTGTGGTAGCGCACGCCTTTAATCCTAGCACTCGGGAGGCAGAGGCAGGCGGATCTTTGTGTGTTCAAGACCAGCCTGGACTACAGAGTGAGTTCGAGGACAACTGGGGCTACTGGGAGACCCTGTCTCAAAAAGATCAAAAAAAAAAAAAAAAAGAACACTTGCTGCTCTTACAGAGGCTCCAGATTCAGTTCCCAGCACTCGTATCAGTCAGCTCACGACCACCTCTAATTCCAGTTCCAGAGAATCCAATGTATTCTTTCTCACCTCTGTGGGCACCACCCATGCACATAGTACACATACATAACTAAAGATACACACACACATTAAATAAATCTTTAAAAAATGGGGGGAGGATATGAGAGGGCTGGAGACCTGGCTCAGCAGTTAAAAGAGCACTTGCTCTTGCAGAGGACCCAGTTAGGCTCTCAGCACCCACATGGCAGCTAACAACTGACTTTAATTACAGTTCCAGGGAACCTGATGCCCTCTTTTGGCTTTCACAGGCACTGCACACACATGGCACATTTATATACACACAGCCAAAACACTCATAGGAAGAAACACTACACAGGGCTCACTGCTTTGACTTTCTTCCTAGGGTAAGAGGAAAGAGAAAAAGAGAACCATTAGCAACAGACCTATAGCACAATACGCCATGGCGAGGAGAAGTACAAATCACAACGTTGAAAACATTATGAACATGCCCCAAAAACAAATTAAGAAAAAAAATGGTGTTTTATTTTTCAGCTATCTAATTGAATCATGATTCCTAAAGCTTTGCATAAAAGCTGCTAAAGCATCTAAAGGCTCTATAGAGGGAATCTGAAAAACTCCCTCTATAGAACATGAGGATTTTTTTTTTTTTGGTCGTTTGGAGACAGGGTCTTCCTGTAGCCAAAGCTATCCTGGAACTCATTATGTAGATCAGGCTGGCCTTGAACCAGAGATCCACCTGCCTCTGCCTCCCGAATACTGAGATCAAAGGTGTGCGCCACCAGGCCCAGTAGATTTTTTAAGATTTATTTGGGGGCTGGAGAGATGGCTCAGTGGTTAAGAACAATGGCTGCTTTTGCAGAGGATCTAGGTTCAATTCCCAGCACCTACAAGGTGGCTAACCATCCATAACTCCAGTTCCAGAAGAATCCAACACCTTCTTCAATACAAGGCATGGGTGCAAGCAATACACTAATACACATAAATTTATTAATTTTTATTTATTTCTGTATGTGTATGAATGTACTGTCTGCATGCAAGTCCGTGCACCCGTGTCGTGCAACGCCACGGTGTTCAGAAGAGGGTCTCAGATTCCCCTGGAACTGGAGTTCTCCTGGAATTGGAGTTTCAGACGGTTCTCAGCCGCCATGTGGGTGCTGGGGATCTAACCCGGGTCCTCTGTAAGAGCGGTCGGCGCTCTTAACCGCTAGGCCATCTCTCCAGCCCAATACACATAAATTTAACAAAAAATAATAAATTAAATTTTTTTTAAGATTTGTGTTACCTACATGTATTTGAATGCAATCTGTGTGCCTGGTGCCCACAGAGGCCAGAAAGGGGCACTGGATCTCTTGGAACTGGAGTTACAGGTGGTAGTGGGCCACGATGTGGGTGCTGAGAACCGAAGTCAGGTATTCCGCAGGAGCAGCAAGTGCTCCTAAGCACTGACCTGTCTCTCTAGCCCCGTTATTTTATTTTTTACATTTTACTTATCTTGTGTGTACAGGTATGTGTGCACACCACAGTGCATGTGGATTTCAAAGGACAGCTTGCAGGAGTCTGTACTCATCTTCCACCATCGTGCTGGCCCAAGAACAGGAGTTTTACTCCTTATTATGCATCTGTGTGTCAGAAGAGAACCTCAGAGGTCATTCCCTCAGATGCTTTTCATCTTGGTTTTTGAAACAGGTTCTCTCAGCTGATCCTGGTACTCAGCAATGAGGCTAGGCTGGCTGGCCGATAAACCCCAGGGGTCATCTACCTGGACTCCTCAGTCCTGTGGTAACAAGCACGCCCCCACAACCAGCTCCAACTCAGGTCCTTAGGCGTCCACAGCAAGCACTTAACTGACAAGACATCTCCCCAGCTCTACCCCTTTTCCCTTTTTTTTCTAATGGTTTTTGAAACAGTCTCAAGATGTAGTCCAGGTTAGCTTTAATCATCCTATGTAGCCGGAGAACTCCTCATCCCCTTTCCTCCATCCCCCAAGGCTGGGACTCTACCCCCACATGCAGCCTCTAAAAATAACTTTTTTTTTGTTTGTCTTTTCAAGACAAGGTCTCCCTGTAGCCCCAGCTGCCCTGGAACTCTCTCTCTGTAGACCAGGCTGGCCTTGAACTCACAAAGATCTGCCTGCCTCTGCCTCCCAAGTTAAAAATAACTTTAAATGAAGATAAAACTCTTGGAACCCTATGAGAGATAGGTGAGGATCCATAAGCTTTCTAACTTCTATACCTTTGGGCAAGTCTCCACAAACAGAGTAAAAAAAAAAATTCTGTCTGCTGCACCAGTATTTCATCACCTAGTAGTACCAGAGATTGCCTACTTGCTTATGACTATGACCAACCATTTTACAGACAAGAATTCTGTGATACGGATATAGTGACATACACCTGTGACTCAAGCACTCAGGAGGGATCAAAAGTTCAAACGCCAGCCTAGGCTATATGGCCATACACTGTCAGGGGTGGGGGAACCTAGGGACATCCTAACAGTAGTAATTAATGTTATAAAAGATAACCTCAACACTCAGGAGGCAGAGGCAGGCAAATCTCTGTGAATTCAACGCCAGCCTGGTCTACATAGTGAGCTGCAGGCCAGCTGGGACTAAAGGGAGACCCTGTTTCCTAACTCAGGCAGCAAGATGGCCAACTGAATCTGATCCCAGAATCCACATAAAAGAAGAGAATCCACCCAAAAGCTGTCCTCTGACCTCCACATAGATAATGCCATGCACACATCATGCCCCCAACACACACACTTTTTTTTTATAGAAACAGCCCAACGTTCTCTGGTCAAGTCTGAAAATTTTGCTCAATACCTGACCTAACATAAAACACAGATAGATAAATGGCTTAGAGGTTAATATCGCTGGCTGTCCTTGTACACAACCCAGATTAGGTTCCCAGTACCTGTATGGTGGCTCACAACTGCTTGTAACTCCAGTTCTTTTTTTTTTTTTTTTTTTTAATTTATTTCGGTATGTGTATGAATGTACTGTCTGCATGCAGGTGTGTGCACCCGTGTCGTGCAATGCTGCAGAGGTCAGAAGAGGGTGTCGGATTCCCCTGGAACTGGAGTTCTGGAATTGGAGTTTCAGATGGTTCTCGGCCGCCATGTGGGTGCTGGGGATAGAACCCAGGTCCTCTGTAAGAGCGGTTGGCGCTCTTAACCGCTAGGCCATCTCTCCAGCCCCGTAACTCCAGTTCTGTAGTATCCAATACTCTCTTCTGACTTCCAAAGGCTCCTACATGCACATGGTGCAGGTACATACACTCAGGCACATACATTTTTTATTTTGTCTTTTTGAGACAGGGTCTCCCTGTAGCCCCAGCTGGCCTGGAACTCACTCTGTAAACCAGGCTGGCCTTGAACTCACTGAGATCCACCTGCCTCTGCCTCCCAACTGCTGGGATTAAAGGCATGCACCACCATGCCTGGTATAAAATTTTTTAAGTGATGATCACTACAGTATGCATACATCACATACACACACACACACACACACACACACACTATACATACACCACACTCAAACACACATATACCACACACACAAAGTAATGATGTATGACATAATTTTGATATATTTCTTCTAAATTCTCAAATGTTTCCCATAGAAATTCCAGGGTAAGCCCACACAGGGCTCCATAAAAGTCAAAAATGCAAAAATATGGAGAATATGGTTCTAAAGATTCCATTCCAGGAGCATGAAGTTCTAAAAGCTGAGAAAGAAGAAGAGAATGCTGGAAATCCTACACTGGGTGGGGAAGCACCATCTCCACCTCGTGGAGGACACTGAGGATGAGCAGGCTGCCACTGACTACTGCTTCAGCAAGGAGCAGCAAGAACGCTCCAAGAAGCTGAACATGTCCCAGGAGGAGCAGAAAGCCAAACCTTCATAAGACTTCCAGAAAACAGACAGGGCACAACCAAGGAAAAAGTTCTGCTCCCCCAGGAAAGCCCAAGGGGAAAGATACTGAAATAGGCAGTAATGAAAAACAAGTTACGGGGCTGGAGAGATGACCTAGCGGTTAAGAGCGCCGACCGCTCTTGCAGAGGACCCGGGTTCGATCCCCAGCACCCACATGGAGGCTGAGAACCGTCTGTAACTCCAATTCCAGGAGAACTCCAGTTCCAGGGGAATCCGACACCCTCTTCTGCGGCATTGCACGACACGGGTGCACAGACCTGCATGCAGACAGTACATTCATACACATAGAAAATACAATAAATAAATAAATAAATAAATAAATAAATAAATAAATAAATAAATAAATAAATAAAACAAGTTACTCTGGGTGTGTATGCACACATGCCCATGCACACACCACAGAGGCCAGGGGAGGATGTTGGGCATTGTGAGCTACAACCACCTTATTCCTTTATACAGTCTCTTGGTGAGCCTGGGGCTACACTGGCAGCTAGCAACCCCCAGTAAACCTCCTGTCTCCACCCTCACAGTGCCAGAGTTTGGGGATGGGCAGCCAGGCTTTCACCTGCGGTCTGAGGTTCTGAGTCCAGGTCTTCATGCCTACCCAGCAAGGAATCTTTCACCCAGCACATTACTTTTAGGAACATCTATGGCCTTCATTTAAAATGAACCCTGGACAGTAAAAGGCACTGATACCTGAGCTCAACCCCCAGGACTGATAGTGAGGTCAAGGCCAGCAGTTTGGGGTTGGAGAGATGGCTCAGCAAAGACCTGAGATCAGTTCCAAGCACCCCATCATCAGGTGGCTCCAGGCACCCAACACTCTTCTGGACTCCAAGAGCACCCACTCACACATGCACAGACCTTCACACAAACACATATATACAAATTAAAGATAAACCTTTGGTTTTTAAACAAAAAGATTATAAACCAACAAACACTTAAGCCATTCACAAAAAAAAATAATCACCAAGGGGCTGAAGAGATAGCTCAGCAGTTAAGAGAATGCACTGTTCCTGCAGAAGACCAGGTGTGGCTCCAGCACCTGCATGGTGGCTCACAACTGCCTGTCACTCCAATTCTAAGGGATCCGATCCCCTCTTGTGGCCTCCGTAAGCACTGTATGCAAGTGGTGCACATACATTCTGGCAAACACTCATACACACAAAATAAATCTTTATAAAAATAATTACCAAGATTCTATATGGATAATTTCCACAACAACAAAATCACCCTCTAAATGGTACAATTCTGAACAATTTTTACTTTTATACTTTCCTGACTTATTTTAACTTGGATGCTGACTTTGCTTCTCTCACACACTTTTTCTGAGACAGGGTTTCAAGTTTACAACCCTCCTCCCTTGTCTTCTCAAGTACTGGGATTACAGAAGTGTACAGCTGCAGCAGGCCTTGAATATACACTGAGTTTGCCTTTTCTATTGAGGTCGAGATAATATTTTAGACTTTGAAGTCTCTATCACAACTATGAAATTCAACTTTGTACCCTAATAGCAAACACAGATAATATCTAAACAACTGCATGTGGCTACGTTCCAGTAAAAACTTTATTTATCGCAGCAGGAAGGATTTGAACTGAAGTTGTAAAGTCTAAAGTATGTCAACCTTTGAAATAAAAATATTTTCATTTAGGAAAACAAAATATGACTTATTCTAAAGCAAGTGCACTAGGTAAAGTGAAACTACTCACAGAAAAAATACATTGATTTACAAATTCACACAATGAGTCCCCCTAAAAAAATACAAATCCTACAAGTTCTGGGAATCTTACTTTCATCCACAGAAGATAAAATCTGCTACTAAACAGCCCAAAGTCTGAAATATACACTGGGGGTACTCAGTTACAAATAGAAGCTGGAAAGATGTCTTTCATATTTAATTTGAATTTCTCCATTTCATAATTCACTGAGCAGCCGCCACCATATGTGTGGAAGTCCCAAGAAATAATTTTAGTTCACGAATCATCACAGTGACAAATTTGAAAGAATGAAAATAAGAATTATCTTCTAATCAGGAGTCAGAGGGTTGTAAAGAAATTTTAAGATAGCCTTTCATAAAAAGACATCCCAAACTTTAGAACTGACAAATGTACAATCTTTCCCCTTTAAAAACAAAGCTGTGGGTGAGGCATTGCCCATAATCCCAGCATTCCAGAAGAAGAGGGACACAGGATTGAGAATTCAATTCCTGCCTTTAAACCCAGCACTTGCAGATATCGGTGAGATTAAGGTTAGCCTGGTCAGCTGGAGCAATGAAGAGACAGACAGAAACACACATACACAGACGGGGAGGGGGGGCGGCAAAAAAGCAAGAGGATCTCTGTGAGTTCAAGGCTAGTCTGGGCTACATAGTGAGTTCCAGGCAAACCAGGACTACACAGTGACCCTGTCTCAAAAAAAAAAAAAAAAAAAAAGAGCAAGAATTCAAGGCTTGCCTGGGCAATACAGGTATACAATCTGTCTCAAAATTAACAACAAAAGCTTTGAGCTGAAGGAATTCTTTTCAGCTTTTTATTAGGACTTGTGTGGTGGTTCAAGCCTGTAATCTAGCACTCAGAGACCGACAGCAGGGGATTACTGAGCGTTTGAGGCCAGAAGTTCCAGAGTTACATACAGACTGAGGTCCTGTCTCAAAAAAAAAAAAGAAAAAGAAAAGAAAAAAAGGCCAAACCCCATTTCATTAGGTAGAGTTTTATGATTACTTTAAATATCAGTTAAAAAAAATTCCTGAAAATGGCGGCATGGTGGCCCACGCCTTAATCCTAGCACTGGGAAGGCAGAAGGCAGGCAGATTGTGAAGTTCACTACTAGCTCTAGTCTACCAAACGGTCCCAGGACAGCTCGGAGCTTACAGGGAGACCCTGTCTCAAAAAGACGGGGGGGGGGGGGGATTTCCTTCTGAGTATTTAAACCAGTTTCCTTGGGGGGGGTGTCCGGGGGAGCACAGAGGTAAACAGTATTTTAGGAAAATATATTGAAAATAATACAGGAGGCAAAAGACAGTGAGATGGCTTAGCATGCAACCCTGCAGACCTGAGTTCGATCCCCGGAATCCACTAAAGGTGGCAGAGACCCAACTTTACAAAGTTGTCTGTCATCTGACCTCCACAAGCGCGCGAGCCGATGACATGTACAGATCCCCCTCATCAGCTTAAAAAAAAAAAAGAAATGCAGGGATGAGACGTCTACAGCCAAAAAAAAATAATTAAAAGCCTAAGAGACTAAAAGCAGTATCAACACTCCCAGTAAAGTACTGCACCCCAGTAAATCCCGGCTGGGCAGGCATGTCATCTTTCTACCAAAAATATTCACGGTTCGATCCTCTCACGAAGTTGTCAAAACTCCAAGAAGCAAAACCAAGGTCAAAAAGCCAGGAAGAGAAAAGTATCTCACCAACTCTCAAACTCCTAAAACCTTGAGTTTTAGGACCGTTCCCAGCAATTCCCAAACAAGCGAACTCCAGCGGAGAGAATTGGGCCCAAGAACTATCCTGCAGCGGCTGCCAGAAGCGCCTCATAAGAGAAGGTGAGGGCAACCCTCCCCTTCTGACCGCCAAAAAGTAGCACCAAGTCCAGCACCCAGCCTGCCGCCCGGAGACTCCTAGAAGTGACAGGAGACACCAGCTGGAGACAGGGCGGGAGAGAGGGCACCGGTCCCCGGTCCCCGGGTAACAGCAGAGTCCGAGAGCGAGGGGCTTCCGGGCGGAGAGTGCATGGAGCAGACCGGACAGCAGCTGCACGGAGCGTGACCCCCGCGGTCTCCCCCCCATACCTCCGGACCCCCCTCCTGGCCCCCACGGCCGCAGGGCAGAGCTCCGCCAAGCTCCTGGCTGGACCAGCGCGCGCTCCCGGCCCGCGCCGGGGACACCTGTCCCTCAGCCTCACCTTCCGACCCCGGCAATCCGCTGCGCCCCAGAAGCCGCACTCTACCTCCACAGCCCCACAGTTGAGTCGGCTGCCTTGGGAAGCAGCGCCGAGGGGAGGGGAGAGGGCGCGGAGGGAGGGGCCGCCCGGTGGAGCCACCGCCGCCGCCGCGCTGCCGCGTCGGGACTGTGCTCCCACCGCCGCGACCGCCGCCGCCGCCGCCGCGTCGCCCCGCCCCCGCGACCGCGCGTCGTCGTGACGCGCATCGCACGAGGAGGTTGGAGCCAATCTGACTACAGCCTATGCGCAGGCGCGCTGGCCCAAACCGGAAGTCGCCCCTCTGGCCGCTCTGTAACCTCGGTGCATCTCGGGAGTTGTGGTTCAGCCGAGAACTTAACGTAAACAGTGTGTGGGTAGAGTGCTGCGTCCGCGCTCACCTAACTTCCTTGATGTCTCCCAAGCGAGAAGGGGGGAAAAGGGCGGCTTCGGGACGCTTCCCTCCAGTTCTATGGATACGAGTAACACACTTCATGTACCGAAGCCAGAATTTAAGAATTTGAGCCGCAGCATGTGTTGTATCACCGGCCGACACAATGCTAGGCGTCGTCTTGTGGAGGTTTCGGAATTCCGAAAGCGTTAGTCAACTTCCCCAAACAGTAGGTCTTGCCTTTTATTACCGTATATATGATGATTTATGCCCTACTGCTTCTAGAAAATATAGACGAAACTCCTAAAATACATAAGTCAAAATTATTTTAAGTGATCTTAATGGTTGATCAGAAACTCGGCATTAATCGTGTCCACACATAGTGCAAAGATGATTTTTCAGGCTTATCAAGATGTCTCCTGGGACTGGAGAGATGGCCTAGCAGTTGGGAGCGCCGACTTCTCTTGCAGAGGACCTGGGTTCGATCCCTAGCACCCACATGGTGGCTGAGAACCGTCTTTACCTCCAGTTCAAGGGGAATCCGACGCCCTCTTCTGACTTCCGCGGCATTGCACGGCACGGGTGCACAAACCTGCATGCAGACAGTACATTCATACACATAAAAAAATAAATTAAAAAAATTTTTAAAAGATGTCTCCTAAAGATGACAGGCCTATGGAAAAAGGACCTTCCAGGTGTGGTGGCTCACACCTTCATTCCCAGTACTTAGGAGATTGATGGAGGAGGATTTTAGTGAGATCAAGCCCAGCCTAGGCCATAGAATGATTTAGGATCCGTCTGGGCTAGACCAAGACCTGGCTAAAACCTATCTCAAGTCGTTCTTACAGCTCTTTATCTTAATAACTCTACTTCGACCAAATAAAGAGCTTTACTCTAGCTGAGCGTGGTGGCGCATGCCTTTAATCCTAGAAGTTGGGAGGCAGAGGCAGGCGGATCCCTGTGAGTTCAAGGCCAGCCTGGTCTACAGAGTGAGCTCCAGGCCAGCTGGGACTAAAAGGGAGACCCTGTCTCAAACGTGGTGGCGCAAGCCTTTAATCCTAGCACTTGGGAGGCAGAGGCAGGCAGATCTTTGTGAGTTCAAGGCCAGCCTGGTGTACAGAGTGAGTTCCAGGACAGCTGGGGCTACAGGGAGACCCTGTCTCGAAAAGACCAAAAAAAATAATAAAAAAAGAGCTTTATGAACAATCCACCTTCTGCTGAACTATGTTTAAGAGAAACATCATTTTACCCCTCACCTTGTTCCGTGTTGCAGTGACCACATTGCACTTTCTAATCTTTCTAGAATGATGAAGCAAACCACATTTCCTCAAAACGCCCACACTATCTCAGCTGATGAGGATATTTCTACCTTCTCTGATCCCATGGGACATTGCTGAGCCCCACTGCCATATCCTTATCCCTACCTCAATGGCACAACCGAATGTTTCAAAGCAGATTTTCCAGACGTCTCTCCCTATGATTTATTTACTAATCTTTATGAATTGCCCAAACATCACAGAGAATTCAGCAGTATTCTATATCCTCTACTGTCAGATGTGAATTTTTAGAGTATCTCTTCTCTGGCTTCTTTATGTACATCATTTTTGAAGCACTAAGAATTGAACCTAGAGCTGTGGGTGCTAGGCAAACTCCCTACCACTTAGCTACATCCCAACCCTATATTCTTTTCTTTCTTTCTTTTGGTGTTTTCTGGTCTGGAACTGGCTATGGAGACCAGGCTGGGCTCAACTCTGATAGAGATTCACCTCCCTCTGCCTCCCAAGTGCTATTGTTAAAGGCATATGCCACCATACCTGGCCACATTCTTTTCCTTTTTTTTTTTTAGTTTCATGAGATCGGGGTAGAGGTCAGATGCCACACTGCCCGTGTGAAGGTTAGAGTACAACTTTTTGCAGTCAGTTTTCTCCTCCTACCATGTGGGTCCTGGGAATTGAACTTGGGTCATCAGGATTGGCTGGCAGCACTTTTGGCTTTACCCATTGAACCGGCTCATCTGACTGGTTTCTCCATTCTTTTTTTTTTTTTTTTGTCTTTTTTGAGACAGGGGTCTTCCTTTAGTCCCAGCTGGCCTGGAGCTTGCTATGTAGACCAGGCTGGCTTTGAATTCACAGAGATCTGCCTTTCTCTGCCTCCCAAGTACTAGGATTAAAGGCATGCGCCACCATGCCCGGCGGTTTCTCCATTCTTAAGATGTCCCACTTTTCCATGAAAGATGAACTCCATCTTCTGCAGCACCAAAAGATATTTCCCTGTCACCCTACCCCCATGCCAGTTACCATGACCCAAGATTGCCCTGGGGCACAGCTAGCCTAATATAGTCACCTCTATAATTTGTTGACAAGGAGGATGAAACACTGGTTGAGTAACATATCCCAGCTATGGCTTCATTGACACTACTAAATGTTGCTGACATGATGGCATTGGACTTAATGTCTATTGTGATATTCCAGTAAATAGCCAATGAGAATTTAAAATGTGTCTTAAGAGACTGTAGCGATGTCTCAGCAGTTAAGAGCACTGGCTACTCTTGCAGAAGACCCAGCTTCAATTCTCAGCACTCACATAGTGGCTAACAACCAGCTATTACTCCAGTTCCAGGGGATCCTTCACCCTCTTCTGACCTCCGTGAGCATTTCACAACACAGGTGCACCCACCTACATGCAGGCAATACACTCATATACATAAAGTAATGATAAAGTGTCTTAAAGCTTTCAAGTCAAAATAAAAATTTTAGATCCCATTGAGTACGCAATTGAGTTCAGTATATCTATGAAAAAAGTTTGGTGAGTTTTTTTTTTTCTGGACAGAACAATTGCTATTTATTTATTTATTTATTTATTTATTTATTTATTTATTTTGGTCCTTTTTGAGACAGGGTCTCCCTTTAGTCCCAGTTGGCCTGGAGCTTGCTATGTAGACCAGGCTAACCTTGAACTCAGAGAGATCCACCTGCCTCTGCCTCCCCAGCGCTGGGATTAAAGGCGTGCGCCACCATGTCCGGCAACAATTGCTATTTATAAGAGAAAAAAATTATTCTGGGGAGCTGGAGAGATGGCTCAGGACTTGCTGCTCTTCCAGAGCTCAGTTCCCAGCACCTACATGGCAGCTGATAGCTATAGCTTACTCCAATTCAGAGAATCTAACAAACATCTACCCTTTGGGGACAGTGCACACATGTGATACATTTGCATCCATCCAGGCAAAACATCCATACATGTAAAATTAAAATAAAATTTAGTCAGGCATGGTGATGCACATCTTAAGTCCCAGCACTTGGAAGCCAGAGGCAGGCAGAGCTGTATGAGATGGAGATGGCGGTCAGCCTAGTCTATATAGCAAGTTCCAGGCCAGCTGGGGCTACAGGGAAACCTTGTCTCTAAATAAATAAATAAATAAATAAATAAATAAATTTTTGAAAGGGTAATCAAATCAGTCCCTGTGGTTGTCATATACATAAATAACAGTCAAATCTAGCCAGCTAATTAAGATGCCACAGTTTAACTGGTTTGAAAATGTCTATTATAGAATCCATATTTTAGACATAAAATTGTATTCTGTTTTGGGACTGGGGGGGCGGAGATAATTCACTCAGTAAAGTGCTTGTTGCACAAGCAAGAAGAACTAAGTTCAGATCCCAAATATGTAAAAAGTCAGTAGAGTGGAGCTGGAGAGACAGAAGTTAAGAGCACTGGCTACGCTTGCAGAGGACCAGTTTCTGTTCCCAACACCCAGATAGCAGCTAATGACCATCCAGTTCCAGGGGATCCAACGCCTTCTTCTGTCCTCTGCAGGCACTGGATGCGCATGAGGTACTTGCATACATGTGAGCAAAATACTCATACACATAAAAATAAAAAATACATATAAGGGGCTGGAGAGATGGCCTAGCGGTTAAGAGCACCAACTGCTCTTGCAGAGGTCCCGGGTTAGATCCCCAGCACCCACATGGCAGCTGAGAACCATCTGAAACTCCAATTCCAGGAGAACTCCAGTTCCAGGGGAATCCAACACCCTCTTCTGACCTCCACGGCATTGCACGACACAGGTGCACAGACCTGCATGCAGACAGCACATTCATACACATAGAGATAAATAAATAAATCAATAAATTTTTTAAATATATTTAAAAATACATATAAAAATAAGTCAGTGAGGTATACACTTGTAGTCTCAGTACTAGGGATACGAGACAGGAGTATCCCTGAGACTTGCTGGCAAGCTCATCGAGCCAAATCAATGAGCTCCAGATACACACACACACACACACACACACACACACACAATTGTAGCCTGTGTTACTTGCAATTAAATGACTGATACCAAAATATCTATACTGCTTAAAAGCATATTAACTTTGGATTTGGAAGCTTAAAAGTAGTGCATCATAAACACTAGTGAGAAAGTTGTGACACGCAAGATTCTCATCTGTGCCTCTATGTTGAACACTGAGAATAAAGTATAAACACTCATAATTATATAAATTACATTAGCAGCTTTTTTTTTTTTTTTCAGTAGAGTGGTATATAATCTTTATTCAGATGGGTTGCTAGCAGCTTTTTAAACACAGGTTGGTTAACATAGCCCTGGGGAGGGCAGCTAAGAGAGAACATGATTGCTGGCAATGCTGCTGACTGGCTCATTGCTTCACTGTGGCCTGACCCTCCTCTTCAATAAGGCCGATGTATCTATGAGTACATGCAGGTTTTGATATTGTTCTTGGTTTTGCCTTACCAAAGATCAACCCCAGGGCGTTTCAGGCAAGTGCTCTACCGCTGAGCCGTACCCTTAGCCAAAATACATGTGTTAAATACCCAGAAAGGATCGATACAGACAACTTTGTGAAGATTCTTGCAAGTGGGAAAGGCTGACAGGTAACTTAGAACTCAGGCAGCTAAACTTAGAACTCAGGCAGAGGTTCTTTCTTCAGTCTTTTGGAGGGGTTGTTTGGGGAAACTGTTCGGGGTTTTGGATTTGTTTCTTTGTTGGCTTGCTTGCTTGCTTGCTCTTGAGGCAAGCTGGCCTCAAATTCATGACAATACTCCTGCCTCAGATTTCCAAATACTGGATTATAGGCGTGCACCACTGTACCAGGCTAAGACCCAGGTTCTTAGGGTAATTTGATGAGAATTCTAGTTCCCAAGGTTGAATTCCTGAGCCCGTATAAGAAACAGGTGAGGGCTGGAGAGATGGCCTAGGGGTTACGAGCGCCGACCCCTCTTGCAGAGGACCCGATTTCGATCCCCAGCACCCACATGGTGGCTAAGAACCGTCTGTAACTCCAATTCAAGGAGAACTCCAGTTCCAGGGGAATCCGACACCCTCTTCTGACCTCCAAGGCATTGCANAGAAACCATAAATTCTATGTAACGACAATAAAATTATATTTAAAAATTCTTCACCTGATGTTATTTTTGAAAAGTAGCTAATTTTATAACTATGATTTTCAGTAATATTTAGTTTACCTATTAACATAAACATCATCTACAGTGGTAAAAAATAATGCCTAATAATTACAATGACACTACTGCCGCTGCCTGTGTTGGAGTTGGTGGTGAAATTCTCTGTTTTCTAATATAAATGTCTTCTATACTCTACATTTCATAAACATTCAATTTTTCTGAGTATTGTTTGCACAGATAGCTGATTCTTCCTATAGCTCGTAAAGCATTTACATAGAGTAAGCAGCAAACAAAGCTTGACCTTTACTGCTTACCCACACAATTTTTTTGTCTTTTTGAGACAGGGTCTCCCTGTAGCCTTGAATTTTAATTCATATGCTGAGGCTGGCTCAGTGATAGAACATTTGCCCAGTATGCATGAGGCCACGGGCTCCATCGCCAGCACTAAAAAAATAATCACATGATTTGAGTGTTACTAACCAAGGGTCTACATACCATAAACAGCCCCCAAAGGCAAAAGAGGAGGGTGGGAGGAAAAGAACCAAACGAGAAGCTCAGGGATGTTTCTCAGCTGCCACCAAGCCTTACTGCTGGTACTTTGTGAGAATCTGTCCCAGGACTTGGTCCTTTTTCTAGCTAGTTTATATAATGACTTAAACTCTCTTACTTTAGGTAGCCTGATGTCAAGAATTTTGGTTTGGGGCTAGGAATGTAACTCCATGGTAGAGTGCTTGCCAAGATCCAGGAAATCTTGGGCTCAACCCCCAGACCTCATATAGAAAAAGTCTTGGTTTAGGGATGGGTATGGTAGTGCATGCCTTTAATCCCTTGGGAGACAGAGGCAGGCAGATCTCTTGAGTTCAAGGCCAGCCTGGTCTACATAGGGAGTTCCAACACTGCTGGGGCTACAGGGAGACCCTATCTCAATAAAAGCTCTCCCAAAAAGGAGGAAGAGGAGGAGGAGGAGGAAGAGGAGGGAAGAGGAGCTCAGCAGTTAAGAGCCCTAGTTCTTACAGAAGACCAGGGTTCAAATAATAGCACATGATGACTAACAACGGTCTGGAACCCATGTCTAGGGGATCCAACACCCTCTGGTGTTCTCCTTGGGTACCGCACAACACAGACGCACTTGCACACATGCAGGCATAACACTCATATATGTAAAATAAAAATCCAAAACAATTATTTTAAACAAAAAGTTCTGTTTTAGATAGCTTGCTGTGATAAACACAACCAAAACTACCTTGGGATGGAAAGGATTCCTTTGACTTACCTGTCCCCATCACATTCCATCAAAAGACAAGGCGGGAACTCAAGCAGGGCAGGAACCTGGAGGCAGGAAATGAGGCACACACTATGGAAGAATGCTGCTTACCAGCTTGCTCCTCTGGCCCGTGCTCAACCTGCTTTATTACACAACCCAAGACTACTTGCCCAGGACTAGCACCACCCTCAGTAGGCTGAGCCCTTAAACATCAAAAAAATGCCTCGCAGACAAACCCACAGGCCAATCTGATAGAAATTCCCCATTTGAGGTTCCCTCTTCCCAGGCATGTCAAGTTGACAACTCATAACTATCCAGCACAACATCCATTTTCTCCAGACCCAGAGGCCCACAGACAGCATCCTGTGGGAGACACACATTCACCCAGAGACAAACACCAAGTCCTGCAGGGCCCCACCCCCTAGACAAACAGTGACATTGAGTCTTTTCATGGGTCAGAGCTTTCCCCAGCTGGCAAGCATAGCACCTTTAACCTCTCCCTTTCTGAGGGCTGCCACCCTCCCTTCCACCCACCGGCTCCCCACAATTCTTCCTGCCTGCAAACTAGCCTGCCTGCTGGCTGAGGTAATGACAGCATTCACAGAGTATTAGTACAGTGCCTGGCACATGCGGAGTTATTATCATGATTGCCTTGTCATTCCTGGCTGGCTCCTACAGGCTGACACTCACAATGGGTAGAGGACAGGGCTTGCCCTGACCTGTAACTCAGTTAATCCTCACTCCCCACACTAACTACTTGTTGTTACTATTGTGCTCTTTTGTTGAGATAGCACCTAGCTATGCTGTCTTGGCTGGGCGGGCACTAGGTGCCCTAGGCTTACCTCCAACTCACAGCATCAACCAGCCTCAACCTCTCAAGTGCTCGGATTACAGGTAAGCACTACCATGTCTCTTAGATAACTTTTTTTATATGTTTTATTTATTTTTATTTTATGCGGATGAGTGTATTGCCTGCATGTATCCATGTTTTCCAATGCCCTCGGTGGTCAGAAGAGGGCATTGGATCCCCTGGAAGTGGAGTTATGGACAGTTGTTAGATGTCATGTGGGAACTGAGAATCAAACCCAGGCCTTCTGTGAGAACAACTAGTACTCTTTTTAGTTTTATCCTTTTTTGGTATTTTTGAGACAGGGTCTCCCTTTTAGTACCAGCTGTCCTACAGCTCGCTCTGTAGACCAGGCTGGCCTTGAACCCATAGAGATCCGCCCACCTCCGCCTCCCGAGTGTTGGGATTAAAGTTGTGTGCCACCATGCCCAGCACAACTAGTACTCTTAATGGTTGAGTCATCTCTCCAGCCCCAGATAAATGTTTTTATTGGGGTGGGGTGTTTTTTGTTTTGTTTTTGTTTTTTGAGACAGGGTCTCCCTGTAGCCCCAGCTGGCCTGGAACTCGCTATGTAAACCAAGCTAGCCTTGAACTCAGAGATCCACCTGCTTCTGCCTCCCGAGTGCTAGGATTGCTGGCATACACCTCCACCACAACCAGCCCAGGTTCTCAGTCTCCTAGGCACAAAATTGGCATCCGGAGAGCTTGTTAAAAATGTTGATTCTCCAGGGCTGGAGAGATGGCTCAGCGGTTAAGAGTGCCAACTGCTCTTTTTTTTTTTTTTTTTTTTGAGACAGGGTCTCCCTTTAGTCCCAGCTGCCCCGGAGCTCTCTATGTAGACCAGGCTAGCCTTGAACTCACAAAGGTCCGCCTGCCTCTGCCTCCCAAATGCTGGGATTGAAGGCTTAGGCCGCCATGCCCTGCCTAAGATGGTTCTTAGCTGCCATGTGGGTGCTGGGAATCAAACAGGGTCAGTGCTCTTAACTGCTGAGCCATCTGTCCAGCACTGCCAGCTGCTCTCGCAGAGGACCCAGGTTTGATTCCCAGCACCCACACGGTGGCTAAGAACCATCTTTGAGCCAGGCGTGGTGACGCACGCCTTTAATCCTAGCACTCAGGAAGCAGAGGCAGGTGGATCTCTGTGAGTTCAAGGCCAGTCTGGTCTACAGAGTGAGCTCCAGGCCAGCTGGGGCTATAGGGAGACCCCCATCTCAAAAAGACAAAAAAAAAAATGTTGATTCTGCTGGGTGTGGTGGCACATGCCTTGAATCCCAACGCTCAAGAAGCAGAGGCAGGTGGAGCTCTAGGAGACTGAGGCCAACCTGGTCTACATAGTGAGTTCCAGGTCAGTTGGGGCTACAGGGAAGACCCTGCATAAAAAAATTTAAAAATTAAAAATAATTTTAAAAATTAAAAATTAAACGGGGAGAAAAGAAAAGAATTTTGTCCTATAAGCAGTTTCAGATGATCTGAGGAAATGGTTCACTTTATTATCAATAAAAGTATTAAAAAAAAAAAAAAAGAAAGACTCTATACTTTCAGGGATCATTTCTATAGTTTGTAACTAGAGAAGTTTCTTCTGACTGTAGATAGTACCAGAAACCACGAGGAGGATTTGTAGTGCTCCTTCCTGAGCGTGAAGTCGGCTCTTAGTGTTGCTCTTTTGCAACTGCTATTTGCCTTGATGATCGTTCTGCTCTTTTATTTTGGGAGAGTCAGAGGGAGGGAGCACAGTCTGAAGTGGGAGAAAAAAAAAAAAAAAAAAAAAAAAAAAAAAAAAAAAAAAAAAAAGAAAATGGTTCACTTTAAGAATGCTAGTGTAGGGCTGGAGAGATGGCCTAGCGGTTAGGAGCACCAACCACTCTTGTAGAGGACCCGGGTTCCATCCCCAGCACCCATATGGCGGCTGAGAACCGTCTGAAACTCCAATTCCAGGAGAACTCCAGTTCCAGGGGAATCCGAGACCCTCTTCTGACCTCCACGGCTTTGCATGACACGGGTGCACAAACTTGCATGCAGACAATACATTTATACATACAAAAATAAATAAAATTTTTTTAAAATTTTACAAAAAGGGGCTGGAGAGATGGCCTAGGGGTTAAGAGCGCCGACCGCTCTTGCAGAGGACCCGAGTTCGATCCCCAGCACCCACATGGTGGCTAAGAACCGTCTGTAACTCCAATTCCAGGAGAACTCCAGTTCCAGAGGAATCCGACGCCCTCTTCTGACCTCCGCGGCATCGCACGACACGGGTGCACAGACCTGCATGCAGACAGTACATTCATACACATACAGAAATAAAAAAAAAAAAAATTAAAAAAAAAAAGAATGCTAGTGTAGAGGCTGGAGAGAAGGCTCAGAGGTTAAGAGCACTGGCTGCTCTTGCACAGGACCTAGGTTCAATTCCCAGCACCCACATGGCTGCTAACAACTGTCTGTAACTCCAGTTCCAGGGGATCTGACACCATCTTCTGGCTTCCAAGAACATTCCATCACATGAGTACACAAAACACTCAGACACATAAAATATTTTTAAAAAGAAGACCTGGGTTCAATTCACAGCACCCATATGGTGGCTAACAACTGTCCATAACTCCAGTTCCAGAGGAATCCGATGCCCTCTTCTGACCTCCACAGGTGAGATGAGTACACGTACATATATGCAGTCAGTATACTCATACACACAAAAAAACTAAAACTAAAAATACCAGTGAAGGGGTAGAGAGATGGCTCAGGGGTTAAGCAGGCCTTGCTCTTACAGAGTACCCAGGTTCAGTCGCAGCACCCACTTGGAGGCTAACAACTGCAATTCAGGCCTCCATGGGCATTGCATAATACATGTACACACATCTGCAGGAATGAAACTTTGCCTGACTTGAGGCAAGAACTTGTAAGACCTGTCCCATAAGACCTCCAGGAGGATTATCTGATATCTCTGTAGGCATTCAGTTGCCTCTCTGAGTTAACTGTAGCTCTGGAAGGATATTACAATGTTTTCTTCATCTATCTCTGCAAAGTTTCAGGACCAGATGGCTCCTTCCCTTGAGGCATTGAGCAAAATGTTGCACCTCTCGTTACCTGTTGCACAAACAAGAGCTCTCTGACCCCCCATTAGAACCAAGATGGCTTGCCCCTCCCTTCCACCTGCCCCCCACTTCCTTGCCCAGAGCACAGTAACTTTGAGTATATAAGCATACTGCTGGCATAAATACTCTATTCTCCCGGGCTTTCTCTGAGTCCGTGTCTGTATGTCTTTATCTTTCCTTGTCTTTCTATTCCATCAGGTAACTCTCCCGAGGTCCCCTCCCCACCTCCTTGCCAGAGCTAAGCCAAGAGATTGTCTGCCTGCAGGCAGGAGGGAAGAACAACATGTGGATGTCGGCCACACATGACTAAAGGACTATTCAGACGATTATTAAATTACTACACACATCCACACAGGCAAAACACTCATTATACATACAATAAAAAGAACAAAATAAAAATAATGCCAGTTAAACTGATCAGGCCATCAAAAGTATGTGTATCTAAAAAGACAACTATCTGAAAGAAGGATGTACATCATCCCGGTACTACAATGTGGGTTGCTGCCTAGGCCAAACAATAAAATTGGACACAGGGTTGGTGGCCCCAAAACAGTGCTGAATTCTTGCTATACATGCTTAAAAATGCAGAGTAATGCTGAACTTAAGGGTTTAGACGTCAGTTCACTACTACATTATTGAATATATCCAGATGAACAACGCACCCAAGATGCACTGCTGCACTTACAGAACTCGTGGTCCAGTCAACTGCCACATAGAGGTGACCCTCACAAAGGAACACATTCCTAAATGAGAAGAGGAGGTTGCACAGAAGAAAAAAATATCCCAGAAGGAACCGGGGGAACAAAAATTTATGGCACGGGAATAAATTCAGCATAGAGTAAATAAAAGTGAAAATTTCTTATCCTTTTTTTTTTTGTCTTTTTGAGACAGGGTCTCTTTGTAGCCCCCCTGGCCTGGAACTCACTCTATAGACCAGGCTGGCCTTGAACTCACAGAGATCTGCCTGCCTCTGTCTCCCAAGTGCTGGGATTAAGCAAATGAAAGTTTTATAAAATGTTGATTCCAGGGTGTGGTGGTTTGAATGAGAATGTCCCCCATAGGCTCCAAATATTGGGACATTTTGTCCCCCTGTTGGCACTGTTTAGGGAGGTTTTAGAAGCTGTGGCCATGCTGGGGGCAGGCTTAGAGAGTTCCAAAAGTCTTGCCAATCTCCAGTCACTCTCTCTGCTTCCTGTGCCTGCTTAAAAGATGTGAATCTTGGCTTTCTGCTGCAGCGCCTCCTGCCACCAGGCCTCCCCGCCATGATGGACTCTATTCCCTGCAACTATAAGCTCAAACTCTTCCTTTTATAAGTCCCCTTGTGGTGGTGGTTCTATCACAGCAACAGAAAAGTGACTAATAACACAGGGCCAGGTGTAGCGATGCACGTGGGAGACAGAGACAAGCAGATCTCTGAGATCAAGGCCATCTTGGGCTACATGGTTACGTAGTGAGTTCCAGACCAACCAGGACTCCCTAGTGTTAGAAATAAAATCCGAGCTCCTCCAATGACCCCATCAATACCACACTAAGACCACTCGACAAAACATAACTCAGCAAGGCAGATTTTATTTTGGGGTGAATTTTGTGGTCAGTCAGATCCAGTAAGCACACACACACACACACACAGAAGCATAAGGGGCTTTTATCCCTTACACAAGAGAACTGTCTTTCCCCCATTGGCTGGGATCAGACCTCACAGTCTTTACTGGTTGGGTAATTTAAAGGAATCTGCCAAAGAAAAGCTTCGCCATTCCAGGCCATCGGGCTCAGGAATGCAGAAGTCTTACAGGGTGCAGTATGATTAAAAGATTAGAACTCCTTGTCATAAACTAAGTTCCAAGTTTTACAGGTTTGAAGGAAAAGACTAATTCCTAATGTTTCTTACAATAGTGAGACCTTGTCTCAAAAAAAAAAATCACTACTGGACTACATAGTGAGACATGCTTTAGTTTCCTTTTTTGTCGCTATGATAAAAATACTCTGACCAAAACCAACTTAGGGGAGGAAAGGATTTGTTGATAACTCAAGAAAGAACTTCAAGTAGAAGCCATGGAGGAATACTGTCACCTCACTCACAGACCTGTGCTTAGCTAGCTTTTTTCTACAGCCCCAGACTGTATTCAAAGACCCTGCTTTTATTTTTTACTTTTTTATTTTTTATGCGTATGAATGTACTGTCTGCATGTAGGTTTGTGCACCCATATCGTGCAATGCAGAGAAGGTCAGAGTCCTCAGATCCTCCTGAGCCAGGCGGTTGTGAGTTGCTAGATGTGGGTGCTAGGTCCTCAGCAAGAACAGTATGCACCAGCTAGCCTGGAACTCACTCTGTACACCAGGCTGGTCTTGAACTCACAGAGATCCTCCTGCCTCTGCCTCCCAAGTGCTGGGATTAAAGGCGTGCACTACCACACCCAGCCATGTGGGTGCTGGGAATCAAACCTGAGTCCTCTGCAAAAGCAATCGGTGCTCTGAACCGCTAGGCCATCTCTCCAGCCCATGGAGCTCTTCTTTTAAACTAACCAACTGCCAGCCCCCAGTCAATGTGGTAGACACAGTCTGCTTGCATTAGGGATAAAAGCCTGCCAAGCTTTGGGTCTTGGGTGCGCTTGCTGGATCTGACTGACCATGTAAGACACCCTTTTGCAAAGTAAAATCTACCTTGCCAAGTTACTTTTGCTTTGTCCAGTGTTTTTTGTGCCATATTGATCGGGTCCTTGGACCTAGGATTTTATTTCTAATGCTACTTTAATACTGTTTCCTAAACTGCATTGATACATGCTTTTCAAGTTCAGGTTCAGATCAAAGGCAGGCATTCTGGCTCTACAGGCTAATTAGCAGGCACCTTATAATGGCAGTGACTCCATTAGGGACATCAGCAAATCTCTAGGCATTCGTAATGCGGCTCCACTGGGAAACACCTCAGCCCTAGAGAGTGTGTCAGATGTCTGGATCAACATCTTTTGGGGCCCACTATAGTCTCTGGTTACACTTTGGTCATTTCCACAGCTCTGGGACTTTGTCTCCCTCACCACTATTATATGAGTTGGTACCTCTTCCATCTACTACAATAAATTCCTAATTGGTCTTCCTGCCATTAATCTCTCACCAGTCAAACGCACTCTATATAGTGCTGCGAACACTAACTTTTTTTTTTCATTTGTCTACGTGTATGTGAGTGCACCACATACATGCTTGGTGCCAAGTGGCCAGAAGAAGGAGACATGGGATCCCTTGGAACTGGAGTTAAGGTGGCTGTGAGCCGCTATATGGTGACTGGTGCTCTTGACCCCTAAGCCAGCTCTCTAGCTCCAAGACTAATGTTCTAGCTGAGTTAAGTTCAAAACATCTTCAGAGACTCTCAAAGTCCAGTTTCCCTTAAGCTGAAACCAAGGCCCTCCAGTCTGTCCCCATATGCCATTCCAGAAGTTTACTTCAATTACTCCACATACCAAGGGTTTTCTTCTAGCTGAATCAACTACTTATTGCCTCTGAAAGGGGAGAAATAGGGATGCTTTATTTTCTATATTGTAAGAGCACATTTGTACTTCATTTTATAGGAAAGCATCTGCATATAATAACCCAACACAGCACTCTGCTAATAGTTGGTTTCTTCTGAGTTAACCTTCAGTCTAAAGGTCATCCAAATGGAGGCTCAGGACAAACACAAGGGTGGCCTTGGTAAATGTGATTCCTCCTCAGCTAAACAGAGATGATGATGAAAGAAAAAGTGGAATCTCAGAGACAAGGCCAATTCTCTGGCCAGAGGGACAAGACTAAACTTTGGTTTGATTTATTAATAAAATATGCAGGGGCTGGAGAGATGGCTCAGTAGTTAAGAGCGCCAACTGCTCTTGCAGAGGACCTGGGTTCGATTCCCAGCACCCACATGGTGGCTAAGAACCATCTTTAAGCTCAGTGTGGTGGCACATGCCTCTAATCTCAGCACTCTGGAGGTAGAGGCAGGCTGATCTCTGAGTTCAAGGCCAGCCTGGTCTACATAGTGAGCTCCAGGCCAGCTGGGACTAAAAGAGAGACTCTGTCTCAAAAAGACCAAAAATATCAAGGGCTAGAGAGATGGTTCAGGGGTTAAGAGCACTGGATGCTCTTACAGAGGGCCTGGGTTCGAGTCCCAACCCAACTGTCTATAACTCCAGTTCCACAGGATGCCTTCCTCTAAGCCCTGTGGGCATCACATGGCACAAGTGAACTTACATACATGCGGGCAATACACACATATGCATAAAATAAAAACAAGATTTTTTTTGTCTTTTTTGGCGGGGGGCTTTTTGAGACAGGGTCTCCCTGTAGCCCCGGCTGTCCTGGAACTCACTCTGTAGACCAGGCTGGCCTTGAACTCACAAAGATCCGCCTGCCTCTGGCTCCCAAGTGCGAGGATCAAAGGCGTGCACCACCACACCCGGCTTTTTTTGTCTTTTCAAGATAGGGTCTCCCTGTAGCCCCCAGGTATCCTGGAACTCTCAGAGATCCCCCTGCCTCTGCCTCGCAAGTGCTGGGATTAAAGGCGTGCGCCACCATGCTCAGAAAATATTTTTCTTTAATCAAAGAGATTTACTTCAATGAGACCACGTTGGTTAAAGGACTAAATAAAGTGGTCTAGTGGACACCCACCCCCAAGTCCATCTTTAGGGATTGACTTGAGCCTTATGTGTAAAGAGAGAAAGAATTGGGGCAAGAGGCAAGAACCGTATACAGTTAAGCAGTACTTCATTTTTAAGCAGTACTTTTTTTTTGTATGTGTATGAATGTACTGTCTGCGTATAGGTTTGTGCACCCATGTCGTGCAATGCCACAGAGGTCAGAAGAGGGTCTAGGATTCCCCTGGAACTGGAGTTCTGGAATTGGAGTTACAGACGGTTCTTAGCAGCCATGTGGGTGCTGGGGATCCAACCCGGGTCCTCTGCAAGAGCAGTCAGTGCTCTTAACCGCCAGGCTATCTCTCCAGCCCTAAGCAGTACTTCTTTAGATGGGGTCTTCTTAGGGTTTTTTTTTTCTTCTTTTGGTCTTTGGGAGCCAAGGTGTCTCTGTAGTCCCAGCAGGCTTGGAATTATCCACGTAAACAAGGCTGTCCTCAATCTCATGGAGATCTGCCAGCCTCTGCCTCTGAGTATAGGAATTAAAGGCTTGTGTCACCACACCTGGCTATGATCTGATTCTTACAAGATGGTCAGTTCTGCTTCAAGGTGCGGTTTCACTCTCATGGTTAATAACCCTCCTAGTTGGGTGAAGTCTGTCCAGGGAGAGTATGTTGTTCTTGGAACACAAAGGGACTACAGGTTTAAGATAATTATCTCTGAGCCTTCCCCTGTGAAGGGAGATAAGGTAGAAGGTACTCCTTAAATAATTAACATGCCTATCTATCATGGAGAGCAAGTACTCCAACAGATACAGACAGGCTTTCACCCTGTGTTTAGCCGTGGTTGGGCTTATAAGCCCAACTGAAGAGGCAGTGTTTTTGGTTTGGTTTGGTTTGGTTTGGTTTTTGGTTTGGTTTGGTTTGGTTTTAACCAAAGTAGCTTCTAAATGCCTATTTCAACTTGCTCTGTAGCCCAGGCTAACCTTGAACTTGTGATCCTCCTGCCTGTTCCTTTAGACTGCTGGAATTACAGGCGTATGCCACCATGTCTAACTCTAACAGGAGCACTTGGTGATGTGGAGCTAGGCTGGGTCTGGTAGATATATCAGCTCCATGAATATCCAGCTTTTAAGAGTTAGAGAAAAATTCTTCTTGGCTGGACTGATAAAAGTCTGGCTGGGCCAGGTATAGTGTGGCTCATGGCTATGATCCCAGTTCTCAGAAAGCTTGGGAGGATCGTCCCAAGCTGGAGCCCAGCCTGCGCTGCAGAGGGAGAATCAGTATTTTCTAATATTATTTTATTTTAGTGTATGAGTATATTGCCTGCATGTATGTAAGTGCATGTTCTAGTTTGTCTTCCACTGCTGTGACAAAACACTCTGACTGACACCAACTTGGGGAGGAAAGGGTTTATTCAGCTTACATCTCCTGGGTCACAGTTCATCACTCAGGGAGCCCAAGGCAGGAACTCAGGGCAGGAACCTGGAGGCAGGAGCTGAAGCACAGGCCATGGAGGAATGCTGTTCACTGACTTGCTCCCCTGGCTCATGCCCAGCCTGCCCTCTTCTACAGTACACAACAGCCTGCCCAGGGTGGCACCACTCATTGTGGGCTGGGCCCTCCCACATTGCCCGACAATCAAGACATTACTCCACAGACGTGGCCACAGGCCAGTCCAATGGAGCCAATTCCCCAATTGAGGCTCCCTCAACCCAGGTGAGTCAAGTTGACACTAAAGCTATCCAGCACAGTGCACCTGTGTCAGGCTGTGCCCACAGAGGTCAGAAGAAGGTGTTGGATTTCCCAGGAACTGGGGTTGTTAACCACCATATAGATGCTGGGAATTGAACCCAGGTCCTCTGCAAGAGCAGCCAGTGCTCTTAGCAGCTGAGCCATCTCTCTAGCTCCCAAAATATCAAGTCTTAATATATGAAACAAGAATGGAAAGTTTGTCTGAATCTGAGGTAAAACTATACTGTCCTAACTTCAAGGTCGCGGAGTAAACAGAATGAGCCCTACATTTACAAGAGTTCCTGAGTGAGAGCCACTTGGTTGACCTTTCACCAGGCTCAATAAAACTGGCCTCAGAGTGTACTGGTAAGCATTATCTGCAAACAACACTGGCTCCATACTGAAAACAAGGTTCTTTATTACGTTATATTTGTGTTAATGTTATTTATTTTATCATATAAGATACACTATACATTAATATTTTGATAATTATTTTATTTTTGTTGAAAACAAAATTCTAACCCAACTGCGGTGGGAAACTTCCATTTGATGAGTCTTCTCAAATGAGTGAGGAGGGCAGCACAGGCTTTCAGGTAGTGTGGACTGCTATTCCTTCTGACAGTATAACAGACAGACAGACAGACAGACAGAGAAATTTTATTTGAGTTCATGGTTTCTGAGGTTCTAATCTATGACTGGCCAAGCCATTGTTTGAGAACTAGAAGGTGATGATGGAGAATAATTGGTAGAGCAAATTGCTGACCTAATTAATGGTCAGAGAACATAAGAAAATGAAGGTTATCAGAGCTGGAGAGATGGCTAAGCAGTTAACAGCAATTACTGTCATTCCAGAGAACCCAGGTTCAGTTCCCAACACCAACATGCCAGGTAAAACCTGTCTGTAGCTCCAGTTCTAGAAGACCCAATGCTCTCTTCCGGCCTCCATGGACACCAGGCATACATGTGGTGCACTTACATACATGTAGGCAAAACATTCACATATATATTTAGATATATACATGCATATACAGCCTTTTTTTTTATAAAACAGAAAAGAAAATGAAAGAGGGACTGGCGAGCATGGCACAGTTTTTATAATCCTAGCACTAGGGGGACTGAGGCAGGAAGAATGCAAATTTGAAGCTGTGCTAGTGTACATGAGACTCCACATTTTCAAGATCATTTGCCAAGAAAACTACTTGCAGTTAGAAAGCAAGAGAAAGAAAGAAAGAAAGAAAGAAAGAAAGAAAGAAAGAAAGAAAAGAGGGAAGGAAGGAAGGAAGGAAGGAAGGAAGGAAGGAAGGAAGGAAGGAAGGAAAAGGCCTGGTGGCACTTGTCTTTAATCCAAGCACTGGGGAGGCAGAGACAGGTGGATCTCTGTGAGTCTGAAGAGGCCAGCCTGGTCTACATAGAGAGTCCCAAGCCAGCCAGGGTTACATCGTGAGACCATGCCTCAAAAAAATAAAAATTAAAAAATAAAGGGGGAAAAAAAGGAAAGAAGGAAGAAAGGGAGGGAGAGAGGGGAGACGGAGGGAGAATACCTCAAGAGACTAACAGGGAGAAAGGCTGGCATCTCGAAACCCCTCTGAGGTTTGTGCCCAATGACTCAACTTCCACTAGGCTCCATTTCCTGGAAATCCTAATACCTCCCATTAATACTACTCTCTAGGGACTAAGGCTTTAACTAAACATGGGCCATTGGGGGATGAAGTTCTATTGTAGCTGAGCCCATTGAAGAGAAGGGGCTAACACGGGTTCTTGAAGACTCCTGCCCCTATGTGAGGAAGCCAGGGAAAACTAAGAAATCCAAATGCTACTATATATTGTAGCCTCAAACTCACCACATAACTGAGGATAACCTCGACCTTCTGGTGGTCTTTCCTCCACCTCCCAAGCGCTAGAATGACAAGCCTGTGGCCCATTTACGTGGTATTGGGGATTGAACCCAGGGCTTTGTGCATGCTAGGCGAGCACTCTACCAAGTGAGCACATCCCCTGCCTTTTTTTTTTTTTTCCGGGTATTTGTTGTTTGTTTTGCATTGAGTCTCACACTATCTTCCAGGATGTCTGAAATTCATGCCAGTCTTCCTGCTTCCATGAAAGCTGGGAATACAAGCATGTGCTACTGTGCCCATCCCCAGGGCCACTTGTGGTCTTGGTTTATTATCTTTGCATCAAGAGCAGACACCCTTCACCCTCCAGCTCCTGACCCTCAGACAGAGACAGCAGCATTCTGCTCTGCTATGTATGGGTGACAGGAAAGGCCAGAAGATGGTATCAGAGTCCTCAAGCTGGAGCTACAGGTGGTTGTGAGCTGCCAGATGTGGATGCTGGGATCTGAACTCAGATCCTCTGGAAGAGCAGCAAGGGCTGCCATCTCTCCAGCCCCCTGTTGCTGGTTTTTTGAATCAGAGCCAGGTGTTCTGTCTTAGGAAGAATGAGGAATGATAACCATAGAAAGGCAGACAAGCTAAGTTTATTGAGAAATAGAGTAACATCTCCAATGGTAAACACAAGCATCTTTTTTTTAATTTTTATTTTATGTGTATGAGTGTTTTGCCTGTCTCTAGACACCTGAGTAGCATTTTTGGAGGTGGAGGTGGAGGTGGAGGTGGAGGTGGAGGTAGAGATGGAGGGGAAGGGAATGGTCCAATTTTGTCTCACCCACACATAAATTAGGCACTGAGTTGTGACACATCTGATAGGTTGACCAATTCGGTGAAAGTGTACAGCTTCAGAAAGCCCTCTGTGGGCAGAGAGGCCCATCAGAATGTTCCAAGAATAGGGGGAAATCAGGAAGCAAAAGAACGAAGACATCTTGAAGTCAGGGTTTTTTGGATTTTAGTTAATCAAGTTAGGTTTATTGTAAAACCGCAGAGTTCTCACAGCGGAGCGCTGGTTCCATCAGGGCATGTGGACATTTTGTCTTCCTTGGGTCTGTGACCCTGACCACCTACAGAGGAGCCCCTTGCTCCTAACTCCTGTCAACTTCCACATGGGAGAAGGGTTTTGTCACAGCTAGGCTGAGCTTTGGTAATGGAGGAAGTCTTGTGGTTTTCATAACAGCAAACAAGACGTGGTGAAGATCCTGCACTCTGTGGAGGGAGCTATAGTCTTGCAACAGCTTGTGAAATACAACCTTGTTAGACTTTATTTGTGGGGGATATGGAAAATAAACTCAAGTGGAAGGATGGTAGCCTCTTCTAATAGTCTGCCTCTCCTCTTTCCTCCTTCAAAAATCAGAGCTGCTACTGCAAGTCAGATGAGCTACAGTTGAAATAAAAAATAAAAGGTGTCCTCCAACAGGACCAAGCCAGATTGGGATCTTTTTTTTTTTTTTTTTTTTTGGTGTTTTCGAGACAGGGTCTCCCTGTAGAGACCAGCTGTCCTGGAACTCTGTAGACCAGGCCGTCCTTGAACTCACAAAGATCTGCCTGCCTCTGCTTCCTAAGTGCTAGGATTAAAGGCGTGCGCCATCACACCCGGCTGGGACCTTTCTTTGTTTTCTTTTTCCTTTTCTTTTTTTTAATTTTTGAGACAGGGTCTCATTATGTAGACCAGGCTAGCCTCAAACTCAAAGAGATCCATCTGCTTCCACCTCCAGAGAGCTGGGATTAAAGGCCAGAGGTCCTTTAATTGTTATCAATGAAGAAGCTAGACTTCTTCATTGATAGCAAATTTCTTTTTTATTTTAAACTCTTTAAACTTTTTGGAGTTCTGAGAATTTAGCCCAGTGCCTCAGGCATACTAAGTAAGTATGCTTCCAATTGTGAGTTTCAACGCCCTCCTCATCTTAGTCCTACAGCAGTTTCCAGGCCACTTTGCCAGGACTGGGCCTGTGCTGGGTGGAGAATTGTTTCCTCTGGAGCTCACTGGTGGAACCTGAGTAGGGTGACTTAGCCACAGATGTCTTGGCTCATACCCAAAATGTTTCAAAAGCAAGACTGGAGTCAAGTGACCTGATTTGAGCTAGGGCCAATGGTGTTTGGGTAAGGGCTGAGCTGAGCTGAGGCCAGTGGTGGTCGGGTAAGGGCTGAGCTGAGCTGAGGCCAGTGGTGGTCGGGTCACGGCTCTGAGAGTTATAAAACCTGTCCTTGGCTGCAGAAAGGCAAAAACAGTATCTCTTCCAGCTATCAGCTTCCCTCTGCCCCAGTTCTGCTCAGTCCAAAGGCTAGGACTCTCCCTTACTGCCCAGACAGGCTCCATTCTGGAAGGAGATTCAGGAGAGGTTCTCTATAAAAGGTCAGAGTGCGATGAAACCCCTACTATTTCAAAATTAGTAAGAAATCAGCACGGGGTGGGAAAATGTGACTGAAGATTTCCCCTCATGATTTTTCAAGTGTCTGGATTGTGTCTGTGATAGGGTCTTGCAGTCTACCCTAGGCTGGGCTTGAAATCTCCGTCTCCCGTTTTAGCCTCCAGAGTGCTAGAATTGTAGTTCTCCACCACACGTGGCCTAGGCTGTTTTTTTCCCAGCATATATATTTTGTGATATTATCCCTGTTTCTAAGTGGAAGTCCTGTAGAAGGTCGTCATAGTTGTCGGCTTTCTCTCAGCCAGCAAAGAACATATAGACAGTTCCACATTGTGAGAAGGAAATCAGTGCTTTGTTATTAATAATATGGCTATATAGTTGACTTTCTGAGTTTTAAAATATATACTGCTGTATCAGAGTATATCTACCATGCTCTTGGCTGCAAATTTACAGGAAAAAGATAAAGTGTTTGGTTAAAGACTGTGAGGTGGTAGTAAGACTAGTTAAGATTAGTTAAGGGGCCAGAGAGATGGCTCAGCAGTGAAAAGCACAGGCTGCTCTTACAGAAGATCTGGGTTCCAATCCCAGCACCTACATGGACATAGAGGCTAACAACAATCTGTAACTCCAGTTCCAGGGATACAGTGCCTTCTTCTGACCTCTGCAGGCATTGCATGACACATACACTTACATACATGCAGACAATATACTCATACACATAAAAATTTTTTAAAAATGACTGGTTAAACATTACACCTTTAAAGAACATATTTATTTATTTATTTACTGGTTTATTGTGCATGTGTCTGTGTCTGTGTATGTGTGTCTGTGTCTGTGTCCACATGTGTGCAGGTGCCCTCGAGCCAGATCCCCTGACTCTGGCCTTGTAGGCAGCTCTGAGCCATTCAGTGTGGGTGCTGGGAACTGAACTCTGGTCCTTTAGACAAATAGCAAGAACTCAACCACTGAACCATCTCTCTAGCTCCAAAATTTTTCAATTTAACCGTTAACATTTTTTTTTTAAGGATAAGGTCTCAAGTAGCTCAGGCTGGCCTCAAACTCACTTTGCAGCTGAGGACCATTTTAGTCCTCCTTGCCTCCATCTCCCAAGCTGAGATTACAGACATGGACCACCACGACAAACTTATTTTAACCACCTTTTTTTTTTTTTTTTTTTTTTTTTTTTTGAGACAGGGTCTCCCTGTAGCCTCAGCTGTCCTGAAACTCACTCTGTAGACCAGGCTGGCCTTGAACTCACAAAGATCTGCCTGCCTCTGCTTCCCAAGTGCTAGGATTAAAGGCGTGTGCCACCACACCCAGCTCAATTTTAACCATCTTTAATTGAACCAAATTATAGCATTAAGTATGTGCTACCATCACCACCATTTACCTCCAGAATACTTTTCTCTTACCCACTGAAAGTTATGTTTCCATTAACAATGACTCATTGTGTCCCTAACCCTTGGAAGGCCATATTCTCTTGTCTGTCTCTAAATTTGACTTCTCAAAGTTCCATGACCATTCTTGGAGTGTCTCTGATTTTTTTTTTTATTCATTTATTATTTTTTATGTGTATGAGTGTAGTGTCTGCATGTAGGTTGGTGCACCCGTGTTGTACAATGCCTCAGAGGTCAGAAGAGGGCATCGGATTCCCCTGGAACTGGAGTTAAAGACGGTTCTTTGCTGCCATGTGGGTGCTGGGAATCGAACCCAGGTCCTCTGCAAGAGCAGTCGATGCTCTTAACCGCCTGAGCCATCTCTCCAGCCCCGTGTCTGATTTTCTACAGAACAACAGAGTCAAGGGGCTGTGTACATTCCTAACTCATTTCACTTAGCATCTTCAAAGCAACCCAAGGGAAGAGTTTTATTACTGAACCAGCCTGACTTTGCCTGCAACACAGTGTGTCAATCACCAAAACCACAGGTTTGTTTGTTTTTTTCTTCAAAAGAGGAAGTTTATTCCCAAGGCAGCCAAGTGTGGAGGTGGGAGACCCAAATCTCAAGCCTACCTTCCTGAGGATGGGGTTGGAGGTATTTTTGGGATTGAACAGCAAGGTGGTTGGGCCTGTAATCTCAGCTACTGGGCTGACTGAGGCAGAATTGGAAGTTCAAGGCCTACCCAGGCATGCTGGTACACACCTTTAATCCCAGCACTCACACTGGGATGGCAGAGGCAGGTGGATCTCTGTGAGTTCAAGGCCAGCCTTGTATGCACAGTCAGTGCCAAGTCAGCTGGGTCTAAAAGGAAGCCTTATCTAAGAAAAAGAAAAAGAAGAGGAAGAAACAAAGGAAGAAGAGAAGGAAGAGGGAGAGGGAGAGGAAGAAGAGAATTTCAGATTACTGAATTTTCTTCAGGAATGTTAAGAGCTGGGGGTGAGAGGCAGCAGAACTTGGACTGCTTAGATGTGCATGTTCCTGACTCTCTATTCAGACTTGAATTTCACTTCAAGATCCTGAAGATGGACTGAAGAGGTTACTGGATTTCCTTGTTCCTCAACATGACCACATCGAATAAATCTTTTTCTGTTTTTGTTGTGGTGTCACTCGGCCATGAGTAGAGGTGGATGCTCGAACCCGGTCCACTGGATTATAGGGAAAAGGGAAGACACAAGACAGCCGCCAGCAGCTGTCCTAAACCATGGGGCCAAAGGCTGACAACCTTTCCACTGCCCGCCTGTCTTATCTAACATCTACACCAGGCAATGCCCTAATGGCACTCCCGTATCCTCCAGGCTGTTGCCTGATAGACACTTTACAGCCCAATGCCAGGCTGCTGCCTGATTGGCACTCTACAGCCCAATGCCAGGCTGCTGCCTGATTGGCACTCTATAGCCCAATGCCGGGTTGCTGCCTGATTGGCACTCTACAGCCTAATTCCTGCCTGGGCACTTACCACACATCACAGCTGGTGACCTGATAGGTCTCCTTCCAGCCCCGCACCAGCTTCCCAAGTTGGTGATCTGTTGGACCACCATCCAACCCACTGGTCACTACTACACAAGCCTCATGGGCTAAGATTACATGGCGGGAGTCCCTGTCAGACCGTAAAAAGGACTCGTCTTTTTATTCACAGCATTCTGTTTTTATTTAATTTTTTAAATTTTATTTATTTTTTTATGTTTATGAGTGTACTGTCTGCATGTGGGTTGGTGCACCCATGTCCTGCAATGCCATGGAGGCCAGAAGAGGGTGTCGGATTCCCCTGGAACTGGAGTTAAAGACGGTTCTCAGCCAGGGTCCTCTGCAAGAGCAGTTGGCACTCTCAACCGCTAGGCCATCTTTCCAGCCCCAGCATTCTGTTTTTATACCCAGAGTGACATCATATCTCAGGGCCTGGTTTCAGACCCCATGCCTCATGTTCCATAACATCTTGAATACTTGTTAATGCCTTTGATCCCAAGGTGTCACGGGCTTGCTAATGCACAGGCAAATCCTGCCTTAGGCCAGGCTTCGGTGTAAACAGACAAACAGGTGATTTAGCACAAAAGAAGCTACAGGGGGCTTCCTTTTTCCCTACATTTGTAATATTAATTTGGCTGTTTTGTTTATATTTTATTATTTGTATGTGTATAATCGTATTGTCTACATGTAGGTAAGAAACCTATGTTGTGCAATGCCCATGGAAGTCAAAAGAAGGTGTTGGAGCCCCTGGAACTAGAGTTAGGGACAGTTGTCAGCTGTAGGGAGCTTTTCTTTTTATGCCGAACAGGGATTACGTGGCCCTGCTAAGGGGGATGGGGACACAGCAAGCGCTGTGGGGAGCCGGCTACTTCCCGCAGCCCAACCTAAGTGGTAACTCCAACTTAGGCTCTTAGCCTGGACCCAGACACATGTTCCACTCTTGGTGGTGACTTCCCACCTGCCCAGAGCCTGGACAGGAATTTCACTCACAACACCTGCTACCCAGGTTGGTGGTCCGCAAAGGGAACCTTTTTCCAACCCACTGGCCACCCGAACGAAATGCAGGCCTACCTTAGCCTGTATGCACACAATAATTAATAAAAATAACAGCCAGGAATTCTGTGATGATGTTACTATGAATTCAAATATACTCCTTGCCACAGCTTGCTTTTATAAACCAAATGACGTCAGTTCCCAGGACCAATCATAAGCCCGTACCACTGCACACCTTGCTCCACCCAGTATCATGTACCTAGGCCATGCTGCTTGCTTCTCCTTGGGGGCAGAGCCAGACTCTTGGCCATGCGGTGCTAGTTGGAAATCCAGCCCGCAATTCAAGCTGGATTTCCCACAGTTAGCGACCATGTGGGTTTTGGGAATTGAACCCAGGCCGTCTGCAAGAGCAGCCAGAAATGCTGAGCATTTCTCCAGCACCCCAATTTGGCTATTTTAATTGGCTTCTAGAGGACAGGTGTCTGAATCTGCCTGGGGTATATGTAGACTGAAATCTCAAGTTTGATGACAGTCTCACCACCCAAACAGTCCATAGCAATTACAGGTTATTTATTTATTTATTTATTTATTTATTTATTTATACATACCTGTATGAGTGTATTGCCTGCAAGTGTATAAGTGTACCACCCATACTGTGCAATGCCCGCAGAGGTCAGAAGAGGATGTTGGATTCTCCTGAAACTGGAGTTATGGACGGTTGTTATCCATCATGTGGGTACTGGGAATCAAACCCGGGTCCTCTGCAAAAGCAGCCACTGCTCTTAACTGCTGAGCCATCTCTCCAGCCCCCATATGTTAATCTTTGAAAAAATTTTTGTTTGTTTGTTTGCTTGTTTGTGTTCCTGTATGTGGTATGTGTTCGTGCATGTTCAAATATGTGGGGGTACACCTGTGTGTGCAAGTGTTCATGCACCTCTCACACATTCCTAGTCTCCTTCCACAAGCCTGTATTTATGGCTATCATAAAACTCCATCACCTGCAAACCTTTCTTAGAGCAGCCCACCCACGTGCTTTTCATTTTATCTACTTTCTTCTGAGTGTCTCTCCTCCTAACTCTTGTGCTTAGCCTATATTAAAATATCTTTATTAAGCTGGGCGTGGTGGCGCATGCCTTTAATCCTAGCACTTGGGAGGCAGAGGCAGGGGATCTCTGTGAGTTCAAGGCCAGCCTGGTCTACAGATTGAGCTCCAGGCCAGCTGGGACTAAAGGGAGAGCCTGTCTCAAAAAAACCAAAAAAAAAAAAAAAAAAAAATGTCATTATGAGCCTGGTGTGGTGTTGCACACCTTTAATCCCAGAACTCAGGAAGCAGAGGCAGGCAGATCTCTTTGAGTTCAAGGCCAGCCTGATCTATATAGCAAGTTCCAGGCCAGCTGGGGCTACAGGGAGACCCTGTCTCAAAAAGACCCCCCCAAAAAAGTTATCATTATTAAACCCCAACTCTACTTCATAGAATGGCTAGTCTTGAAATTATCTTTTGTTGTTGAAGCCAGGAACCCATAGTTCAGCCCGAGTTGAGATTCTTAAAAGTTTATGCAAAGGTTCAGGCTGTTTGAGGCAACAGCGAGGACCTGTGCCTCCTGACTATATCCACAAGAAAGGATCTCCTGGACCCCACGTTGGCCTTGAACTATGTAGCCAAAGCTGTCCTTGATCTCCTGACTCTCTTGCTTCCACCTTCTGCATCCTGGGATTCCATGAAAGCACCACCTTGCTCAGCCTCCAAGGGCTTAAACGGCCTCTGTCCGGAAATTTACCAGTTAGGAGGATAAAAAAAAATCCTAGCTGTCCTAATTTCCTACCCATGAGCCTACCAGCAAGAGTGGAGGGGGTGGGCGCTGGAGAGATGGCTCAGCTGTTAAGAATGCCAACTGCTTTTGCAGAGGACCCTGGTTCAATTCCCAGCACCCACATGGCAGCTGAAAACCGTCTTTAACTTCAGTTCCAGGGGAATCCGACACCCTCTTCTGACCTCTGCAGCATTGCACGACACGGGTGCAGACAGTACAGTCACACACATAAAAAATAAAAATTAAAAAAAGAATATTTAAAAAAAAGCAAGAGTGAGAAGAGTGAATGTTTTCTTAGTATTTCTTGGCCTGGATGGTGTCAGAAGGTCCCTTTCTGTGACCTTAGTTGAGCACACAGTTACCCAATGTCTAGCCAGACTTGTGACAGCCTTGTGGACAAGCATGTTCTGGAAATTAGACCCAGTCATTTGTGTATGCTCACAAATTTTTGGCAAACACTGGGACCTGCACATCTAAGCACAGGCCAGCTTCGTTGGGCTGATACCCCTCACCTCCCTTTCCTAAGGACCGTCAGTCCCTAGGCCGGACATGGACAAAATGTCCGGAACTTCTGAATGGCCATTGTTCTCAGGGAGAGAGAATTTGTAAGCCAATTGTGTAGAAGCAAAAGCATGTGCCTAGATAAACAAGCCCATGTGTAAGCTTTGTTATTCAGGACAGCCCAAAAGAACTTCTTGTGTCCCTAAACAATGGTAACCAAGCCGACTCATGCCTACCCAGCCTGTAAGGAGAGGAGTGTGCCCCAACCCTAGGCCTTGATGTGGCTGCCTAGGCCTGGGTGAAAGCCAGAGGGAGAAAGAATGGGTAGCCAGACCCAGCAGGGGGGNGGCGGGGGGGGCGGGGCGTTTCTCACATCTGCTCGGTCTCCCGTGGGCCTGCGTCCTTCAGTTATTTTGCCCTTTGAAGTTCCTAAGGTCTTTGTCCCGTAGAAGACTGTGGTAAACAGATTTTTTTTTTATTGGAAGATATTGGATTTAATAGAAAATACCACATTGTAAACAAGTCCATTGTTTACAGAGAGATGGTATAATCACATATAAAAGCTTCAGACAAAATGCTGCTACCAAACACAGTTCTACAGGCCTGAGCCAGGATCTGTAAACTCCGTTGCAGCAGTAGCTTCAAATCCACACAAAAACAGAAGCAGGCAGCGGCCACTCCAAGCCGGAGAAGAGAAAAGGCAGGCTGAAAGAACAGAGCGTGAGAGATGGCTCAGCAGTTAAGAGCACCGACTGCTCTTGCAGAGGACCTGGGTTCGATTCCCATCACCCACATGGCAGCTAAGAACCGGCTTTAACTCCAGTTCCAGGGGGAATCCCATGCCCTCTTCTGACCTCCTCAGCATTGCATAACACGGGTGCACCAACCTGCATGCAAACGGTACATTCATACACATAAAAAATTTTTTAAAATTAAAAAAAAAAGAACAGAGCAGCCTGGGGGGAGCCTCAAGGGCCGATCCTGAAGGGTTCTATTTCCCGGGTTCTGAGAACCTCAGAGCACACCTTGAAGCACTGAAAGGTGGAAGCGGCAGGGGTTTCAATGGAGAATGTACTAGAAGCATGGGCTACAGGCTTGGCCATCAGCTCCGAGGGAGGCCAGGGAGCACAGCATTCCTGTGTACAGACGCTTGCCAGCCCCTCCCCTTAGGCAAACAGCACAAACCCTGGTGTCTCTCCCCCCAGCGGCCTTCCCCTTTACTCAGGGTGATGTAATAGACTTCTGACATTCATGCGTCTCTGGTGGGAAAAGGCTTTCTGTCTTTCTCCTCTTGGAGCCTTGAGGAAAAGAACTGTGACATGGCCAGACAAGCCACCTTCTCGGAGAGGCCACCAAGCTCATGGAAAGACCAGCCAAGTCAGCAGGAAATGGAGCAGGAGATGAGAGTCCTTGGTACTGACCCAAAGGGCTGCCTTCTTATATATAGTTTAGGTTCTTAAAGTTTGTTCCTTAATCTAGAATGGTGATTCTCAATGGGCAGGCTTGCTGAAGCATTCTCAAGACTCTCCAAAGAGGTTGTTCCCAAAATGCACAAGGCCTAAGCCATCCTCCCCCCCTCCACACACACACACCACACTGAGAATTAGTGTACATATGGATAAAAATCCTCAATGGGTGGGGCTGGAGAGATGGGTCAGCAGTTAAGAGCACCGACTGCTCTTGCAGAGGACCCGGGTTCAATTCCCTCCACCCACATTGCAGCCTGGTGTCGTGACACACACTTTTAATCCTAGCACTTGGGAGGCAGAGGCAGGTGTATCTCTTGGAATTCAAGGCTAGCCTGGTCTACAGAGTGAGTTCCAGGCCAGCTGGGACTACAGAGAGAACCTGTCTCAAAAAAAAAAAAAAACACTAGCTATTCTTGCAGAGGACCTGAGTTCTATTCCCAGCACCCACATGGCAGCTAACAACCATGTATAACTCCAATTTCAGGGCATCCAACACCCTCTTCTGACCTCTGTGGGCACTGCATGACACAAGTGCAGTTGTATACACATAGGCAAAACAAAACACTCATACACATAAAACAAAAATAATTAAAAAAATTTTTTTTAAATCCTTGATAGGAGTGTGCCATCCATGGGGTGCTGTCCATGGGGGTGCCATCCATGGGGGTGCTGTCCATGGGGGTGCTGTCCATGGGGGTACTGTCCGTGGGGGTGCTGTCCATGAGGGTGCCATCCATGGGGGTACTGTCCATGGGGGTACCGTCCATGGGGGTGCCGTCTAGGGGATGCCGTCCATAGGGGTACTATCCATGGGGGTGCTGTCCATGGGGTTGCTGTCCATGCAGTAAACGGTGGCAGAAGCAGAATGAAAGCTGAAAAACTCACACATGGGTATAACACCAGTAAAATGGATTACATTTTTCAGAAAATTTCTGTTATTAAAAAATAATAAGAGGCTGGGGAGATGGCCTAGCAATTAAGAGCGCCGACTGCTCTTGCAGAGGACCCAGGTTTGATCCCCAGCACCCACATGGCAGCTGAGAACTGTCTTTAACTCCAGTGCCAGGGGAATCCAATGCCCCCTTCTGACCTCCAAGGCATTGCATCACAAGGGTGCACAAACCTGCATGCAGACAATACATTCATACACATCCGAAAATAAATAAATTTTAAAATTAAAAAATAGGGGCTGGAGAGATGGCCTAGCGGTTAAGAGCACCAACTGCTCTTGCAGAGGACCCGGGTTCGATCCCCAGCATCCACATGGCGGCTGAGAACCGTCTATAACTCCAATTCCAGGAGAACTCCAGTTCCAGGGGAATCTGACACCCTCTTCTGACCTCTGCGGCATTGCACGGCACGGGTGCACAAACCTACATGCAGACAGTACATTCATACACATAAAAAAAAAAAAATAAAATAAAAAATAATAATAATAAAAATGTAGGTAGAAGGCTGGGAATATAGCTTAGTTGGAGAGTTTGCCTAGAACGTGCAAGGCCCTGTGTTCAATCCCCAGCACTAACAAGTTGTAAACAGTTCTCCCTGTAGCTCAACTCCATATCTAGCCACATAACTAAGGACAGGAAGTTCAACACACATATTCGAAATAGCCAGAATGGGTTAAAGAAAAAGGCTTCTACTCCTAGGAAGTTTCCAGAAAGACTTGCCCGTGCCTCTGAGATTACCTGACGGCAGGTCCCAGCACAGGCTAGTCACCATGTGAGGTGACCTGACAGCAGGTCTCTGCACATGCTAGTCACTGTGTGAGGTACCTGATGGCAGGTCCCAGCACATGCTAGTTACCGTGTGAGGTACCGGAGGGCAGGTCCCAGCACATGGTAGTCACCATGTGAGGTACCTGATGGCAGGTCCCAGCACAGGCTAGTCACCGTGTGAGGTTACTTGATGGCAGGTCCCAGCACATGCTAGTCACCGTGTGAGGTACCTGATGGCAGGTCCCAGCACATGCTAGTCACCGTGTGAGGTACCTGATGGCAGGTCCCAGCACAGGCTAGTCACCATATGAGGTTACTTGATGGCAGGTCCCAGCACAGGCTAGTCACTGTGTGATTTCTTAGCAGACTGGCTTTTCTGAATTTCCTTCTCCTTGATACTGTACAGGGGGGTCCACCAACTTGTTATGAACAAGCATACCTTTAAACTACTTGACAGTCTTTGCTTTTAGCTCTAACTGGATATCCCCTTCACATACAAACACAGTGCCGGGATGCTGCTGGAAAGCAGACGTGGTCTACATATGGTTCACTCTTTCCTCGATGGCCTCATACAGAGCAAAGGCCTTGTGAGCACCCAGGAGGAGGATCATCACCTCTCTGGCATCCATGACAGTACCCAAACCCACTGTCAGAGCCATGGTGGACACCGTGGCAGGATCACCATCAAAGAATTTAGCATTGGCCAGGATGGTGTCGATGGCCAGCGTCTTCATGCAGGTCCTGGACACCAGACTGGAGCCTGGCTGAGTGAAGTCAGTGTGTCCATCAGAGCTGATGGTGTTCATGATGGAGTCCATTGTGGTGGGGAGGCATGGTGGCAGGGGGTACCAGAGCAGAAAGCCGAGGTTCACAATCTTCAAGCAGGCACAGGAAGCCTGTGGTAAACAGATTTTAAAAAGAAAGTCTGTGTGTGTGTGTGTGTGTGTGTGTGTGTGTGTGTGTGTGGCGAGAGAGAGAGAGAGAGAGAGAGAGAGAGATGGAGGCCAGCCCCTGGGTGTGTTGTGTGTGTTGTGTGTGTGTGTGTGTGTGTGGCCGCGAGAGCAGGAGAGAGAGAGAGCCAACGCCCTCTGGGCCCTCTCAGGAAAGATTGAGGTCAACACTGAAAGAAAAGTGGATCTCTGGGCTGCAAAGAGCTGGACAAATCTAGATCAATGACTGTTCATTTCTGAGTCCCCTCTTGGCCACAGGGAACCGTGTCTTAACGTCTCAAGAAATTTTGCTTGCCTTTCTTTAAAAAACTCTAACATAGAGAAACCATTTGCCAGGCATGGTTGCGCCGACTTTGATTCCAGCATTCTGGGTGCAGAGGCAGGTTGATCCTTGTGAGTTCAAGGACAAGCCCTGGTCTACAAAAGTGAGTTCCGGACAAATCCAGAGCTACAGGGGACCTGTCTCAAACAAAAGACCCCCCCCTAAAAAAAAAAATCTAACACAAGCGTGCTGCTGAAAAGATGGTTCAGTAGTTAAAAATGCTGGCTACAGCCTGGTCTACAGAGTGAGTACAGGACAGCTGGGGGTTAAACAGGTAGACCTGTCTCAAAAAGACCCAAAAAAAAAAAAAAAAAAGCTGGCTGCTCTTGCAGAGGAACCAGGTTTGGTTCCCAGCACCTACACACAGCTAACAACTGTCCATAACTCCAGTTCCAAAGAATTCAGCACCCTCTCCTGACCTCCGCAGGCATTGCACAACACTGGTGCACTTACATACATGCAGGGAATACAGTCATACACATAAAAAAATAAAATATTTTTTTAAAAACCTACATGATCAAGATCATACTTCCCACATTTGTGATTTTTCTCAGTCATGATATGATTCTCATGATCTTACATGTGAACAAGTTTTACTTATTTACTTTGTGGTAGGGTCTCATTTGTCAGCCAGTCAAATCTTGCAACAATTCTCTTGCCCTAATCTAAGAAGTGTTGGGATTCCAGACATGCACCACCACCCTGGCTTCGATTTTCACTTAAAAATTTTTTTATTTGGGCTGGAGAGATGGCCTAGCGGTTAAGAGCGCCGACCGCTCTTACAGAGGACCCGGGTTCGAGCCCCAGCACCCACATGGCAGCAGAGAACCGTCTGAAATTCCAATTCCAGGAGAACTCCAGTTCCAGGGGAATCTGACACCCTCTTCTGACCTCCGCGGCATTGCACGACAAGGGTGCACAAACCTGCATGCAGACAGTACTTTCATACACATACAGAAATAAATAAAATTTTTAAAAAAAATTTTTTTTAATTTTTTTATTTATGGGCTGGAGAGATAGCCTAGCGGTTGGGAGCACTGACTGCTCTTGCAGAGGACCCGGGTTTGATCCCCAGCACCCACATGGCGGCTAAGAACCGTCTGTGGCTCCGATTCCAGGAGAACTCCAGTTCCAGGGGAATCCGAGAACCTCTTTCAGACCCTCTTCTGACCTCTGCAGCATTGTACGACACGGGTGCACAGACCTACATGCATACAGTGCATTCATGCACATACAAAAATAAATAAAAATTTAAAAAAATTATTTATTATTTTTATTTTATCTGTGTGAGTGTTTCGCCTGCATGTATGTAAGTGCATCTGTGTCATGCAGTGCCCAAAGAGGCTTGGGTCCTCTGGAAAAGCAGCAAGTATTCTTAATCACCGAGTCATCTTTCCAGTCCCCAATTTTCACTTCTTAATGTTTTCTGGTTGCTGGAGAGATGGCTTAGCAGTTAAAAGCACTGGCTGCTCTTCCAGAGGACTTGAGTTCAACTCCCAACACCCACATGGCAGCTAACAACCATCCATAACTCTAGTTCCAGGGGAATCTGACATCTTCTTCTGACCTCTGCAAACCTTTATTTAATAAGATAAAATACCTTATAAAAAGGAAGATATATGTATTGATGTAAATATAGGGATATAAGTCAGGCATGGCGGTGGACCTCTTTAATCCTAGCACTCAGGAGGCAGAGGCAGGAAGATCTCTCTAAGATTAAGGCCAACCTAGTCTACAGAGGAAGTTCCAGACCAGCTGAGCTACAGGGAGACATCTCCAAAACCCTCCCCAAAATACAAAAATAAAGATAGATAGATGATAGATAGATATAGATAGATAGATAGATAGATAGATAGATAGATAGATAGATAAATAGATAGATAGATAGATAGATAAAGGTACACACACACACACACACACACACATGATATAAAGATAGAGAAAATTTGAGAGCGAGACTTGGCAAGGGAAGAGTTCTTAACTGGATCCTCTTGAAGGTGAGGATCAAGAATCCCAGTACAATTAACAATCAAAGCTGTAAAAGTGCAGTTCTGGGGGGATCTTACCAGAAACCCCATGTACAATAAGGGTCATGTCTTGAGCCCCTCGTACTGCTTTAGGGGCTTCTGGGTTTAATTTATTTAGCACCCCCAGTGTTAATCTATAATCTCAATCTCTCAGTCAGGGGAGAGGAGAGATGGGGTCCTCAGAAAGCCATTAAGCAATGAAATTCCAAAACCCCATATATAGTCAAAATAGGACACTCAAAAGGCTATTTTCTTTGAGAACTGTTCTAGTTTGTCTTCCATTGCCGTGACAAAACACTCTGACTGACACCAACTTGGGGAGGAAAGGGTTTATTCAGTTTACATCTCCTGGGTCATAGTTCATCACTTAAGGAGCCCAAGGCAGGAACTCAGCGCAGGAACCTGGAGGCAGGAGCTGAAGCACAAGCCATGAAGGAGTGCTGTTCACTGACTTGCTCCCTTGGCCCATGCCCAGCCTGCCCTCTTATATGGTACACAACAACCTGCCCAGGCTGGCACCACTCATTGTGGGCTGGGCCCTCCCACACTGCTCAACAATCAAGACAATACTCCACAGATGTGGCCACAGGCCAGTCCAATGGAGCCAATTCCCCAATTGAGGCTCCCTCAACCCAGGTGTGTCAAGTTGACACTAAAGCTATCCAGCACAAGAACCTACAGGCATACTATTGGGTATATCTTAATTTCTTCTAAGCATTGCTCTTTCTCCGAACTTTTGTGCTTAAGCTTGTATTAAAATAACTTTAGTAACATTTTCAACTTGGTTTATTTTACGCTACTGCCTTTCCTGAAATTCTTCCCAGCATTGAAGCCACAAATCAACTTTTCCTGAATCGAGGTCCCTAAGAGTCTAAGGGAACTCTAGGATGCTGAAGGTGGCAACGTAAAGCTGCGTCTTCAGGGTTTTGCTGATGCCCATGAAGGAACAGCTACTTCCTCCTATTCAAATGAATAGGTGACTCTAGGCATGACATTCTAACTCCAAAACATAAGATTACAAAGCTATACTATTCTAGCTTGCTATTTATTTATTTATTTATTTATTTATTTATTTATTTATTTATTTATTGTCCTTTTGAGACAGGGTCTTCCTATAGCCCCAGCTGGCCCAGACTCACTATGTAGACCGGGCTGGCCTTGAACTCACAGAGATCCACCTGCCTCTGCTCTCCCGAGTGCTGGGATTAAAGGTATGCTTTTTTGTTGCTGTGATAAACATCTTGGGGAGGAAAGGGTTTATTTCATCTTATCTTCCAAGTGACAGTCTGTTAGTGACAGAAGTCAGGCCAGGAACATGGAGGCAAGAACTGAAGCAGAGAACACAGAGGAATGTTACTTACAGACTTGCTCTCCTGGTTTGCTCAGCCTACTTTTTTTTTTTAATATTTATTTTATTTATTTATTTTATGTGTATGAATGTACTGTCTGCATGTAGGTTTGTGCNTAAACTCTTCCTTTTTATATCAAGTCCTTTGAGTTGTGGTTCGTTTTTATCACAGCATACCAGAAAGGTAGTGGCTAATACCACAGGCCAATCTGTAGAGGGAATTCCTTGGTTGAGCAGTTTTCCCACATGTATCAAGTAGACAGCTGAAGCTAACCAGCACAACCATCATCCCTGTCCCCTTCCTTAAGAGTTAGTGCAACCTGGCTTGTTGATTATCTGTCAGGGTAAGTTGAAGTTGAGGGTGATACATCTTTTTTTTCTTTTTAATGTGATGAGTTTGTCTGTCTGCCATGCCAGGTTGGGGCTTGCACTCCGTGCCAATGTCCAGCGGGCAGAAGAGGGGGTAAGTATTCCCCTGGTAATCGGGAGTAAAGGGTTTTAACAGATTGTTTCTTAGCCGCCATGGGTGCACTGGCGGGGCGGAAGAGTAAACTCAGGGCCTTCGTCAAGAGCAAGGAGGCACACTTCGTCATCGTAACAGCTTTACTTTCTTATAGTACTCTATTAGTTAGGGCATCTCTCCGCCAGAAAAAAAGAAAAAAAAAACTATTTTAAAACTCTTAAAATTTCTGCAGGAGGGAGCTGATTATGATCAAAATAATTAGAACTCCCCCATCGATTGTGGAGGAAGAGAGAATTTGGAATATTGAAGGTCCTACCAGATGAGCCTAATTTACCATTTATCTTGAAGCCATTTTTCTTTGTCCCTTAATTAAACTCACTTAATACGCCCAATTTTTGCCACATTTTATTTCTGATCTTACACCATCCCTGTGGTGACTAACAGATAAAAAAAACCTTTGGGAATGTACTAATTTAGCAGACCAGCAGCTTCCATCACCTGAGGGCTGAATGTCATCAGAAAGCATCTGAGGCCTTGAGCTGAGATTTCTCTTTTGCTGTGACTGCCTACTTAAGTCCACTAATGTATTTGAAGTGTCTTGACTTACGACTTTTCTTTGTTCTGTTACTATAAAAACTTCTTGTTAGCATGTTGGAACATGGGGTAACCTGGGGCCAATGGAGACACGAAATTGGGCTCCCGCATAAACTATCGCTTCGTCACCTTTAATGGTAGAGGTTAGGCTTTTGGCATACATACCAAAAACTGTACAGGGCGAGTTATGGTAGCGCCTGGGCCCTGGCCTGGTGTTAATATATGAAGCAATAAAAGATTTCACGCCTTTAATATTGGCACTCGGGAGGAAGAGGGTAGGTGGATCTTTGTGATTTCAAGGCCAGACTGGTCCATAGAGGCTTTCCAGGACACCTGGGACTACAGGACAGGACCTTGTTTGAAAGACAGTTAAAATCCAAAAAAAAAAAAAAAAAAAAAAAAAAGATTCACTAAGAGAAAGCTCCTTCTGATAAAAGAACCCAAATCAGCGGGGCTGGAGGGAGGGATGGCCTAGCGGTTAATAGCACTAGCTGCTCTTGTAGGGGCTTTGTTTTTTGTTCCCAGCACCCACATTGGTGTCTGAGAACCGTCTGTGACTCCTGTTCCAGGAGAACAGTTCCAGGGAATCCGAAGGGAGACCCTCTTCTGACCTCCGCGGCATCGCACCGACACGGGGGCGCAGACATGCATGCGGGACCGTCCTTCATACAAATTAAAAATAAAAAAAAAATAAAATAAAAAATAACAATAAAAAAAAACATAAAATAAAAAAAAAAAAAAGACAAGCAAGAAATGAACTCCTTCTTTGCCCTTTTCTTACAGCCTGTGGGAACCATTGCGGAAGAGGGGGCATGGTTCATAGAATGTAAGGGCTGCGATTGGTGTGAATGGTTAAACTACAGCAATATCGTCTGCACACTCATTTGATCAACTTGGGCGTTTTGAACATACACCCCCCCCCCCCCCCCCGCTGGGATGGTCTGAGGCTGTATTGAATTTGGCTCTAGATAAAAAAAATTATCCTTTCACAGCTCCTACGTCTATCAGTCAATTAAAAAAAATTAAAATGAAAAAAAAAAAAACACGAGAGGAAAGCTGCAGGACAGTTATGGCAGAATGCATGATCTGGGATGGGGGGTGGTGGGGTGGGGAGGAAGGAAAGGAAAGAAAAAAAAAAAAAAAAAAGGGGGGAAAGGGGAAAGGAGGGAAAGGGAAAGGGAAATATGCTTGACGAAATTGGAAAATGCTGTATGAACTACACAAAGCATCAATCAAAAGAAAAAAAAAACAAAGAAAAAAATAAGACTCAAACCCCTGGACTGACTTGGCGGACATAACAGTCTGTTCAGGTGGGTCACTCACCTGACCAAGGACCACCACCTTAAGCTATGCTAAAGAGATAAGAGGGATAATTAGTCTTTAATGAGATGCTATACTTTCCCTATACAAATCCGCATTCCTAGTGCAGTAGTTTACCAGGCTACAGACATGTAGCTTAGCTTTGTAAGTCTGCCATTTCTAAATTCTTCGAAAAGCATAACCTCTCTGTTTCTTTCTATTTTTTTTTTTTTTTTGAGACAGGGTCTCCCTATAGCCCCAGCTGGCCTGGAACTCACTCTGTAGACCGGGCTGGCCTTGAACTCAAAGAGATTCACTTGCCTCTGCTCCTGAGTGCTGGGATTAAAGGTGTGTGCCACCACGCCCAGCTTAAGAGCAGTCAGTGCTCTTTTTATTTTTTATTTTTTGGTTTTTTTGAGACAGGGTCTCCCTTAGCCCCAGCTGTTCTGGAACTCACTCTGTAGACCAGGCTGGCCTTGAACTCACAAACATCTGCCTGCCTCTGCCTCCTGAGTGCTGGGATTAAAGGCATGCACCACCATGCAAAGCTTAAGAACAGTCAGTGCTTTTAACCACTGAGCTCTCTCTCTAACCCCATGACTTTGTCTTTTTTTCTTCTCTTCTCTTCAAGCTTCTGTTTGAGTCCATTTTTTTTTTTATGTGTGTGAGTATACTGTCTGCCTGTAGGTTGGTGTACCCATGTCATGCAATGCTCAGGTCAGAAGAGGGTGTCAGATTCCCCTGGAACTGGAGTTAAAGATGGTTCTTAGCCACCATGTGGGTGATGGGAATTGAACCATGGTCCTCTGCAAGAGCAGTCAGTGCTCTTAACCGCTGAGCCATCTCTCCAGCCCCCTGAGTCCATTCTTAAATTCTTTTATTAATGATCCTCAAAAGGGAGCCCTGATTTCCCCTGTATTATTTGGCGACCTTGAAGGGACTGCAACATTCCAGTAACACTGGTGTCTCCAACAGACTAAGGTGGGCCACCTGTCATCATTGGGCCCAACTAAAGAGACAAGAAAAGAGAAGGACAAGAGGAGAGAAGGAAGAAGAAATGTAGTCAGTGTTGCCACAACAGGAAGAGAAACAAAGAGGTCCAGTGACCTCCCCCCCATGCTCCAGCCCTTCTTCTGAGTCCCAGCCTGAACTATATAGGTTTAAATAGAACACCAGAGATGAGCATAGCTAAACAGTCCTGATCAAGATGTCTTCCTGACTGTCCCAGTCTGTCCTCCACCGCTGCGACAAAACACTCTGACCAACACCGACTTGGGGAGGAAAGAGTTTATTCCGCTTACATATCCTGGGTCACAGTTCTCAGGGAACCCAAGGCAAGAACTCAGGGCAGGATCCTGGAGGCAGGAGCTGAAGCATAGGCCATGGAGGAATGCTGTTCACTGGCTTGCTTGCTCCTCCTGGTTCATGCCCAGCCCATCTTCTTATACTATACACAACCACCTGCCCAGGGTGGCACTACTCATTGTGGGCTGCCCCCACCCTTGACCATCAAGACAATACTCCACAGATGTGTCCATAGGCCAATCCAATGGAGCCAATTCCCCAACCAAGGCTCCCTCAACCCAGGTGTGCCAAGTTGACACTAAAGCTATCCAGCACACTGACCATCACCATTGACTGTCCAGTAAGGCGGTCTGACAAGCTGTTAGAATTTTGTGAAATCTCTTTCTAGAAGACAAGTTTTGCCTCTGGTTGGCACCAGGCTTTAGACTTTTCCTTCTCCCAGCATAAGATTCCTGGAGAAACCCTAGTGTTTTGGGGTCTGCTGTTTCAACAGCCTGATAACCAATGAGAGGGAAGCAAGCTCTCTATGGTGCTTTCATTCCTACCAGGATGGATGGCGCAGCCTCTGAGACCACTGGTTAGTTGATCAGGAAGCCGAGCTTCTGCTCCCAACTCTTGCAGATGCTTTTAGGGCACGGTTGGTTCCCTAAAGAGAGGCAGGCCCTTCATAGTCCTGGGGCTAAAACATCTGGTTTTCTCCCTGGCTCTAGACTGCTAAATTATCATAGAAAATAAAATGCTTCTATTTTTTTTTTTTTTTGGTCTTTTTGAGACAGGGTTTCCCTGTAGCCCCAGCTGTCCTGGAACTCACTCTGTAGACCAGGCTGGCCTTGAACTCACAACGATCCGCCTGCCTCTGCCTCCTGAGTGCTAGGATTAAAGGCGTGCACCACCACACCCAGCGTAAAATGCTTCTAGTTTTAAAAAATTTTTCTAGGGAAAGAAATCCATAACTCTCAGCTACCTGTCTTGGTAACAGGTAGCCACTCTGATTAGAAAACTATCTTTATTTCTTTCTGACTCAAGGGTTTTTGCTACCAAAGAGGAGAAGGAGACAGAAAAAGGAAGAAGAAGAAGAAGGAGGAGGAGGACGAGGACGAGGACGAGGAGGAGGAGGAAAGGAGAAGAGGAAGGAGGAGGAAGAGGAGGAGGAAGAGGAGGAGGAGGAAGAGGAGAATGAAAGAATAGTATTTTTCAGTACTTTGCTAGATAATGTAAAGAGGGACCAGTTATAAGGGAACAAGATAGACTCCATTTTGTGGAAATACACCATTTCTGAGAAATAGTACCCCGACCCTCAGATTCCAGGAAAAACCACAGAATATCTCAATAGCTAGCAGGGGAGGACCAAAGGTTGTTTGTTGAAAATAGCCAACAGATGGGGCTGGAGAGATGGCCTAGCAGTTAAGAGCACCGACCGCTCTTACAGAGGACCTGGGTTTGAACACCAGCACCCACATGGAGGCCGAGAACCGTCTGAAACTCCAATTCCAGGAGAACTCTGGTTCCAGGGGAATCTGAGGCATTGCACGACATGGGTGTACAAACCTGCATGCAGACAGTACATTCATACACATACAGAAATAAATAAAATTAAAAAAAAAATAAAAAGAAAATAGCCAACAGGGAAAGAGCAAAGGTTAAAAAAACATGTGTGTTCTTCCGCCAGGATGTACTCAGTGAGTAAAATCTCTGCCCATGGTGCCACCAAAGCCGACCTATCAGTTTAAAAATCATGCTTCCTCAGTCACTATGAATCAATAACGAAATGCCAAAACTAGAAAATTCCCCATTTGCAGTTTTCCCGTTTTTAAAACCCCAACTCCCCTAGACCAGGGCTGCTCTTTCCTCGCCACTGTGTCAGACAGGATTCCAGCTCAATCTTGAGCTTGAATGAAGACTCTTTGTATTTGCATGGGAGCCATGTGTCCTGGTGGTCTTTTGGGGGTCTCCATGATCTGGGCATAACATATGGGGGCTCGTCTGGGATCCCCCAGACCCTCAGGACCCCGACCCCAATGAGTCTAATACCGGCTGGTAAGTGTCTCAGTCTTGTCCTTTGTCTTCTCTGTGCCTTTGCTTTCAATCAGCCCTCAAGGCAGCAGAAAACTGTGGCTATAAGTGGCCTATAGAGGACACTCTGGGGGGGCCAAAGCCAGACGGCTCAGGGAGAAGTTCCTGACCCAGGGGCAGATGAGGTGCCTGCCCAACAAATAGTTTTAGTGCGGAGTGGAGAATCTTGTTGCCGTTTTGGTCTCCACTCCAAGGTGCTTTCATTTTCAGCAGCGCCAACCTCCAAAACCAAGCACTTGGATTTTTCTGTGTCTTCGGTCATGCCGTGGCCTGAGTGTTGGTCTGTCTGTTTTGTGTCTCGTGTTAATTGTTCTCCGTGTTTATTAAACTTTGATGGACATTATGGGACAGACTGCTTCTTCCTAATCCTTCCTTCCTCCAATTCCAACTCCCCAAACTAACGCTGTCTATCCTGCAGGGAAGGTAGCCACTCTGGTGACTAATGAAAGCAACTTCTGTGTGTCTAAGCATGCATCTAAGTTTTTGTGTATGTTTGTAATTCAGTCATTATAATTGTCTCATGTTGGTCCTGTCAAACAAAGTGGCCACTTCAAGTTTCAATCCTTTATGTGCACAGAATCATTCATTTTGGCATGCCAGACTAAATATGCATGTACAAACTTTAAAAATTGATATTTATGGGGCTGGAGAGATGGCCTAGTGGTTAAGAGCACCAACTGCTCTTGCAGAGGATCCAGGTTCGATCCCCAGCACCCACATGGTGGCTGAGAACTGTCTTTAACTCCAGTTCCAGGGGAATCTGATGCCCTCTTCTGACCTCTGAGACATTGCACGACACAGGTGCACAAACATACATGCAGACAATACATTCATATACATAAAAAAATAAATAAGAAAAAAATTGATATTCAAAAATGCATTTAAAGGCCTAAAATTTGGATACTATAGACATCTCTAAATTTATTGTCTCTGAATGTATCAAATGCTTCTTCACAACAGGTAGTAATTTTTATAGGAATTAACCTCTGAGTTGACTTTTTAAGGATCTTATTTTCTAAAATGACATTTTGGTTTGTGTCTGCTTTCAAAAGTGATTGTATGAGGTAACTTGCTTGCTTTGGAATTATCTACTTTTTTGAGACCTCTGCAGGCCAGATTCTCTGGGTGGATGTATCCCTGATTTAACTAGCCTTTGGGACTGGGAATGAATTTTTTTTTTTTTGGTCTTTTCCAGACAGGGTCTCCCTATAGTCCCACCTGTCCTGGAACTCACTCTGTAGACCAGGCTGGCCTTGAACTCACAAAGATCTGCCTGCCTCTGCCTCCTGAGAGCTAGGATTAAAGGTGTGCAGCCACTACACCCAGCCTGGCACACACCTTTAATCCCAGTCCTTGGGAGGCTGAGGCAGGCAGTTCTTCATGAGCTCAAGATCAGCCCATCTGGTCTTCTTTTTTTTTTTTTAATTGATGCTTTGTGTATTTCACACATCATTTTCCAATTCAGTTCAGGCATATATCCCCTTCCCCATCTGGTCTTCTTTGGTGAGTTTCCACCCAGCTGCTACTCAGAAACTCTATCTCAAGGGAGCAGAAATAAACTGCCTCTTACTAGCCAGTAAAATTTATATCAGCAGTTAGTCAGGAATCCTAGTCTGGCTTGGGAGGAGGTCTTTAGAGTTTGGGGAATTCCTGAGCTCTCTGGAGTGCCCACATGGCAACCTTTCAGTCTCTGCTACAGACCCATTTTGAGGTCTGGCACCTGGATTGGTTGGGGCGCTACATGGCTTCCAGGGGTCCATGATAGGCTCTTGCCTCCAAGGGGTGAGGGAGAGCAGTCTGGAATACCTTTTGGGCTCTGTTATGTTTCTGCAAGAATTTTTGAGCCTGTTTCCCTCCCTCCCTTCTTCCTCATGGGAGGAAAAGGGACCTCTCTGGGTTTGTGTCCTCCTTGCTGATCTGGCTGGCAGTCCCTCCTGTGTGCTATGTGTCTGTGTTGTGGAAGAGTTGGTCTCAGAGAACTGGGTGGATAGAGCAGCCCTCTCGCCCCAGGCTCCTGATGTCTTGAATGTATGTTTGAGTCTTTTTAAACTATGGAACTTCAGTTCAGCTTATGGGTAAGAACTTATTTGGAGGGTGTAAGTGCCTTAAGCCCTCATACTTAGCGAAATCTTATTCTGACATGGCTAATCAGAAATATAAATATTTTAATGGTGTGACTGTGTACCCTAAAAAATATATTTGCAAACTCTCTCCCAGCATTGGAGAAACGAGGTATGTGTATATCTTGGTCTGGTTTGGGTAGAGAACTGATAACAGAAAGGCCTGGGCCAACCCTGTTTCTTGCCTCCAGGGTGGGAGAGGGCAGCCTGAGATAGCTAATGGGATTTATTGTGTTTCCTATTTGTCCCGCTCTCCTCCTTCCTCCTCATAGTAAGTGAACAGTACCTCCCCAGGTTTGAACTGCTGTCCTGCTGGTCTGGCCACTCCTGGAAGTTCCCCAGCCAGGTGTGGTAGGCCACACCTTTAATCCTAGCATGCCTTCAATCCTAGCACAGCCAAGGTTTCTAGGTGATTTTCGAGTTGGGGTTTTTTTTTAAAAGGGGAGGAAAACTGCAAATGGGGACTTTTCCAGTTTTGGCATTTTTTTATTGATTCATAGGGACCTGCAGTGAAGCATGCCTGATTTTTTTTTTTTAAAAACACTGACTAGGTTGGCTTTCGTTACGGTAACATGGGAGGACATTTATCACTGGCGCATTTATCTGGTGGAAGAACAAAACATGGGGTTTTCTTTTTGGTCTTTTCTTTTTTCTTTTTTTTTTTTTTTTTTTTTGGACAGGGTCTTCCCTTTGTTAGCCCCAGCTGTCCGGACACTCACCATGTAGACCAGGATGGCTATGAACTCAAACGGCCAAGACACACCTGGTTGCACTTTTTCGAGGGAGCTGGGACCAACAGGCGTGCCCCACAACTGCATGTGTGTCACCACACCCGGCTAACAAACATGTTTCTTTTTAAAAAGTTTTTTTTTTTTTTTTTTTTTTTTTTTTTTTTTTTTTTCTGTGGTTTTTTTTTTTCCTGGAATCTGAGGGTGGGGGGCTGTTTCTCAGAAATGGTTTTGTGCTTTTTGTTTTGTATTTCCCCATAACTGGATGTTATTATCTTGTTCCCTTATTACATGTCCTTCTTTACCATTTTCCATTCCTGTGATGTACCCTAGAGTACCAATTCTTGGTCTTTCTTATTTTACAGATATTTAGTCACTTTGGATGACCAATCATCTATCATATGGCTTCCTATCTAATTAATTATTATTTATACCATTTTGGTCAAGTCTGAGGTGGTCCGACCTGAGAACCGTCAGTTGTATGGCTCCTAATAGTTCTTTTATGAAGACCACCAGTCAGTTTAGGATACAAGGACCTAGGGTGAGTATCAATAAAAGGATAAGCAGGGGTTCTAGCCAAGCGTGTCGTTAATAAATTGTTTATGACCAAGGGGCCTTCAACTCCTTGAAGGAAGTTCACAAAGTTAACCACAGTTGTTCTTTCCAAGATGGTATGATCTCTGCTAGGGGGTTTATATTGGGTCCCTGGTTGTTGGTACCATCGATTTGAATGGTACTGCACCTAATGGTCAATCAATCTGAGAAGCGCGGCTTAAGGATGCATGGCATGGTTCAGAGCAACAGAAGGATAAGTCCGCTGGCAGATCCAGCGAAGTCCTCAGCTCTCAGCTAAAAAAGAAAATGGCTCTTTGGGGGAGGTTTCTTACCCTGGAACACGGCCGAGCCCAATTTTTTTTTAATTTTATGTATTTCTATTGTTATGTGTATGGAATGTACTGACTGCATTCAAGTCTGTGCACCTGTGTGTGCAATGACGCGGGAGGTCAAAGAAGAGGGGCAGAGGGAGGAAGAGAGGGTCTCGGAGTCGGATGTCGGATTCTTCTTCGGACTTTCTTCTCTCTCGGTCGGATCGGGCGGTATCTTCCTTTGGTTTGGTTCTTTTTTTTGGTCT
>VZQC01000161.1:361412-399626 GCA_009823505.1 Rhizomys pruinosus | reverse complement strand
CAGCATGGTAAGATTCAGGCCCTGCTTAAGATAACCATCCTAGCCGGGCGTGGTGGCGCATGCCTTTAATCCTAGCACTTGGCAGGCAGAAGCAGGCGGATCTTTGTGAGTTCAAGGCCAGCCTGGTCTACAGAGTGAGTTCCAGGACACCTGGGGCTACAGGGAGACCTTGTCTCGAAAAGACCAAAAATAAATAAATAACCATCCTTGGTCTCAACGGCTTTTTATTTTATAGCCCCAGCTATCCTGAAACTTGCTATGTAGACCAGGCTGGCCTTGAACTCACAGAGATCCACCTGCCTCTGCCTCCTGAGTGCTGGGATTAAAGGCGTGAATCACCACATCCAGCTCTTAAACATAATTATTAATGCCAGCCAATATTTCAACTTTTATTGTAATTGATATATATGCCTAGTTAGATATTTCTGTGGTTTTTTTTTTTTTTGAAACAATGGCTCATATTGTGGCCCAGGCATGAGCCACCATACCTAGCTAGCTATAGTTAAAATGGTTAAATGGTACTTACTAATGAAGCCAACGGTACAGTGTTATTTATTTATTTATTTATTTATTTATTTATTTATTTTGCTGGTTTTGAGACAGGGTCTCCCTGTAGCCCCAGCTGGCCTGGAATTCACTCTGTAGACCAGGCTGGGTTTGAATTCACAGAGATCTTCCTGCCTCTGCCTCCCAAGTGCTGGGATTAAAGATGTGCACCAACACACCCTGTTTACCTGTTTATTTATACATGGGGGTCTGACTCTGGGGCCTCATGCATTCTAGGCAATAGGCAAACACTCTATCACTGGGATATCGCTCCTCTGATATTTTGGAGCAGGGTCTCAATAACTTGCCCCTGGTGATCCAAAACTCACTCTGTAGCCCATGCAGGTGTTTAGCCCCTGCCTCAGCCTTCTGAGTACCTGCAATTATGAGTCTGTGCCATGTGGCCTGAAAAGGCAGGATTTTTATCTTTTGGAGACCATCTGGCTTCAAGTACTTGTTTATGACCAGTAATCTTTTTATTTTTTAAAATATTTCATTACAGGGGCTGGAGAGATGACTCAGTGGTTAAGAGTGCCAACTGCTCTTGCAGAGGACCCAGGTTCGATTCCCAGCACCCACATGGCGGCTGAGAACCGTCTTTGACTCCAGTTCCAGGGGAATCCGAAGCCCTCTTCTGACCTCCGAGGCATTACACGACATGGGTGCACAAACCTGCATGCAGACAGTACATTCATACACATTAAAAAATAAATAAGAGCAGGTGTGGTGGTGCATGCCTTTAATCCTAGCACTTGGGAGGCAGAGGCAGGTGGATCTTTGTGAGTTCAAGGCCAGCCTGATCTATAGAGTGAATTCCAGGACAACCGAGGCTCCAGGGAGACCCTGTCTCGAAAAGAGCAAAATAAATAAATTAATAAAATTTAAAAATAAAATAAATCTTTAAAAAATTTCATTACTATTTTATGTTTTTTAGTGCATTGCCTGCATGGATGTAAGATCACCCGTCTCATGCAGTGACCATGAAAGACAGAAGAGGGCGTCAGATTGATCCCCTGGAACTGGAGTTATAAATGGTTGTTAGCTGGGTGCTGGGACTCGTACCCAAGTCCTCTGAAAGAACAGCCAGTGCTCTTAACTGCTGAACCATCTCTCCAGCCCCATGGTCAGTAATTTTGAAAGTATGGACCAAAGGAATCTGAGTAACGGATTGAGAGTTGGTCCTGGTATTCCTGGGGCTTCATCATTAGTAATAAGGTCTCAGCTCCAGCAGGTACAAGTGGCCCATTAGGCCATGCACATTCCCCATTACAACCTGCCAGACAGCTTTGCAATATAATTTGCCTATTATAATCCAAGTTAATCCTACTGTATCTCAATTTAGTTTTCAGTTTACCTGCAGGTTGCTCACAACCATGCATCCTGGCCCTCTGAGCTAATCCCCAACCCTCCATTTCTAGAATAATATCTGCCTTACTTTCCTGTCCCAGATAAATAACTGCAGGTGGCAATATAGAAGCTACAGAGAACTTCTCACTGTCTATGCTTGACATAGGGCCAGTGCACTCATCAGCATTAACTTGAGAAGCTAAAAAATGCAAGGAGGACACAGGCAGGTGCACAGGAGGCTTAAACTTGACCCAGGTCTTTATTTGTTTGTTTACAATAGCAACAGTAATGGCTTCCACTAACTGAGTGTTCATTCTGTGTTAGCCATTGCAGATGCTACATACATTATCTTATTTAATTCTCCTAACCTCTCCTGTCACTCCATTCACCAAACTAGAGCTATAAGAAAGTCTGTTTCCTCATTCTGTTCAACATCATGTAGAAGGGTTCTAAAGATCAGATCAGGGCCTGGAGAGTGGCTCAGGTGTTAAGAGTTCTGGCTGTTCTTGCAAAGGACCCAAGTTTGGTTTCCAGAGCTCGTACAATAGCTGACAACCATTCATAACTCCAATTCCCGGGTACCCACCAGCCTATTTTGAACTCTGTGGGCATTGCACATAAAGGTTACACTTATAAACATGAAGGTAAAACACTCGTGATAGATAGATAGATGATAGATAGATAGATAGATAGGATGGATAGATGATAGATAGATGATGATAGATAGATGATAGATAGATAGATAAATAGATAGATAGAGCCGGGCATGGTGGCACTCACCTTTAATCCCAGCACTCAGGAGGCAGAAGCAGGTGGATCTCTGTGAGTTCAAGGCTAGCCTGATCTAGATAGATGATAGATAGATAGATGATAGATAGATAGATAGGATGGATAGATGATAGATAGATGATGATAGATAGATGATAGATAGATAAATAGATAGATAGAGCCGGGCATGGTGGCACTCACCTTTAATCCCAGCACTCAGGAGGCAGAAGCAGGTGGATCTCTGTGAGTTCAAGGCTAGCCTGATCTAGATAGATGATAGATAGATATAGATAGATAGATAGATAGATAGACAGAGAGATAGACAGATAGATAGGATAGATAATCAGATCAAATCAAAGGGCTGGAGATGCGGCTCAGTGGGAGAGTTCTTGGCTAGCATATATGAGACCCTGGGTTCTAACCCTAGTATTGAGTTAACATGGTGGAAGGAAGGAGTTAATGTTCAGTTGTCTTCTGACCTCCATACATGTAGCATGGCATAAATAAACACACACACAGAGTAAATAAATGGAGCCAAATCAAGGCATATCACTTGACCTGGAGGAATCTGTACAAGATAGTGAGAGGTGCAAGCTGTAGAGGAATACAGGTAATTCTAGGCCCTGGAAGAAAGGCCTCCTGACCTAGTGGGAGAATATTTGCCCAGCATGCATGATGCACTGGGTTCACCCTCAACACAAAACTAAGGTAAAATATCAAAGAAGAACCATGAAAGATAATTATGTGTACAAATAAGGAGAGGGAGAAAAAGCTTGGGTAAAGGGTATTTAATGTCAGAGGGATACTGTACATCTGGGCAGAAATGGAGAGGGCAGGCCAGGCAGACAGCCTTGACCTGCCAGCATGCCCTGATAGTTCTGAGGGCTCCCTTGTTAAAGGAAGTGACAGCAGCAGCCGCAGTTTCCTGTCTTGTGCAGGTTGGCAGTGCAGAATGCATTTAGTCCCCAGTTACAGCCCAGGGACCAACATTTGGTTCCCACTTTCTTTGGCACAGCAGGTAAAACGACCCTTTTCTTCTCAATGCAGGAGCTTGTGGTAGGAGTTGGTGAAATTCACAGGATCTTACCAAAAGACAAGTCCAAAGTCCAGGGTGGCGCAGAGCCCTGTGGTCACCCCTATATTGGGGAAGAAACCTTTCCCGAATGTGTACACTCAGATGAGAACTTAAACAGACAAGGGACCCCTTACCGTAGCCATCTCCTTTATGGGAAGGACCTAGGCACCCTCAGGGTTTAAGTGAGGTCCTCCCACCTTCCACAGGGCCTATGTGTGTCCAGGCCAGGATCATAGACACTCATCTGCTCAAAAACGACTCCACATTTGAAACCAGATCATCAGCAAGCACTGCCCGGCTTCTGGGCTTCTGGTAACTATTGTGGACATATGTCTCAAGCCCCTATGTCACGAGAGTCCTTGCCAGAGGGTGGGGGAAAAAACCTCTCTTTTCTCTACCACCACATACAGATTACCAGCAAAGCCCAGTCCTCACAGAGTGCCAGGGTCTCTTAAATAACCTCTTCTTTTCCATTTCCTTCTCTTAATTATTTATCATCCATCCATTTATTTATACAAATATAAAATATATTTAGATAGATTTATATAATATAGACTTTTGTGAGGCAGAGAGGGACGGGCTAGGAGCACAGGCACAGTTATTTACAGACATACTGGTCAACAATCTCAGTGCATTTTTTGCATCTGACGAAGCAACACCAGTGGAACTTGCAGTGACAACGTTCCACCTGGACGCTCTTGAACCGGTCATAGCCACGGCCACAGCACATGAGCTCACAGCCATCCATGCCCTCCGAGGTCTTGTTGCAGAGGCGGCCCTGGGTGCCCAGGGAGCCTGTGGTCTCGTTGCGCAGGCAGTAGTCAGGGCTGGGGTCCACGTAGACCAGGTCTTCTGGGGTGGGCTGGTTAAAGCGGCTGTTGACCAGCTCCAGCTTGCCTTGGCGGGTGACGCGCATGGCCGCAGCACTGTCGTACTTCTCTTTCAAGCGGTCTCCCACCTTGCGGAACTCAGCCAGCTGGAGCCAGCAGGTCTTGAGGCTGCAGGACCCTGAGACTCCGTGACATTTGCAGGCAACATCAGCCATCTTATACACAGCCTGAGGGAACAGAGAGAAAGGAATAAGGAGAAACCCTGGTGGACAAGTCAAGGAGGTGGAGAGGGCAGACGGGAGCAGGTATGCAGAGGGGCTGACAGGCTCCACGGGTGCTCAGACAGGAAGTGGAGCCAAGAGATTTGTCATCTCTAGCTTCAACTGTCCACCTGATAGAAAACCTGGTCACCTGGGAGGAAGGAATTGCAACTGAGGAGTCGTCTCTATCAGATGTGCCCCATGGCCATGTCTACGAGGCCTTTTCTCAATTGCTAATTGATGTACTAAGGCCCAACTCACTTCCTGCCTGTAGAAAGCTACCTGAGGGAGCCAGCGGCTAAGCCAATAAGCAGTGCTCCTCCGTGGTTTCTGCTTCAAGCTCCTGTCCCGGCCTCCCTCAGCGATGAACTATAATCTAAACTAGAAGTTGCCCTTGATCATGGTGTTTATAAGAACAGAAGCATACTAGAACAGANACTGTCACCCTTAGTGACCTACCAGTACAGCTTTGTTTCCCTGGCCTTATTGTCTTCAAGCCTAGATGTTTTGATTCTTCGGGGAAAGTGCTTCTGCCAAGATATACAACAAACAACATTTAACTGGAAGGAAAGATTTTCCTTTGGGCTAATTTGGACTTCTGATACCCTTAGGTCAACAGGATAAGAAATGAATGACAGTATTTTTTTTTTTGTCTTTTCGAGACACGGTCTCCATGTAGCCCCAGATGGCCTGGAACTCACTGTAGACCAGGCTGACCTTGAACTCACAGAGATCCACCTGCATCTGCCTCCCAAGTGCTAGGATTAAAGGCATGCGCCACCATGCCTGGCAATCTGTTTTTTATGGTAGTGTTAGGGGCCAAGCCCAGGGCCTTGCACGTGCTAAATTCATTCTACTACTGAACTATGTTCTCAGCCTCTGGAATGTCCATATTTAAAAAATATTTTTTTTAGGGCTGGGTATGGTAGTGCACACCTTTAATCCCAGGGTTTGGGAGGGAGAGGCAGGCAGATCTCTGTGAGTTCAAGGCCAGCCTGGTCTACAGAGTGAGTTCCAGGACAGCTGGGGCTACAGGGAACTTTTGGTCTCAAAGACCAAAGGGGAAAAAAAATAAAAATAAAGTGTGCATGTGTGTGGTGTGTGTATGTATGTGTGTCTGTATACAACTTTGGTTCTTTCCTTTCAACTTTATGTGGGTTCCAGGTATCAAATTCAGTTGTCAGGCTTGCGCAGAAAATGCTTTCTCCACTGAGCTCCCACTGTCGGGGTCCTGGCTTCTCCCACCTCAGCACACACTCCACGCTAGCTGGCTCACAGCTTCCAGGCATTCTCCCGTCCCTGCCTCCCCTCTCACGGTGGGAGTGCTCAGATTACAGATGTGCATCCTACAGCCAGCTTTTAGGTAGGTGCTGGGGACTCGAACATATTATCAGGCTTATGTGGCCAGCATGTTGAACCATCTCACAATCCCTCCAAACTTCTTCAATTATTTATTTAGAGACAGGTTCCCAGTGCAGACCAGGCTGCTCTCAAACTTAATCCATAACCAAAGATGACCTTGAAGTTCTGCAGGCATGTGTCCCCACACCCGATGTGGTGCTAGGGCCCAACGCAGGATACTATGCATGGCATGGCTGACCTGCCTGCCACAGCTCCTGTTGTCTGTTTGAGATGAGACCTTGTTACGGTCTTGAGACTGGTCTCAAACTTTTGGTCTCAAGGGACCCTCCTGCCTCACTCCCTGCCCCCAACTGCTCAGGATATCTGGGCTACAGGTGTGGGCCACTGTTCCTGGCTCAGGAGCCAACGAATAGATAAAACCCAACAAAGTATGTCTAGCTTTTGCTTAATATGGAGCACAAGTCAGAGAGAGAGAGAGAGAGAGAGAGAGAGAAGGAAGGAAGGAAGGAAGGAAGGAAGGAAGGAAGGAAGGAAGGAAGGAAGGAAGGAAGGAAGGAAGGAAGGAAAGAAGGAAGGAAGGAAGGAAGGAAGGAGAATCCAGTTGTTTCACCACCTGGCCTGGCCCTAGCTAGCCAAAAGTTTCCCAGACCCTATCAAACTCCCCCAAAACTGTTCTGAGTAATGACATTTGGCTATCAGGAACCTCCTTGTGAACTGTCATATTTTATTTATTCATTTATTTGTTTATTTATTTACTTATTTATTTATTTTTGTAACAGGGTCTCCCTATAGCCCAGCTGGCCTGGAACTCTGTCTGTAGACCAGGCTGGCCTTGAACTCACAGAGATCCGCCTGCCTCCGGAGTGCTAGGCTTAAAGGCATGCATCACCACGCCCAGCTTTAAAGAGGGTTCTTAGCCACCATGTGGGTGCTGGGAATCAAACTCAGGTCCTCTGCAAGAGCAGTCAGCGCCCTTAACCGCTGAGCCATCTCTCCATCCCTGAACCAACATATTTTAAGCATGACCACCCATCACCCTCCCTCACACTGGGTTCAGAGAGGCCATGAATGGTCATGGGAGGTCAAGCCCATGCAAAGAGAACGTTTTGGAGAACCTACCTATGGGAGAGTTCATTCCAGAACAAATTGACCCTGGAAATCAATGAATCTCAACTATGTGGAGTCGACTTGAACTTGGGTTATTCCCAAATCAAAGTGGAGAGAAGAGTAGACTAGAAAGCCGCTTACAAAGTGCTTTTTCAATGAAAGCATACTGGACTATTAAAGCTGGCAGCTGGCCCAGAGCTACAGACGGCAGGATAAAAACCTGTGTCTGTCTCAGAGCACTCTTCTGAGTCACAGCCGCTGTCACCAAGGGAATCAGGACTCCTTTCTCCAGGGTTTCCCTTAGATTTCTGTTCGGGAGCCCTGGATTGTGTCTTTTATTCAATGCCAAGTAGAGACCACTGCAGGTGCAAGAAACAGCAGTCCCTGGACGTCTTAAAAGCAATCTGATTTTCTTTTCCTAGCACGGTGTTCTCATGGCTTGGTGGTAAAACTCTGGTGTCGGCTTGGGGAACCAGGTAGGACCACTGCACCCCAGTCCTGCAGCTGAAGTTGGCTTGGGACAAGGACGGTAGGGAGGATGTCTCCCAAAGTTAAAGGCACCAGCACCTGCCCTCGCAGCTCCAGAACAAGGCACGAAGGAACTGACACCCTCTCCCAATAGGAACTTCCAAGTCAGGGCTTCAATTACCTTCTGGCCCGAAACATAAGCCTGGCATTCCTCTAGAAGGGTCCTTGGCTTAAACAGTGAGGGCAGCGGGGGGAGCATCAGGGTAGGTACACTGTGTAAACTCTAAAGGAATGGACACTGAGGGATGGACAGGACTCCCAACGGAAGTCTGTAAGGAGTGCTGTTGTCCTTCACGAATTTCATTCAGAAATTCGTCGCACCCTTGCCCTTGATGAAGACATTGAGACACTGTAACATCTGAGTGTTATTTTCTTCATATTTTATTACTGATCCTTCAGTAAAGAAAGAGGGGAAGTTTTCACTGTGAGGCCCTCTCTGCTTACTCAACAAATTAACAAAATGTGGGGTGGGGCTACAGCTCAGGGCAGAGCATTTGTTTGATCACCCAGCACCACAAAACCAAAAGATGACAAAACGCTTTTTTAAAATGTTTTCATCTTAGCCAGGCATGGTGGTGTACACCTTTAATCCCAGCACTCGAGGTAGAGGCAGGTAGATCTCTTGAGAGTTCAAGGCCAGCCTGGTCTACAAAGCGAGTTCCAGGCAGGCCAGGGTAACTTAGTGAGACCTTGTGTTTAAAAAGCAAAGTAAACCAGGTGTGATGGCGCACACCTTTATTCCTAACACTCAGGAGGCAGAGGCAGGCAGATCTCTATGAGTTCAGGGCCAGCCTGGTCTACATAGTAAGTTCCAGGCCAGCTGAGGCTACAGGGAGACTTTGTCTCAAAAATAATAATAATAATAAAACAGCAACAACAACAAAACCCAATAGTTTTATCCCTAGTCAGGCATAGGGTCACACCTGTAATCCCAGCCCTCTGGGAGGCTGAGGAAGGAGGACTTGTCGTGAGTTCAAGACCTGCCTGAGCTACACAGTGAGAGCCTATCTCCACTTCCTCCCCATCAAAACTGTTTTTAGAATTGGGCTTGGTGGCTCATGTCTGAAATCCTAGTGTTCAGAAGGCAGAGGGAGAATGATTGCTGCAAATTCAAGACCAGCCTGGTCTACACAGCCGGTTCCAGGCTAGCCAGGGCTATATAGGGAGAGCCTATTTAAAAAAAATTGTAGCCAGGGGTGGTGGCACACGCCTTTAATCCCAGCACACAGGAGGCAGAGGCAGAAGTATCTCTTTGAGTTCAAGGCCAGCCTGGTCTACATATCGAGTTCCAGGACATCTGGGGCTACAGGGGGACCCTGTCTCGAAAACACTAAAAAAGAAAAAAACAGTATTTTTTAGGTTTTGGTTTGTTTTTACCCCTGGCAACTCAAAGTCCCTCTCAGCTCCATGCATTGTATCAAACTTGGTATCTGACAGGAATGTCACTAGGATTAGGCATCGGCCTTGTTTCCCAAGGTCTTCTTATCTACATAGACATCTTCATGTGGTCAAGGGCACCCACCACCCACTGCTGGCTTGCCTCTAGTATTTGGGAGGGAGCTAGCTACCAGAGGCTTTCCCAAGCCCAGAGAGCCTTCTGTCCAAGCACATCCAGGACCTATGCTGTGGTCAAGATTCATATCACAGATACTCTGTTGTTATGTTTGTTTAACCAGGTCTTCAAGTACTAATATTTTCGATTCTGCCACCATGCATGCTCCTTAAGAGAATTTTCTCTGCCTGTGAGAGGGGGTGGAAGTTAAATATAATACCTTCCTCCCAGATGGTGACTAATGGCTGGAGTTCCTTGGAGAAGGAGAAAAAAAAAACAAAACAACCAAAAAACAGAGGGATAAGAATTCCCATCTTGGAGCAGCCTGTGGCAGATGGAGAGATAAGGGGCTGATGAAGGGGTGGGCAGTCTGGGAAACAGACAGGAGGAGGCAGGAAGGAGATCAAGAGGCCAGGCAGACAGGGGAAGGCAGCCAATAAGGGGCCAGTACAAACAAACAATGAAGGGCAATAGAATGAGAAGCCCGCCGAAGTAGGGTCAAAGTGTGAAGGGAAGGGAGACAGCGCCGTCCCCCCTCCAACACACACACACCAGGATGCTGCCTGGTCCCAGACATTTGCCCCAGGGCCAAAGCTTAGTAACACATCTCCTTACCCTCCTTCTGTGTATTAGGAGACACCATGAGTGTCTCTACGCAGCCAGGTGTGCGCAGCCTCTGAGCGCTCAGTGGAGGGGGCCGCTGCAAAGAATTACATGAGCACATCTGCCCTTCCTCGGATGAAAGCAGGGTTGAGTAACCCCAAGAAAAGCATCAAAGCTGCGCTAGAGGGCCTGTCCCTGGGAAGTGGGGAAGGCTTTGAGGTCTAGGTGATCTTTGAATTAGGATCTATTTGGTTTGGGTTTTTTATATATTATTTATTATTTTTATTTTGTGTGTATGAGTGTATTGCCTGCATGTAAGTGTATACCCCTGTCATGCAATACCTGCAGAGGTCAGAAGAGGGTGTTGGATTCCCTGGAACTGGAGTTACAGATGGTTGTTAGCTACCATGTGGGTGGTAGGAACTGACCCTGGGTCCTGTGTAAGAGCAGCCAGTGTTCTTAACTGCTGAGCCATGCATCTCTCCAGCTCTTGGTTTGGGTTTTGAGGTAGTGTCTCTCTGTGCTGCCTCTGAGTTAAGCTCAAGCCTAGTTCTGCTTCCTGAGTAATTGGGACTATAGATGTCCTATCTTGAAAAAGACTGGAAGGTGGGAATTCAGGAGATAGTGATGGGCGACTGGCCACGGTGGGGCAACTGTTCACAGAGGGGACGCCCTCGGATGATGCCCAAGCAGAAAATGAGCTTTACAGACAAGAAACCTGTGTGTTTCCGCATCTACCGAACCTGAGGCTTAGAATACATTTGTCTTTTCTCACGTCTACTTCTGTCCAAAAACCTGCCAATGCAGAGTACATATCCCATTATCCCTGAATGTGCCTTGGGGCTGTGGCTCTGCAAGACAGTGGCTCTTAAAAGTCAGCCCTGGGCTTACTTGATCCTGTAATGGACCATAATGCTAGGCCAGGCTGAATGGCCTAAACTTCCAATTCCCAGGAGGGTTAGCCAAGACAAGAGATCCACTCTATCTGGAATTCTGACCTAAGCATTGCACTTCAGCCCTAGAGGAATAGATGTCCTTTGAAGTGATAAAGTTAGAAAAGTACAGTCAGGAGCCAGGTGTGATATGTACCTATAGTCCCAACTCCTAGGAGGCTGCTGAGGCAGGAGAATGGCTTTGAGTCCAGGAATTTGAGGCCAGCCTGGACATTTTAGTAAGGTCAGGTTTCAAAAAAACAATCACAGAGGCTGGAAAAATGGCTCAGCAGTTAAAAGCACTGGCTGTTCTTGCAGAGGACCCAGGATCAGTTCCCAGTACTCACATGGCAGCTAACAACCACTGTAACTCCAGTTCCGGGGGATCTGACGCCCTCTTCTGATCTCCTCAAGCATTGCATGACATGGATTCACTTACACAGGTGCAGGCAATAAACTCAGACACATAAAAAATTAGTAAGTAGGGCTGGAGAGATGGCTCAGTGGTTAAGTCTGCTCTTGCTGAGGACCCACATGAAGGCTAAGAACCGTCTAAAGACAGTTCTTAACTCTAGTTCCAGGGGAATCCGATGCCCTCTTCTGACCTCCGAGGCATTGTGCAACATGGGTGCACCAACCTACAAGCAGACAGTATATTCATACACATAAAAATAATAAATAAATAAATAAATAAATAAATAAAGTGCCTGGGCTTTAAAAAAAATAAGTAAAAAAAAACACAAAATAAGACACCTGAAAAAAAAAAGTAGCCAGGCGTTGTGGTACACATCTTTAAGCCCAGCACTTAGGAGGCAGAGGCAGGTGAGCAATGTGAGATTGAAGCCAGCCTGGTCTGCAAAAAAAAAGACAGCCATATGTGCACACGAGAATTCGTGCACCTGGAAAGAGTCTGTTTCAGTAACAACACGAGAGTCAGCACCCGTGGCCTCTGTGAGGCCAGTCAGGAGGTCAGGAGGTGGAGACAGCTTACCCGGCGGCCAGCCTCGTTGTTCTGCAGGTTCATGAGGGCTCGGCCCTGCTCCTCTGACCCTTTGGCAAAGTTCTTCTCTCTCTCCCGAGCATCCACAAACTCCTTAGCAAAGCGGTAGCCGTACTCCACATTGTCCCCACAGCCGCCCCACAGCCAGTCTCTCGGCAGGTCCTTGGGCCTTGCGGCCCGGCTGCAACCACAAGTGGACAGCTCACCCTCTCGGCAAGCACGGCTGATGGCATTCACCACACCGGCAGCACTCACGGCATAGGTGAAGGCGGTCTCCCGGCTGCCTGCAAGAGGGGACAGCAGGTGGTAAGCAGCCAGCCCTCCTTCCCTTTGCTTAGCTGTGACACCCCCATGGGGACCAGTGTCCTGGGGAATGCCTGCCCTCCCTCTGACACTGATGGTGAGAAACTCTCAGTGGGCTAACCTTGCCTCTTTCTTACCTTTGCCTCTAGGCCTTAGCTCTGCCCTGTGACACCCTCCAGGCCTGGCTCACATCTGCCCACTGTACTTTAGAGGACTCTACATCTGCTCCTAGGAGGGAGCCTGAAGAGAGGAAGAATGGACTTCCTGTAATTTATGGACTACATGGACCAAACAGAATGAGACTAAAGAAGAAATCATGGGGGGCCGGAGAGATGGCTCAGTGGTTAAGAGCACTGACTGCTCTTGCAGAGGACCTGGTTCGATTCCCAGAACCCACATGACGGCTAAGAACTGTCTTTAACTCCAGTTCCAGGGGAATCCAACAGCCTCTTCTGACCTCCACAGCATTGCACGACATGGGTGCACCAACCTACAAGCAGTGTACTCATACACATAAAAAATAATACAATAAATAAAAAATTAAAAAATGTTTAAAGAAAAGAAGAAATCATGAGAACAATAGAACCCAAGCAAGAGGTGCTCCTTCAGACAGAATGTCTCATCTGCCCATAAGCTATATACATCTGTAATCCTGTCTTTTTTCGTGGCTACTATTTTTTTTTTTTTTTTTTTTTTTTTTTTTTTTTNTTTTTTTTTTTTTGGTCTTTTCCAGACAGGGTCTCCCCGTAGTCCCAGCTGTCCTGGAACTCACTCTGTACTAGACCAGGCTGGCCTTGAACTCACAAAGATCCGCCTGCCTCTGCCACCCAAGTGCTAGGATTAAAGGTGTGCGCTACCACGCCCGGCCTGGCCTCAAGTTTTTTATCTCTTGTTCAAGTGGAACAACCAAAAATCTTAAATGGTGAAGGCTGCAATTTGGGGTTCTCTCCAAAGACTCAGTAAAGACTTGAAAACAACAACAACAACAACAACAACAACAACAACAACAACAAAAGAGCTTCTAGTAGAGAGAGACAAAGGCAGCCATGGTGGGGGGGGCTCTCTCTCAGATTAGCTGTTTCACTCTCTGTCAGGGTGAGAAGTCTGGAAAGCTGAAGGCGCAGTAGTAACAGGCAGTGGTGGGGTTAATACTGGAATATCTGGGGTGCTGTTTCCTCGGGGGACTTCCTCTCCCTGCCTGGATGATGCTTCCAAGTCTACAAAGATCCTCCAAGAAAGAAAGGGCCCCATTCTGGCTGCCAATGCAGCAGCATAGAGAAGTGGGCCTACCCCTAGGCGTGAAGACACAGGTCCTGTGGCCCAGCCAAACTCAAGCGGCCTCTTACCTATCTGCAAGACTCTGCCAAAGACGGATGAGTTGTCCACGGTGCTGCAGTTCCACCGCCTCTGTCGGAACTGGTGCTGGCACTCTCTGATGCCGGTCTTGGCTCCCTCCCCGATGTAGGCCATGTGCTCCTGATACAACTGGCATAGCTTTCTCTGGCCTGGGGAGAGCCCAGGAAGCTGGCTGCACACAGGCTGAGCACCGATGATGAACATCTCGGGTCTCTGCACCGGGTTCATAGCTAGCGACCTACAACAACAATTCAGAAGGGGACAAGGCCCAGCAGTGAATGCACTTGAATGCAATCGCCACTTTTTAATACAACCCTGCTCGGCGACAGTGTTCTCTATATCCGGGGCTCTGGACTAAGGACGTGGAAGCAAAACAGAATGTGGACCTTCAAAGGACATATGGAGGGAAGATAAGGCATGAGCACAAATGACTTGCAAAGATACCAGATGCCTCAGACAGACAGCTGCTGAGGAGAGGCTCTATAAAGAGATGACCGAAGGGGATGGTGGTGCTTATCAGTTATCTAAGCAAGCTGAGGGGAAAGGAACATTGTCATGGGTTTGAGGCCAGCCTGAGCTACATAGGGAGACCTTGTTTCAAAGAATAATAACTTGAACTGTTGTAAAGGATGGGAGCAGGCAGAGGAGTGTGGCAAGGTAGTCATTCACTGAAGGCAGAGGGCAGAAAGAGTGACCATCAGTAGGAGATTACAGGCCTTAAGGAAGGAGTAATGAGTCTAGTTTAAGCAAGTGCAGGATGCACAATGGAAAGCAACCCATTCCTTTCATGGAAGACCCCTCATGCTTTTAAGATAGCATCCAGTTCACACCAGGTGTGGTGGCTCACACCTTTAATCCCAGCTCTAGGGAAGCAGAGGCAGGTGGATCTCTGTGAGTTCAAGGCCAGCCTGGTCTATACAGCTAGTTCCAGGCCAGCTGGGGCTACAGGGAGACCCTGTCTCAAAAAAACAAAACAATCCAGTTCACACATGTAACTATGTACCCTAACTGATCTCTTTCCCCAGCTCTCTGTGTATTTCCAAACCTCTGCTGCTCAGCTTGGGGACCACTTGATGTTCAGCTGAACAACTTACTATCTGAATAAAAACCCAAGTGGGGAAGACTGCAAGTTAGGTGGTGATCAGCTGCCCTTTCCACGTCTACTTGGCCTTAAAAACACAGGAAAGGGGGGCTGGAGAGATGGCTCAGCGGTTAAGAGCACCGACTACTCTTGCAGAGGACTGGGGTTCGATTTCCAGCACCCTGGAGTTAAAGCAGCTAAGAACAGTCTTTAACTCCAGTTCCAGGGGAATCCGGCACCCTCGTCTGACCTCTGCGGCATTGCACGACATGGGTGCACAAACCTACATGCAGACAGTACGTTCATACACAAATAAAATAAAATAAAATAAAATAAAATAAAATAAATAAATAAAATAAAATCACAGGAAAGGGACCTGGTTCCACGCTGCCCTCTTCTGGCCTTCAGACTAATCAAGTAGAAATATTACTCTCTGCTTCCACCGATGAAAGAACAAAAAAGCTGGGCATGGTGGTGCAGGCCTTTAATGCCAGCACTTGGGAGGCAGAGTTCTGTGAGTTCAAGGCCAGCCTGGTTTACATATTGAGTTCCAGGCTAGCTGGGGACTACAGAAGAACCTGTCTCAAAAAAAAAGAAAGAAAGAAAGAAACAAACAAACAAACAGAAATTACAACACATTATACATATGTATGCATACACACACGTATATATTTGTATATAAAGGTATGAGATATATATATACATATATAGTGGTGGTGCTGGGGACCTCGTGCATGCTATCAATATTTCTGTTGGACAAATTAACAGTAAGAGAACTATTTCTAATGAATCATGGAGGTGGGGAAAGGCTCAGGAAGAAAGGCTTACAGACAAGATGGGGACAGCACATGAACAAGTCTTTTTTTTCTCCTCATGAAACCTCACCTCCAGAAGCTTGAGGGAGAAAAGTTCTTCAGTTTCCCTAAGACGGAAGAGGCACCTGAACCCCTCGGATAAAGGTGCGATCACTCGCAGAGTAAGCCCCTGTCCACACTGTGCTCACCCAGGAGACCTTACAGTACAGCGGGCAGACCTCAGCGCTCCCACTCACCACCAGGAGCTGGCATCAGTCAGTAGCTGGGCCCAGCTGGAGAGCAGCGCTGCAGTGAACAGCAAAGGCAGGCTAGGCATGGTCAGCCTCAGCCCGTCCCAGTACCCTGGGACCAACATCTTCCACAGTGGAGCTTCCTGGAGAAAGACAGAAGGGCGGCACGTCAGCATTCGAAGGCCACAGACATGGGAAACCCAGTCCGGGCTTCCGCTGCGCTGTGTACAGCACAGCAAAGCTTGAAGTACGAACTCTTGGGAGATCCGAAGGTGAGTTCTGTTCCTCAGAGAAACAGTCCCTTCCAACCTCCATCTCACCACACTGCCCTTAAGGCTCTTAAGTTAACTTGGGAATCTGACTCAGGACCTAATTCCTAAGGACACGATGAACTGTGAAACAACAAAAGATGAATGAAAAGACCATTTCAAGAAGAGCATGTCCGGCGCAGCAATCAGGGGACACACCTGCCTTCCCAGACATCCAGAGAGAAGACGACCATCAGTCCACCACTCACTCCAGCCTAGATATTTACTTCTCTGACCGTCAGGCTCTTCTTTGTAGGCAACAACTCGAGAGCAGGATTGCTAGGAGCCTATGCTCCTTCTCTCTAAAGTTTTCCAAACTCAAATCCTTCTTTACTTGTAAGGAGCGATGGTAGGAAAAACATCAATGACTTTTCACTTCTAAGAAATGTCAAAAAACCATGTGGAACCTCCCAAGGCCGAGCTTCTTTCTTGGCCAAGCCAGTCTTCCTCCAGAGTTCCACATGGAAGGCCTTTTCCAGCAGCAGAGCTGGGCACTGCCAGCTCCACCAGCTCTGAGCCACATCTCCTGCAGCTTCCAGACGCCCTGACACCCTCCACTCTCTTGTTGCATCAATCGTCCCCTGTGTGCCTTGGCCAAAGCACTCTTTTTGTGATAGCTGCGTACACATAGGAAATACAGCTCAGACGCTTAGAGCAATAGACAAAACTCCCCTTCTACTCCTGCCCCAGGTGCTCCGCATCTGCAGCGCGTTCTCTTCCCAGATGCATATGTGTGTACGTACACACACACACACACACACACACACACACACACACACACACAGAGCGTAAGCTCCAGGCAGCTCCAGGCTCACCACGCTGGTCCGGGGCTTCTGGGTCTCCGAGAGGGGGCGGCAGGTGCTTTAAGTCATGCGTCTAGGAAATGTTGACCTGGGGCCACTGAGAGAGGAAGGTGACTGGGGCAGGTCTCGGGGTTGGGACAAGCCTGTTCCCCACCCCCTTTTGGTTTTCCTTCTGGAGGTCTCTGCTGGGGCGGGGCGCCAACAGGCAGGTGTGTGGGGCCGGCCGGGGGGCAGATCAAAGGAGAGACTTGCCCTTCCCCTTTGTCATGGAGAGCTAGCTCGGAAATGATCCGGCCTCTAGCTGGGGCCACTAACAGCTCCTACTTTCCCAACGGGCTCCGCAGCCTCCTCTAAAGGATGCCCCTCCTCCTGGACCCCCCCCCCCATAAATCCTCCCCCATCCCTCAGGGCAGGAGACTTTTGAATGGCGGCCCTGGAGATGAAGCAGAGATAGGCTGGCTCCAGAAGCTAATGGCTTTATGGAGGGGAGGGGTCCAGGTCTGGGATAGGGAGGACACACAGGAGAAAAACTTCAAAGGCTCTCCTTGTCCTAACATCCCCAGCTCCACCCACCAGGCCTTCTTGGGGACCATTCAGCCCTCTCTTCAGGCTCCCTTGGCCCAACACCACAGCTCGGCAAACTCCTACTCCCCACCAGCCCCCACTGGGTACCAGGTAGCTGCTCACTCTCGTCTCCTTGGCTCTCTTCACCCCAAGTCTCCCATCTCACACCCCCAAGCTCCTAGGAAAACTTTCTACAGGTCCTAGGCCTAACCAATGCCATGTTAGGGGCTGTGGTTTCCGAGTGGGTTCCTGCTAACGTCTGCTTGCCCCAGTGAAAAGCTAACTGGCTGGGTAGGCTGGACTTCTCAGAGACTGCAAATCCCAAACTTTCCTGCCTCAGAAACCAAAAGGAAAACAGCAGTATTTCCCAGCAACCCCTACCACTCTGCTCACCACCAAGTTCTTAGTCCATTACAAAGGAAAAATTTTAAGTTATGCCCAAACCCCAAACAACCAAAGCAAAAAACCTCAAGCAAAACCGGTACTAGCATGTGGTACCTGAAACTTGGCACATGCCAACGCCCTCAAGAGTTCTGTCCTGAGCCACAGGTGCTAGCCAACCTGGAGTGGTCGCACAGCTGACACCGCACAGCCTTCTGCATGTTTAACATGCTTGCAGGGCGTGTGGGGGAGGGCCGTCTCAGAAAGATAACTGTTGGGGTTTGGTGTCTGAGTTGGACAGAAGGGAAGTTTCCTGCTTCAAGCTGACTGTGGAGGTCTCAACAAGCAAGAAGTGGACATACGGACAGACCTTTGCACAGGTCCCTGGCAAGTTCCATAGCAAGACTCAAGAGAAAGTCCTCTTTGGTACAGGAAGCCAGATTGGTAAATTTCGGAGTAGGCTGGAAAGCTGAGCTCCTTTCTCTGACCTTTGTTATGAGTATATAGACTTCTAGAGATCTGAAAAGGCCCCACTCTGCCCCGCCCCCTTCTAAACAGACCACTAGCATTACTTTAAACACAGCAAGTCAGCTGTTAAATATGCAGGAATCAGGGTCTCTATGGTGGTGGTGGAGGGGGTAGGAGATGGAGCTGGGGATGGATGGACCCCCCCCATGTCCCCTCCGCCCTCCAGAATGATAACCTGAACTACACCCTAGCCACCATGGCCAGCAGTGACTAGGACTTTGTTGGAGAGAAAACACTAACTTCTCAGCGAGAGCTCAGACATCAGCTCCGCTGAGCTTCTTCGTTCATTAACCAAACATTTGTGGAACAGTCCAGGGTTACGGTCTACAGCATCAGGATCTATGTCCAGGGCTATTTCGAAACACCTGCCCACGTTGTCCAACCTACTGTGTGGATGGGATAGTGACAGGGGGTAAGTGACCCTCCCACCCATCCAGATCCCTACTGGCGGGTCCCAGAGACCTGCCCTCCTACTCTGCTAGTGAAACAATAGAAAACAGTGCACATTCAACCAGGAATTGTAGACGCTCTTCCTTCATTAGGACTCAGTTGTCAGTTTTCATTTCTTTAAGAGAGCCATGTCTGTCCCACCCAGAGTGAAGACCCTTGCAGAGGGGAATGGGGAGAGCCCCGTGAAGGAGAGAGGGGGAGAGGGGGGGGAGAGAGAGAGGGAGAGAGAGAGAGAGGGAGAGAGGGGGGAGAGAGAGGGAGAGGGAGAGAGAGAGAGGGAGAGAGAGGGGGGAGAGAGAGGGAGAGAGAGAGTGAGTGCTAGATTAGTCTTGGGGGCAAACTGATCAAGGAACCACGCCCTCAGCAAGAGGCAAGAGAGAGCTGCTCTCGAAGCAAAGCCATATATATACATTTTGGGGGGAGGGCAAAGCTATATTTAATCCAATGTGGAGTCCACTGGCATGCCGGTCTGTTTGTGCTTTTGTTTCTTTTCCTCTAAGTCCTGGATATGGCCTGGTTCATCAGCATCTCTTTTCCCCAGTGTCCAGTTGCCTGACACAGAAAAGCACGCTTAGCTCTCAAGAGACTAGGAAGCAGGCCGAGAAGGCAGGTGCTGGATTCCACAACACCCACTCACCAGTTAGAGACTGTTCCTTGTATGTCTCCTTTTTTTTTGAGACAGTGCCTCTTTTGAGACAGTAGCCCAGGCTGGCTCAAACCTTACTCTAGAACCCAGGTTAACCTTGAACTTGCGTCTATCCTCCAGCCTTAATCTCTGGAATACTGGGATTACAGGAGTGCGCAGCTGTACACCTTATTTGAGTATTAATTGCTAATGGAGACCTTAGAGATTCCAGGTCCCAGCTTTATCTCTATCTCCTTTCCTTAAAGACACAGGCAACTCACAACTTTTTTAAGAGCCGTAGAGATGACTGAGATGCTTTGATCTCACTTGGGAAAAATACCCCAAACCTACTCTAATTGGTCAGACACCAAGGATCAATTGCTGCCAGGATGTAGGATCTGAGTAGGGACTTGAAGTGGGGTGGGCTTCAAATCAGTAGATGTCATGTGACAGGGTGTTTTGGTCAGAGGAGAAGGATAGGAGAGATACTGCTGTAACAGAGGGCTTCGACCATTTCCAGAGTTCTCAGGATGGCTCACAAGATTCTTCTAAGACCTAACATCAAATCTTCATAGAGTATTCAATAGTAGTCTATACCCAGGAGAATGCCTATCCCTCCTGTTTCTGGGTGCTGCCTTTCTGACCTAGCATCCAAGGTTAGGTGAATACATCCTCCTAGGGCTCAAGGAGTGGAACTACAAAGGGTTTCCTTCCAACCTTCCACTTCTGAATCCATGTCTGAAACCTTGTACTGTCCTTCAGGCTCCCTGCCTCCCCCGACCCCCATTCCTAAACACTTTGCCCTGCATATCAATTGCCAAGGCCTATTGACTGTATGTCTCCAAAGTTGTTTTTTTTTCTTTTTTTTTTTTTCACATAAATTTATTTATTTATTTTTAACAAATCTAGATCCATGTTCCCGCTCATTCCCCCACCCCACCAGAGCTCGTGCATTCTGCCAAACATGCTTTCCATCTCTTAGTCTTTCTCAATATTTTCCATGGGGAAGTTGACTGTTTTGAGCAGAAGTTCACTGTTTCAGTCAGTTCTTTGATGCAGTATTTTCTGTTGTTGTTGTTGTTTCCAAAATGCATTATGCCCAACTGCTTTGTACAAAAGCTCAGGGGCCCTACACAAGATAATACTTACAACTGGGTAATTGGCACTAGCATCCACAGATGAGTGATACCAGTGCTCGTTTGTTTTTCTTGGGACTGTGTTACTTTTCACACTCAGCATGATGTCCTCTAGCTTCCAGCCATTTCCTGCAAAGCTCGTGATTCGTCTTTCTTTACTGCTTGATAGATATCCATTGTGTAGATGTACCACATTATTCTCTACCACTCGTCAGTTTAGAGGGGCATTTAGGTTGGTTCCAGTCCTTTGCTATTGTGGAAGAGAGCTGAAATAAAAACATGGCTGTGCCTGTATCTCTGTGGTGGCGTAAGTCTTGAGGGTACATGCCCAGGAGTGGTATGGCTGTGGTCGGGGTGGCAAGTTCATTCACAGTCTTCCAAGGGTTTCCACATGCTTTCCAAGTGGCTGTACAAGTTTACATTCCCACCCAGCAGTGGTATGAGTGTTCCCCTTTTCCCCACAACCTATCCAGCAACTTGGTATCATTTGTTTTCTTGGATCCTAGGCCAGTTTATTGGGTAAGATGAATATCTTCATTGGTGGTTTTCATTTGCACTTCCTTAATGATTAGTGATGTTGAGGCATTTCTTGAGGTGTTTCTCAGACCATCTCTATTCATTCTGCTGTGAAGTCTCTGTTCAGTTCTTTGTCCAATCTTTTGAAGCTGGTCGTTTGTTTTCTTTTTTCTTTGTTTTTTTGAGGGTAGTTTATATTATGTTTTGGAATCAATGCTTTTGTTCAGATGTTATTGCATGAAGGTTCCTCCCATTCTCTGTGGGGATTTCTCTTCACTTTCTTGATTGTTTTCTTTTGATGTACAGAGCTTTTGAGTTTTGATGACGAGGTTCTCTCTATATTCATACTATTTTGTCGCACCTTAATTTCTTGTGCCGCTGCTGTCTGATGTGTTAGGCATCTTCCCCTACGCCTATGTCTTGTAGTCGGCCAACCTTCTTTTGTCTTCTATATCCTTCAGAGTTTGGGGTTTCCACGTTGAGGTCTTTATCCATATTACATGGAGTGAACTTTGTACAGGGTGAGAGTAGAGGTTTTAATTTCATTCTTCTACAAGTGGTGATCCAGTTTTGCCAACAACACTTGCTTGAAGATTGCTGTCATTTTCTCCATGTGGGTTTTCTTGGCCCCCTTGTCAAATATGAAGATTGGCTGAAATTGTAGTCTTCAGATTTGGATCTTCGGTTTCTGTTCCATTGGTCAACAGGTCTGTTTTTGTGCCAGTACCAGGCTGTTTTTATGACTATTAGCCCTGTTAGTATAGTTTAAAGTCTTGGGTATAAGATCCCTCCTGTGTAGATCTTTTCACTCAGGATTGATTAGCTATTGTGGTGGTCTTTTGTTTTTTCCAACAATTGAATTATAGAAACTTTTGTTTTCCACGCCTGTGAAGAAACTTCTTGGGGATTTGATTGGGATTGCCATTACATCTATACAAGAGTTTTTGGTAAAATGGACCTATTTTACAATGTTAATTTTCCCAATCCATATGAGCATGGGAGTTTTTTCCATCTTCTGAGGTCTTCTTCAATTTCTTTCTTTAAGGGTTTAATTTTGTTGTAGAGGTCTTTTTGGTCTTTGGTCTAGGTTTTGTTCCTAGGTATCTTATTGTTTTTGAGGCTATTGTAGTGGGGACAGGTCTCTTTGAATTCTTTCTCCAGTTGCTTGTTGATAATGGTGTAAAGAAAGGCAATTGATTTTCTGGATATTTTGTATCCTGCCACTTGCTGAAGATGGTTAATCGTTTTCTAGGTGTTTCTAGGTGGAGTTTTTGCATCCTTACATAAACAATCATATCCAGCACAAAGGGATAGTTTGACTTCCTCTTTTTTTCCATTAGTACACTCCTTTAATTCCTTCTCTTGCCTATGCTCTAGCAAGTTTTCAAGCGATCTATGCTGAAGAGGAGTGGTGCTAGGGGCAGCCTTTGCCCGTGGTTTCCTACCTTTAAAGGGAATGTTTCTGTCCTTTCCCCAATTTAGGATGATATTGGCTGTTGGGTTCCTGTATATGGCTTGATTTACATTGAGGAATGATCCCTCCAAATCCAATTCCTTCTAGGGGACTTTAAGCATGAAGGGCTGCTGGATTTTATTTGTTCAAAGCGCTTTTTCAGCATCAATCGAGCTGATGGTGTGGGTTTTTGTCTTTCATTCCAATTTATGTGTTTTGATGATGTTTTATTGATTTTCGTTATGTGTGGAACCCATCCTGCCATGTCTTTCTCTAATTTTCCCGCACTTGGTCATTGACTGGGTGATGTCTTCTGCATTTGGGTCTGTATGCGATTTGCCAGTAGTGATTCCGCATCTCCATCACAGCTCTCTGGCCGTATGACATTTTGTGTATTGTGTTTATCAGCTACATGAGTCGTGCGATATGTGGTCTTCATATAATCTTCTCTCTCTTTCTTATGTGTCTCCTGGCCTCCTTTGGCCTGTTGGTGTGTTTTTTGAGGAGATTAGAAGAATTGTAGCTAAGTAAAAAGAAGATATGTTGAGTTTCAGTAGAGAGGGATGTTCGTGGGAGAAATTCCGCGTGCTTGATTCGTATGGTATACTTCTAAACAGTTTTCAGTAACACTTTATAGGTTGTAGGTCTTTTTTGTTTTATATTTGTATATATAGATAGCGAAGTCTGCTGTGAACAGACACCTCGTGCTGCTAGGCCTGGAGGAGACCCTTTTTTGTGAGTGTGTTTCGGATCGGCCTGAGCACTCTCTATCAACTAAGCGCTGGCCTCTACTGTGGTATAACTTCAAATGTTATGCCGGTCTTGTTTTAGCTGACTTCTGCGCCTGCCTCGCTTTGGCCCAAGCTTTTGGCTGAGATCCCAGGATGAGAATTCTCATTGCACTAAGTTTCATTCCCTCATAGTCTTCTAGGACTTTTCAAACTGGAGGTCCTAATATAGGTTCTTGTAATATTCCATATAATTTTCTTGGTGCGTGATTCGACTTGTCCGGTTGTTCGACGTATTTCCCTTTTTTTTTTTTTCTGTTGACCTTCACGTGTCCTCCCTTTCATCACAGGATTGTATTGATTTGGAGTTTTTTTTTTTTTTTTTTTTTTTTTTTTTTTTTTTTTGGTTAACTGGGTTAGGGGTTTGTCTATCTTGTTATTCTTTCAAAAGAACCAACTTGGCTTGTTCGACCTTTGCATTTTTAGATGCTCTCCGCTCTCTGTGCTGTTTCATTATTTGCACTAGTGAGTTTCATTGCTCTTGAATATATCTCTTATTGTCTTATTTTACCATATCCACTCATGAATACTGTTAACGATATAAGGAAAATTTCAATCTGTAGTTAGACTAAACATACAAGTGACATAATTATTAGCATGTAAAATTTGCTAAAATTAAAAAAAATATAAACAAATAAAATGATTAGGAAAACTATAATTTGATAGAGATACTCTTGTATTTTCAATTTATTGCATCTTTGTAGACTCTTTTATCTTTAATTTTGTCTCTTCTAATTGTAGGCTAGCACCAGGGGTCTTAAATTATCCCGCCTTGTCATATGGACGGGCTTATTTAAGGTGATATATCCAACGTAGTGGTCTTTAGTCTTGTCGTTGTCATGTATCCTCGCCATCAATTGTTCCATTGTCACTAGTACGTCTTTGTATATATAATTTCGAGGTTGTCTAGTATAGATCTCTCCTCTGGAGCCCATATCTGTGTTATCTTCAGGATTAAGATTTGCTGTGTTTGTGGTTTCTCATACCATGTGTCTGTGCGTGTAGCTGTCGCTGGCGGAGGAGAGTGTTTCTAGTGTACATCACTCTTAGTCTTTCTAGCGATGTTAAGCAATAGCTATGGAAGCTCTCTCTCCATGGCTGCGCTTCTGAATCCACCCACTGGATGCAATGCACTAACTCTTGATTTCCCCACTAATACTTATGACACCTTTTTCTAATCTATATGTGTTACACGATTGATGATCTTTCTTCTGCTGCCAGGTGAATGGTTGCAGATTCTCGAATTCTTGGAGAGAGAAGAATTGTTCCGTAGACGCGTGTAGACATGGCCGTTTCCTAGAGACATATAGATTACACATCGGCTAGCTGCAGTTAGAAAGCCGTCTTTATTTTCTCTGGGAAATAGGTTTTGCCAATCTACGGAGTGTCATGTGAATGTTGCTCGTAGTGGACCTGTGTACCTTGGCATATGGGTCTGGTCCGACACAGAGACTCTCTCCTCCGATGTGCGTGTCTATTCAGTAAATGCAGTCTAGTATACCATTTCTGTGGTCATACTACTGTTTCATCTACATTGGGTCTGGTACATACCTAGCTTGTACCTATCCAAGGACCTCAGTGGGGTATTGAAGTTCAGTCTCCCACTGTGAGTGAATCCCAATGTTGGGTGCTTAGAGTGTGATACTACGATCTGTGGTACCTTTGTAGTGTCCTCGGGCGAAGATGTCCAAAGATGTGCCTTATATAAGTAAAGTATGAGTGCACCAGAATTGACTTCGAGGAATGGGGGCCACAGGCAAGCAGCAATTATATGACCTCAACTACATCGTGTGATACTTTCTCTTGAAGTCTGGCATGTTACGTGCACTATATCGATCGCCACACTCGGTCAACATGGCTCCTTCTATTGCTCATTCTGTTTCACTGCACAGATGCTCTTATCTGTATTCCACTCGTATCTATCGACTCCAGTACTCACATGACTCTCTTATTACACCATGAGGTATACAAATTAGCAAGCTCAGCCAACAAACCTAAGCATCTCTTAGGTATTATTGGTACGTCATATTTGCTATGGGAAGATAGATTTTTTTTTCCTACCTCCTCCTTCACTCTTAAAATATTTCTCGGTGTTCTTGACTACAGTATCCTTGATATCCCATTTTTGCGATCGAACAGTCCAAGTCATGTGGCAATATTCTACACCAGATTCAGTGCTGCTACCATATCGCCGTCAGTATCAGCATAATCGATCGGATTGCCGTTCTCCCATTAATGCAAGGTCTCCCAGTTCGCTGCTCTTGTGATTGCGGGAAATTTAGGTCCATTAATATTTAAGGTTATGACTGATAGGTTTTGTGTTGCTTCTTTTGCCCTTATTATCCATCTGCGGTTTTGATTTAGGTTTTCTACTTCTGCAGTTATGCTTTTATTTGATTTCTCCTTCTAGGTGCCTGGGGTTGGATTGCTCCTTTTCTCTGTTCTTTGAATTGCTTCAAAGTATTTTCTGAAGGGTTGGTTTCCGACATGTATTCTTTTCAGTTGTTTATGTCATTGGAAGATTTTTCCCTTCCTCTCTCTTCCACTATGATTGACATTTTTGCTGGGTATAGTAACCTGGGCTGGATTCATTTGTCCCTCAATACACTGCTTGGTCGAATAGCCTTTGCTCTCACAGTTTCTATCTCTTCGTCCTTCATTCGTTCCTCATGGCTTTGTCCGCGCCCTGGATGGCAAGTCCCCACACCGTTAGTGTTAACCTCACCCTGACCCTAGATCCCCTTAATCCACGTACATAACTTGCTCTGTTCTCTTCCACCTTACTCCTGCTCGCTAATGTATATAGACTTTCTGGTCTGTCCTAGTTGCTCCGTGGATTTGTTCATCTTCTAGTGCCAATTATTTAACTATGACGTTCGCTGGCCCATGTCCGTGCCATGTAGGAGATTTCTTTTTCCTCCTGGCTCTTGCTCCCTGTTTTGGACGTTTCTGTAGTGATTTCTCTCCTGTGTACTTGGCATATTGGCTTGATTGTGCCCTTTTGCAGTTTTCTGGGAAGTAGTTTCATCTCATACTTATCATCCTCGCTTGTATCACGCATACCTGAATCGATCTCGACCATACGCCTCGTTATCCGATCTGTGGGTGATTCTTCTACATATTACTACTCTCAGCTACTCCTATTATTTCCTGCGCCAATCGGACTAGCATGAGGTTGGATCATTTTCCATAGGCCTGATGACCCTGAAGCTCATCTACACCGCGACAGCTCTCTGTGCTTGCTTACCTATGTTTACTACGATCGTACACGTCGTATTCGCTCGCACATTGTATGCATAAGTGTATTTTCTCTTCAGAGTTGTAGCAACTTCTCTCTTCTGGAGCTGAGTCTGATATCTGTAGGTCTTATGTGCTCGTCAGACTTGCTGCCACTTATCCTCCGATGCTCTCAATCATAGGAACTCTGTCAGTGCACAAGATTCTGCTTTGATCGTGTCGTGGCTTCTGCTCTCCCTTTCTTCCTTATCCTGCAGTGGCTGGCTTTTTGATATCCACTTTTTCCTCACTTGTGACGAGCACCTGGGGGATGCTGACGGATGATAATTGATGATTTCGCATTCGTTTACCTCATTCTGTCACTCATAGCGATTGACTGTAGCTGTTCGATATTATACTTTCGATGTTCGGGAGCTATCATGGATTCAGAGTTCTCTGCTTTTGTTGCGCCTAGTCTCCTTTGTTGCTGCACATTACGTGGCGTTTCAGCGTGTTACGGTTTACTTATTTCTTTCATCAGCCATGCTGGGGATCTTTTAACCAGCGTATGCTGTATCCAAACCATCCTATTCCGGCTTGAATGCTCTTGTCATTCGTCCTCTCTTCATACTCGGAGTCCTCGATCTGCTCGTACTTTTCTCCTATCGTCACTCTTCTACCCCTGTGCTTTTATGTAATCATTATGTTAGTATCACTCTTTAAGTACTGTTCTCCAATCCGGCCCATATTAAGATGTCGGCGTTTCCTGCTGCATGTGTCTGCGATTGGTTGTACGCATGGTGGCCATCCCGTTCGTCAGTGGCTCATACTCCAACAAAGTGCCCAGGTAGCTCGTCCGATCCAGGGTTGTTTAACTGGTTTAAGCATGTCCGACTAGCGATGCTGCGATCTTATTTCCATTACACACCCTTGCCTTCGCAAGTTCGGACAGTCTTCGGGTGTCTTATCCGCGCGTGATCTTTCCTGGTGCATCATTGGAGTTTTACACCACTCGTGTGGCCAATCAGTATTTCTCGAATTGTAAGGTAGTCTACCCTACGAAGCAGCCACGCCCCTTATATTACTTCTGTAGATGCTGCGCAGGCGAGCGAGACGCTTTGCCTTGCCCTCCTTCAGCGATCACTTGATTTTCCTAATCTCAGTTGCGGGGGGGGCTCGGCACCTGCGCTGGGTTTAGGAGATCTTCTTGTATCTCAAAAGAGTCACACACAGCGTTCCTGGCCTCAAACTACCAGCGCTGGTAGGATCTAACTCTACGCCCCACAAGCACTAGGTAGCTCTAATCACCACGACCACAACCTCTATAAATCCCACTTGGTAGAGTAAACCTACCAACCTTCTATCTAGTCCATCCCCTCAAGATATCCAAGTCCGCGCCAATCAAAACCTCATGCAGATTTACGCCATAAAGAGGCACCCAACTCTGAGGCCTGATCCAAATCATATTCAGCTTCGCTCGCAAAGGTGAACTACCCGCACACATCCTTCAGTTTTAGTTCAGTACCCAGCGCTAATCACTCTTCCCTCCCTCTACGTCTTCCTCTGGCCGCTGGGCCAGGAAGATCTCCAAATCCAAAGTTTTTTTTTTTTACTCACCACACTCTGAGCAACCAAAACAGCCTGTTAATTGACCTCTTATCTCTCCAAACTGCATCTTACATCCTCTTCTTTATTTAGTGGATTTTCACAAATCTTGTTCTCTAATTTTCAGAGCTCTCTAATTTTGCAACTCAGAGTTCCTCAAAGTGTGGTCTAGGACTAGCACTTGGAAATCTGTTAGAATCACAAATTCTCAAGTTCCATCTACACAGCTTTGTGTCTAGCAATCTGTTGTTCTTAGTGCAGTTTTCTCTTTTTCTCTCTCCTTCCTTCCTTTCCTCTCTGTTCTCTCTTCTCTCTCTCTCTCTCTCTCTCTCTCTCTTCTCTCTTTCTCTCTCTCTCTCTCTTTCTTTCTTTCGTCAGTTGTTTCCCTTGTTGCTCCAGCTGGCCTGGGACTCACTATTATATGAGGACGGCGTGCCCCCAATCTCACATGCAGATCTGCCTGGGCTCCTGCCTCCCTGGACGTGCTGCGGAATAGTTAAAGGACACCGCGATGCGTACTCTTCGCACTACCACGGTCTCTGGTACACTGTTGGAAGCACTGATGGTCAACCTATTATTATATATTTAGAGCATTCCTCATGTTGGGATCAAATTTCAGTGTTCTCTTTAGCAGCCATAGTCGCCTCTTCCACCCACTAGAGATCCTGATACAACTATCTAAGAATGCCACTTGTGTTGTGATGAGGAATTTTTAAAAGTGGTATGTGTACCGTGGTCTCTAAGCTACTTCACAATCTTGCTTTGAAGGCAGCCCTCCATGGGAGTGCGGATTCTGATGCCCTAGAAGCCGAAGACTCCCACTTTCACAAGTACACGAGCTTCTACGGCGAGTAATCTGGTGCAAACTTGTAATGCAAGGGCATCCTATGCTTCCAGCATAACTTACACTGATATTTTTTTTTTTTTTTTTCTCTGGATACTCTTGCAGAGTCAGCAGATTGAGCATTCCCTGTCGCCAACACGCTGTCACCCTGCGATTACCTACTACCTCTTGCACAGACCCTAAAGCTGCCCCCTGAACTCACAAAGGATCCAACGCAAGCCCGATGTCTCTGGCCTCCCGACGTGCTAGCGATAACGGGTGTGCGGCCATCCACTCACGCCCAGCTAACACTATGTATTTTAAATTGATCAAACTTTTTTGAACTAACTTGATCAATGGCCTTAATGAAACCACAAACACTTGGCTCTAGTAGTAATTAAATGGGAACTCTCTAGCGCGAGCAGGCAGGTGTTTTAGATCTTTCAAAAAGACGCGAAGTCCTCCCAGAGTGAAAATGGACAGCATGCTGAGACAATGTCACTCAAGGGAACCATCGATTTGCTTCCATCACTGGTAGCGTGGCCACGAGCGGCAGTCGGGCCAGCCTTGCAGGCACGTCGGCTGGGAAAAACCAGGTGAGGCAGGCGCAACACGCGGGCAGCCGGCACGTCCCGTCGGCAGGCTGGGGGCACAGGCGGGCAAGACCTGCGCCGACTGGGGCCCACCACTTATAGCCGATGGGGGCGGGGCCGTGCAGAGTGACAGGGAAAAGAGGCAGAAGATTGATACAGCCTTGGAGGAAGTGGACATCTGTGTGTCCCTTGAAATTCTGGGAAGCCCGGACCTAACAGGCAGAAGCGCTGAAGACAAGCAAACCAAGCTGGGTCTGGAACGAGTACGTCCATCCATTCTCAGCCTGACAGTCATGTGTGAGGATCATTTAGAAGTAACTAATGGGCTGGAGAGATAGCCTAGCGGTTAAGAGCACCGACGCTCTTGCAGAGGACCCGGGTTCGATCCCCAGCACCCACATGGCGGCTAAGAACCGTCTGTAACTCCAATTCCAGGAGAACTCCAGTTCCAGGGGAATCCGAGACCCTCTTCTGACCTCCGCGGCATTGCACGACACGGGTGCACAGACCTGCATGCAGACAGTACATTCATACACATACAAAAATAAATAAATAAATAATAATAAAAAAAATTAAAAAAAAAAAAAAGAAGTAACTGATGGGGCCCGAGAGATGGCTCAGCAGTTCTTGCAGAGGACCCAGGTTCGATTCTCAGCACACACACATGGCAGCTAACAACCATCTGTAACTCCAGTTCCAGGGGAAGCTGACGCCCTCTTCTGACCTCTGTGGGCATTGCACAACATGGGTGCACTTACATACATGGAGGTAATACACTCATACATACAATAAAATATTTTAAAATAAAAATAATAAAAAGTAACTGATTAATTAAAAAAGTAATGATTAAATGATTAATTTAAAAAGTAATGATTAAGCTGAGCATACTGGTACCCGTCTTTAATACCAGCACTCAGGAGGCAGAGACAGGCAGAGCTCTATGAGATGGAGGCCAGCCTGGTCTACTTAGAGAGTTCAAGGCCAGCTGGGGCTACAGGGAGACCCTATTTCAAAAAGAAAAAAAAAAAGAAGTAATAATTATGGTGATTAGGTGATTGTACAACTCTGTACTAAAAGCCACTAAAGTGCACACTTTAAGTGAATGAATTATACAGCACATGAGTTATAACTCAACAAAACTTACCATTTAAAAATGTGCTCATGCCAGGCATGGTATGCACTTGCACATACTAAATAAAATGAATGAATGAATGAATGAATGAATAATAAATAAATAAATAATAGGGGCTGGAGGGATGGCTCAGCTGTTAAAAGTACTGGCTGCTCTTGCAGAGGACCGAGGTTTGATTCCCAGCACCACATAGCGACTAACAACCATCCATAAATTTTAGTTCCAGGGGATCTGATGCCTTCTTCTGACTCCATGGGCACTGCACGTCACAGGTGCACTTACACACATGCGGGCAATACACTCATACACAGGAGATAAAAATAATAAATAAGCCGGCCATGGTGGCACACGCCTTTAATCCCAGCACTCAGGAGGCAGAGGCAGGCGGATCTCTGTGAGTTCAAGGCCAGCCTGGTCTACAGACCAAGCTCCAGGCCAGCTAGGACTAAAGGGAGACCCTGTCTCAAAATAATAATAATAATAATAATAATAATAATAATATTTTAAAATGTATTTTTTTTAATTTAATTTTTTTATTGATGCTTTGTGCATTTCGTACATCATTTTCCAATTCAGATCAGGCATTTTTCCCTTTCCCTTCCCCCCCACCCCCACCCCATCNATCTAATTGGCTATTGGCTCTCTCCTTGGAGGAATAACCCATGGCTGATGCCACAAGCTTACATCCTTTACAGGTTAGGAGATGTTATAAGCCACAGTAAGACCCTGTCATATTTAACAGGGGGGAAAAATGTAATTCATGGATTAACATATCATCCAAACATATGTGTCTATGCCAAAATAACCTACCATAACTATTAGTGCTGCTTAAAATGTAATTTATAAGAATAGTAGTTCTAGGCTGGGGGATGTCCCTCAGTGGTAGAGCTCATGGTGAGCATGCACAAGACCATGAGTTCCATCCTCAGTGCACACACACGCACACACACGGACAGCAGCACTATTTTCACATCCTACTGAAAACTGCACCAGTGTCCATCAACAGTGGACTCAATGGACTGAGTTCTATGTTATGATAGAATATTAGGTAGGAATAAAAGTGTGCAAGCTGCAGCTGTGTGCACCACATGCTCACATCCTGCTAACACAATATTGAGAAGCAAATCACAAAGAACCTATCATCAGATTCCCTTCAGAGCAAGTGTTTTGTCCTAGTTGGGGATTCTTACATAGGCAGTTAAACCATAAGAGAAGCAAGAAGCTGATTACCAGATACAACACGGAGAGGTTTCCTCCACAGTGGGGGAGGGGCCCTGATGCGGAAGGAGCTTAAGGGGGTTTCTGGGTGCCTGCACCAATCTATGGCTCAACCTGAGTAACAGACACATGGCCGTTCCCTTTATGTACTGGGCTGTGCATGTGTTATGTCTCTCTGCCATTTCCTGTGTTCTATTATACAACAAAAGAGTTTTCAAAATGAGAGAAGATCTCATTAACACTCGGCGGGTTGAGAATCACGTTCTGGGCAGAAAGCACACCTACCTACAGGGCACACCATGATCCCTTTCCTTCCTTTTTCCTACAAAAAGAATATTCACACTCTAAAGAAAATTTGTCTTGAAAAAATGTTTGCTAATTTCAGTCCATAGATAGCCCTGTGATGTAACTACGGGGGGGGGGGCAGCCGTGGTGGGATTCAGTGTTCACACTGAACATCCTGTGAATTAGCAAGCAGGCTCTGCACCAGACCTCACCCAGCATCCTTTCCTCTCACTCAGGGCAACTGGGCTTTAGCCAAGCTACTTTCTGTGTCATGATTTTTTTGGTCAGTGGTTACTATTTAGTCCAAGAGCCAGCTGTGTCTCTGGCGTGACTTTTTTCACAGATACATTTCTTCTTTAAAAGACATTTTTAGGGGCTGGAGAGATGGCCTAGCGGTTAGGAGCGCCGACCGCTCTTGCAGAGGACCCGGGTTCGATCCCCAGCACCCACATGGCGGCTGAGAGCCGTCTGAAGCTCCAATTCCAGGAGAACTCCAGTTCCAGGGGAATCCGACACCCTCTTCTGACCTCCGCGGCATTGCACGACACGGGTGCACAAACTTGCATGCAGACAGTACATGCATACACATACGGAAATAAATAAAAATTTTTTAAAAAGACATTTTTATAGCGGCTAAAGATAAATGCAATAATGATCAGAAAATTCCAGTCTCTTAAAAGAACCCCCAGATGCTCCTCTTTCCCTTCAGCTCAATTAACACAGCCTTTCCCTGCCAGCCTAATTATTTCTCCCAAGGGTCTCTCTGCCTCTACCCTGCCCCCAGCTCTTCCTTCCTGCTTTGCTCGGTGAATCCTCTTAGCCTTAAGGCATGGCATTCCTTTGTGTGATCTATTTTCTCCACAATTGGTGGAGACGAAAATTAAAAACTGTGCGGTAGGGTAGGAGGAAGGGTTACCAGCTCTGTGGCATCATTTTGCAGCAGCCTTTGAGAAGTCACATATTCCTCTGGCCTAAAGGAAGCGTTCTGCCTTAGCGGTGAGGAGGGTTACAGGAGGGACGGAAGTGAGATGTAAGTCCCCGCACTCAAGAGAGACACTAAACCAGAAACACCTCGGGGATTCCCAGTGAGAATGCTCCGGTTTGCAAACTGGAAAGGACTGGAGCCGGATTGCAGTCAAGGAGGCGATGCGGCTGAGAAGCCGGCAGATCTCTGTGTTTCCAAAAGTAGACAATCACAGGCTCCGGCTTCCGGTGCTTTGGGAAGTGTAAAAGTGACCTCTACTCGGCACCGCAATGCCACTGTAAGAGAATAAATGCCACCGAGCCAGCAAAGCAAAGTCCCCAGACTCCAGGGTCCTGCATAGCTCCCAGAAGTGACAGATCCTAGCCAATCCCTCTCTTAACTTGGAAAAAACACTTCTCCCCAAGTGCCAAGCAAAAGTCTATGCAGAGGATAAGAGGCGTTTTCCTTCTCTTGCCTTCTGGTAAATTACAGTTTTAAAAGATGCTTCTGAGGGGCTGGAGAGATCGCCTAGCGGTTGAGAGCGCCGACCGCTCTTACAGAGGACCCGGGTTCGATCCCCAGCACCCACATGGCGGCCGAGAACCATCTGAAACTCCAATTCTAAGAGAACTCCAGTTCCAGGAGAATCCGACGCCCTCTTCTGACCTCCGCGGCATTGCACGACACGGGTGCACAAACCTACATGCAGACAGTACATTCATACACATATAGAAATAAATAAAATTAAAAAAAAAATTTTTTTTAAAAGATGCTTCTGAGCCGGGCGTGATGGTGCACGCCTTTAATCCTAGCACTTCGGAGGCAGAGGCAGGCGGATCTCTGTGAGTTCAAGGCCAGCCTGGTCTAACAGAGCGAGTTCCAGGACAGCTGGGGTTACAAGGAGACCCTGTCTCAAAAAAGACCAAAAAAGAAAAAGAAAAAAAAGAAAAAGAAAAAGAAAAGATGCTCCTGAGCCGGGGTGGTGGCACAAGCCTTTAATCCCAGCACTCCCGAGGCAGAGGTAGGCTGATCTCTGGGAGTTCAAGGACAGACCCTGTCTCAAAAAGACCAAAAATAAATAAATAAAATAATTTAAAAAACAATAAATAAACACCACTAATTGGCAGTTGGCCAAATCTCTTTAACACAACGTTTTAAATTTTGAGAACATGAGTACTTGTCTGGACGGGAGAGCACAGACTCATTTTTCCGGAACTCACTCTGTAGACCAGGCTGGCCTTGAACTCACAAAGATCCGCCTGCCTCTGCCTCCTGAGTGCTAGGATTAAAGGCGTGCGCCACCACGCCCAGCCCCAAATCACCATTATTTACCCTCAGTACATATACCATATATTATTGTATATATTACAAATATATTTTTAGTAGTCATTTTATTAAATGCACACTTTTTATAAATTATTTATTTTTGTTTCATGTGTATGCATGTTAGACCTGTATGTGGGAAAGTGGATCTGTGTTGTGCAATGCCCATAGAGGATGTTGGATCCCCTGGAACTGGAGTTACAGATGGTTGTTAACCTCCATGTGGATACTGAGATTCAAACCTGGGTCTTCTGCAAGAAAAACCAGGCCTCTCAACTTCTGAGCCATCTCTCCAGCCCCTAAATGCACTCTTTTTAAAAAAATTATTTTTTAACTTTATTTATTTATTTATTTATTTATTTATTTATTTATTTATTTATTTATTTATCTAGAGACAGGGTCTCCCTATAGCCCCAGCTGGCCTAGAACTCACTCTGTAGACGAGGCTGGCCCTGAACTCACAGAGATCTGGCTGCCTCTGCTTCCCAAGCACTAGGACCAAAGGTGTGCGCCACCACGCCTGCCTTAAAGATGGTTCTTAGCCACCATGTGGGTGCTAGGAATTGAATTCAGGTCCTCTGCAAAAGCAGTCGGCAGGCACTCTTAACTGCTGAGCCGTGTCTCCAGCCCCCTAAATGCACTCTTAATTACTCATAAATTTGGCTTTTCACACATGCACTTTTCTGAAAGCACGTATTCATTCTAAACAATGATATCATTTTGTGTATAGATGTGCAAATCAGACTGTACTACTGAGCCCCACTCCTAGTCCAACAATCCTCTAAATTCTCCCCCAGAAAATAAATTTGGATATGAAAGCCAGCTTCTCTCTGGCTGTCATATCTTCCAAAAATCTTCCTGAAACTTCTACCTTATTAACGCAGGCATCTCCATTGGGAAAATTAGGACAGCTATTTATTTCTGTGAACAAGAGGGAGATGAATATTGAAGCGAGACGAATTGCAGAAGGGCAGGAACCTGGGTGCACAGAACCCTAAATGACGAGTCAGGGCCTGTTTGGAAGCCTTTCCAAGGTCAGATGCATGGAAAATAACAAGGGAAGGTTGGGCCAGGTGCTGGACCTACAGGGGAGGAGGGACATAACTGCCAGCTCTCCTGCTCAGACAAGATTTTTCAGGAATCCAGTAGTCCTAAGCATATGAGTCCCTCCCAGCTTGGCCACACACTCTCTGTCCTGGTGTCTCAAACTGATCCTAAGTTGTTGCCATGAAGACCTCATCACGCCTTGGTAGAGAGATTCCAAGCCACAGGCAAGAGGCATCCGGCTCCATCCAGGCCTCCCTCATGGGACACAATAGTCAGGGTCCAACAGCTTGTCCCCTCATCTCACATCCCAGCTCCCACATTAAAGCTCAGGCTTCCTCTGGCAAAACCACAGGTCTGGCCAGCAGTCTTCAGACCAGGTCTGCAGGTCCCGCAGGTCCCAGTAAAATTCAGTTACTTGACTGCCTGACTGAGGTCTAAGCAGCCCACTGCAGAGGGCTCCACCGTTTATTTCAGGGCTTGGACCGGTCCCTTCACCAGGCCTCAGATCCACTTTCTACATTGCTCCCCTGGCTGCCTGCTCTCTTGAAAAGGCGGTTCTGATGGGTCAGGCTTTGCGATCCTGGCTGTGCCAGAAAGGAGATCTTCAAAGATGATAGTATGGGGCTGGAGAGATGGCTCGGTGAGTGAAATGGCCTGCTGGAGTGGAGGTAAGGGAGCTGGAGAGATGGCTCAGTGGTAAGAGCATTTGCTGATCGATCGTGCAGAGGACTTGAGTTCAGTTCCTAGATCCACATCAGGCGGCTCACAACTGCCCGTAACCCCAGCTCCTAGGAAATCTGACACCTGCACTCATATGCATGTATCCACACACAGACATCCACATAATTAAAAATAGTTTCTTTACAAAAAAAAATCTGGGGTTGGAGAGATGACTGCTCTTGCAAAGGATCAGGGTTCGATTCTCAGCACCTACATGGCAGCTAAGAACCGTCTTTAAGCCGAGTGTGGTGGCGCATGCCTTTAATCCTAGCACTTGGGAGGCAGAGGCAGGCAGATCTCTGTGAGTTCAAGGCTCGCCTGGTCTACATAGTGAGCTCCAGGCCAGCTGGGACTAAAGGAAGACCCTGTCTCAAAAAGACAAAAAAAAAAAAGCACAGCTTGCACCAGGTGTGGTGGCGCACGCCTTTAATCCTAGCACTTGGGAGGCAGAGGCAGGCTCTGTGAGTTCAAGGCTCGCCTGGTCTACATAGTGAGCTCCAGGCCAGCTGGGACTAAAGGAAGACCCTGTCTCAAAAAGACAAAAAAATTAATTAATTAATTAATTAATTAATATTAAAAAATAAAAAAAGAAGAGATATGTCATAATGGAGGTGTGAACTGCACTCCATACATCTTAAGGAAGACCAAATAATTCCCAAGGGAAGTAAGCTCTGTTGGAGAGATGGCTTTTGAACTTATCCCTAAAAGGACAGTGTGCATCTCCCTTCCCAAGTGGGCATGGGAGAATAGATCTACCCACCGAGCAGTCACAGAGATCTGAAAAATGTGCTCCATGCCACGCTTTGAGAATAACCGCAACACCAACCACACAGTTCCATGTCCAAAACTGAGAAGGGGGTAGAAGCCAGGAGGCTTCCAGAGGAGGACACAATCCCCAAATCCAGAGACAAACAACAGTCATTTGTTCTTGGAGCAACACACCCTTCAAACTGGGGCCTCTTCTAGAGAGGCCTGAGGCCCCATCAAGGGCTTTGTCTGTGGCTTAAAGGAGCTGTTCCAAGCATTATGGAGTGGAAGCATCATCGGATCTGTATCTAGGAAAACTGATGGATGTTTGATGGTCCTGATGAATGATGGGGAAGGGGTAGGAGGGGGGCTGGGCTTCCAGTGTAGGGGTCAGAAACAGTGGAAACCTGATAAGCATGAGAAGGGGCAGAAGGAGGGTACGGGGGTCGCTGGGAAGAAAACAGGACTAGAAACAACTCTGACCACAGAGTACCCACATCAGGACGGGACATCCACTTGGATTGTCACATAGGCCAAAAATAAACTTCTATGGTTTTACACAGCCAATTTATGTTATGGGGGAGGGTATTGTTATAGGTGTCAACATGACTATAAGTAGCACAAAGCCTTTTTTTTTGTCATTTTGAGACAGGGTCTCCCTGTAGCTCCAGCTATCCTCGAACTCACTGTGTAGACTAGACTGGCCTTGAACTCACAGAGTCTGCCTGCCTCGGCCTCCTGAGTGCTGGGATTAAAGGTGTGGCACAAAGCCTTTTTTTTTTTAATTTATTTTTATTTTATGTGTATGAGTGTATTGTCTGCATGTGTGAAACTATCCCCATGTTGTACAATGCCTGAGTTGGTTAGAAGAGGGCATTGGATCCCCTGGAACTGGAACTCCAGGGTTGTTAACTGCCATGTGGGTGCTGGGGATGGAACCAAGTCTTCTGCAAGCACAGTCAGTGCTCTTTAACTGCTGAGCCATCAATCCAGCCCCCAAAGCCTTTTTTAAAATTTTGCTTTATTTTTTATTTTGCTTTATTTTATTTTTTACTTTATTTCTATTTTGTGTATGCATGTATGCAGTTTCCCTGTATTGTGCAGTGCCCACAGAGGACGGAAGAGGGTGTCAGACCCCCTGGAATTGGAGTTACAGACAGTTGTTAGTCACCGTGTGGGTGCTGGGAATGGAACAAGGGTTCTCTGCAAGAGCAGTCAGTATTCTTTAAAAAATTTTTTTTTATTTCTGTATGTGTATGAATGTATTGTCTGCATGCAAGTCTGTGCACCCGTG
>VZQC01000161.1:234299-359627 GCA_009823505.1 Rhizomys pruinosus | reverse complement strand
TTTTTTTTTTCATCACATTACATGTGTGTGCAAATGCATGCATGTGAATGTGACATAGCACACATGTGGAAGTCAGAGGACAACTTGTGCTGCTGGCTCTCCTTTCACCATTTGGGTTCTGGGTATTGAGCTCAGGGTCTCAAGCTTGGCAGCAAGCACCTTCATCCACGGGCCTCTCTCATCAGCTACCCGCATCAGGCTGTTGACAAGAGTTGAGTCTTCAGTGGCCATGCATCATAGCTCCCTGATGTAATTCCAGCTCTGCACAGCTGTGTGGCCCAGGACAAACCACACGTCTCCCGTCCCATCCATCTTGATTAGAAAGACAAGGGGGAGGCAGAGGATGCAGCTCAGTGCTAGAGCGCTGGCCTGGCGTGCTTGAGGGCTTGGGTCCATCTGCAGTACCACAGGGAAGGGAGCATTGGAGACCAAGCCATTCAATTTCATTCCAGTGTTTACATCCCTTGTGTACACTGACCAGTGAACCAATCTGGTTCAGTTGGATCATTAAGTTTACTGGGCAATTACACTTTCAAAATGAGTTATTTTTAGAATGTCCAACTTTTGATGAGAGGAAAACCTAATAAAACACTAGACTGAGATTTAATATTTATGGCCAGTTAGCGAACACATTTTATTTTATTTTTTTAAATAATTTTTTTTAATTTATTATTTTTTATGTGTATGAGTGTACTTTCTGCATGTAGGTTAGTGCACCCGTGTCATGCAATGCTGCGGAAGTCAGAAGAGGGCATCAGATTCCCCTGGAACTGGAGTTAAAGACAGTTCTTAGCTGCCATGTGGGTGCTGGGAATCGAACCCGGGTCCTCTGCAAGAGCAGTCGGTGCTCTTAACCACTGAGCCATCTCTCCAGCCCCGTGAACACATTTTAAATTGCAGTTCTCTGCTGATCAGTGAGGGTATAGATATTATAGGTTTCTACTAGCCATCTGCATTGCCTCTTTTTTTTTAAACAATTTTTTTAAATTTATTTTTTATGTATATGAATGTACTGTCTGCATGTAGGTCTGTGCGCCCGTGTCGTGCAATGCCTTGGAGGTCAGAAGAGGGTGTCGGATTCCCCTGGAACTGGAGTCCTCATGGAATTGGAGTTACAGATGGTTCTCAGCCGCCATGTGGGTGCTGGGGATCGAACCCGGGTCTTCTGCTCTTCTGCCGAAGAGCAGTCGGCGCAGTCGGCGCTCTTAACCGCTAGGCCATCTCTCCAGCCCCTGCATTGCCTCTTTCATAGATCATTTAGTTTTAAAATGAGGACACTTAGAGTAGGTTCACAGGAGGCATCTCTGCCAGCAGGCAGCAAGTGAGTCTAGCTGCGGAATCCCCATCAGGACTGTCACCAGCTCAACCCACTCAGCCCTGGGCTTGGTGAAGCCCTGGCCTCCCAGAGTACACCCACTTTCCTTCCTTCTTTCCTTCCTTCCTTCCTTCCTTCCTTCCTTCCTTCCTTCCTTCCTTCCTTTTTATTTTATTTTTATTATTTTATGTGCATGAGTGTTATGCCTGCAAGTATGTAAGTACACCCTGTATGTAAGTACACCCTGCATGTAAGTACACCCTGTATGTAAGTACACCCTGCATGTAAGTACACCTTGCATGTAAGTACACTCTGTATGTAAGTACACCCTGTATGTAGGTACACCCTGCATGTAAGTACACTCTGCATGTAAGTACACCTTGCATGTAAGTACACCCTGCATGTAAGTACACCCTGTATGTAAGTACACCCTGTATGTAAGTACACCCTATATGTAAGTACACCCTGTATGTAAGTACACCCTATATGTAAGTACACCCTGCATGTAAGTACACCCTGTATGTAAGTACACCCTGTATGTAAGTACACCCTGTATGTAAGTACACCCTGTATGTAAGTACACCCTGTATGTAAGTACACCCTGTATGTAAGTACACCCTGTATGTAAGTACACCCTGTATGTAAGTACACCCTGTATGTAAGTACACCCTGTATGTAAGTACACCCTGTATGTAAGTACACCCTGTATGTAAGTACACCCTGTATGTAAGTACACCCTGTATGTAAGTACACCCTGTATGTAAGTACACCCTGTATGTAAGTACACCCTGTATGTAAGTACACCCTGTATGTAAGTACACCCTGTATGTAAGTACACCCTGTATGTAAGTACACCCTGTATGTAAGTACACCCTGCATGTAAGTACACCCTGTATGTAAGTACACCCTGTATGTAAGTACACCCTGTATGTAAGTACACCCTGTATGTAAGTACACCCTGTATGTAAGTACACCCTGTATGTAAGTACACCCTGTATGTAAGTACACCCTGTATGTAAGTACACCCTGTATGTAAGTACACCCTGTATGTAAGTACACCCTGTATGTAAGTACACCCTGTATGTAAGTACACCCTGTATGTAAGTACACCCTGTATGTAAGTACACCCTGTATGTAAGTACACCCTGCATGTAAGTACACCCTGTATGTAAGTACACCCTGTATGTAAGTACATCCTGTATGTAAGTACACCCTGTATGTATGTACACCCTGCATGTAAGTACACCCTGTATGTAAGAACACCCTGCATGTAAGTACACCCTGCATGTAAGTACACCCTATATGTAAGTACACCCTGCATGTAAGTACACCCTGTATGTAAGTACAGCCTATATGTAAGTACACCCTATATGTAAGTACACCCTTTATGTAAGTACACCCTGTATGTAAGTACACCCTGTATGTAAGTACACCCTCCATGTAAGTACACCCTGCATGTAAGTACACCCTGCATGTAAGGACACCCTGTATGTAAGTACATCCTGTATGTATGTACACCCTATATGTAAGTACACCCTGTATGTAAGTACACCCTATATGTAAGTACACCCTGCATGTAAGTACACCCTGTATGTATGTACACCCTGTATGTAAGTACACCCTGTATGTAAGTACATCCTGTATGTAAGTACACCCTGTATGTAAGTACATCCTGTATGTAAGTACACCCAAGTCATGCAATGGCCACAGGGAACAGAAGAAAACATCAGATTCCCTGGAAATGGAGTTATGGATGGTTGTTAGCTGACATGTGGGTGCTGGAATTCAAACCTGGGTCTTCTGCAAAAACAACCAGTGCTCTTAACCATTGAGCCATCCCTCCAGTCCTGTACAACAGCCTTTCATTACGTGCTAAATTCAAAGGAAGAAAACGACTGCAACCATAGTATATGTGGTCCATGTTCATCCTCCTTTTCTGACATCCACATCCAATTTTATCAGTTGAGAAGTCAAAGGGACTACGAATTTCACCCAGGATCCGCTGGCTGTTTAAGAGTTTCTGCTTCATCGTGAATAAAGACTCTGTAAAAGAGTCCTAAACCTAAACAAACAGTGCTGCCGACACGTGAGGCTGAGGAGTCCTCAGCTCAGCTGGCCACAGAGACACTGGCTTTGCCTGCTTAACTCTAGTAGAAAAACTTATGCTTGCCATAGAAGCCCTGTAACTGGATGTAATTAAATCACACAGGAGAGGAAGTGCTGACTCAGAAAACATTTTATCTCCTCCCCACAACTCCTTCCCACTTCCTTTGCCCAGTCACTTTCCCAAACCTAACCACATTCTGCAGCTGGACACTGTCCTGAAGTCACCTCTGTGTCTCGACGACAAGATGCTGCTGCAGTGATTCCAACAGAGAGCAGCACCCACCCCTGCCACCCGGGTTCCATCAGTACTTACAGATGTAAAAGCATTTTGTTGAAGTCAGTTTTAAGATACCTGTAAGAAAGTGACAGAGAGTCTGGGAAGATGGCTTAGCGGGTAAAGACACTTGCCATCAAAGTTGAGGACTCGAGTTCAGTCCCTGGGACTAAGCCAGATGTGGTGGCACATGCCTTTAATTCCAGCACCCAGGAAGCAGAGGCAGGCAGATCTCTGTGAGTTCAAGGCCAGCTGGGTCTACAGGGAGACCTTGTCTCGAAGAATAAAATCTCTGGGACGTACACACACACACACACACACACACACACACACACACCATCAAAAGAAACCAGCATGGTATTCTGGTGAGGGTCCTCTATGAAACACCATCTGTGCCCGATACCCCAGAACTCTAGGCAGGGAAACATCAGAGAAGTACCCAGCAGATCTGCACAACAGGAGCAGAAATGCAAGAGGAAGGTCCTCTCAGTCCTGGACAGGAGGGCCACACGCCTAGGAAAGGGGCAGGTTTGACCATCTGGGCTGCTACATCTATGCTCTGAGGTCCACAGACCAATGTCTCCTAAAGTGCCCAGCAGGAAGTGAATGAGGAGCCTTGCTTTCCCCACAAAGACTGAATTTATTTATTTATTTATTTATTTATTTATTTATTTATTTATTTACTTATTTATTTATTATCTATCTATCTATCATCTATCTATTTATTGCATGTGCATGTGTGCACTCCTGTGTGCACACATTACACGCCTGTGGGTATGTTTTGGGGTGAAAACTGAAGGAGCAGGTAGGAACCTTCTGAACTAGAGTTATGAGAGGTTTTTTTTTTCTTTTTTCCTCTCGTGATGTCTTGTCATGTGGGTGCTGAGATCCAAACTCCGGTTCTCGTGATTGTGCAGCAAATGCTCTTGATGGCTGAGCCGTCTCCCTGAAGGAGCCCAAGCGGTACGCCACAGCAAGCACAGCCCAAGGCCCCACCCAAAGATGGGAGTGGAGAATGTGAAATCACAGCTCACATGCTCATGTCCCCTCTAGCCTGAAGCGCCAACACCGCTAGGAAAATTTCAGTGGTAAGACATGGGTCCACATTTGTGCCAAGGGAAACCACACACCCAATACTAAGAGCCAATGTCAACAATCAGAAAGTCAATGGAAAACAGCCGGGCATCGTGCAAGTGTAATCTGACCAGATGTGGTCCAGTGGGAAGCGGCTTGGGACGGTGTGCAGCAAATGATAAAATGACTGCGTTTTTCCAACATTACAAAAATACCCTCGGAAGCTGAGGGAAAAGCAGAAATGCCTGCGGAGTCCCTATCTCTGCTCTCCCTGACCCAGACTTACTCACCTACAGATTTCAAAACCATTTCCTTTCCCCCTTTCTCTCCTACCCTAACTTCTCACCCCAACGTTTTTTCTTAATTTTTTTGTCTTTTTGAGACAGGGTCTCCCTTTAGTCTCAGCTGGTCTGGAGCTCGCTCTGTAGACCAGGCTGGCCTTGAACTCACAGAGATCCGCCTGCCTCTGCCTCCCGAGTGCTGGGAGTAAAGAAAGGCGTGCGCCACCATGCCCAGCCCTTCTTAATTTATTTTTATTGTGTGTGTATGAGTGTATTGCCTGCATATTCGTAAGTGTAGGCTCAAGCCATGCCCACGGAAGACACGGGCAGAGGGATTTGGATCCCCTGAAACTGGAGTTAGGAACAGTTGTTAGCTGACATGTGGGTGCTGGGATTCGAAGCTGGGTCTTGCATGAGCAGCAGTGCTCTCAATCTCTGAGCCATCTGTCCAGCTCCCCCATCACGGTTTTTTGTTTTTGTTTTTATTTTTGTTCTTTTCGAGACAGGGTCACCCTGTAGCCCTAGCTGTCCTGGAACTCACTCTGTAGACCAGGCTGGCCTTGAACTCAACAAAGATCCACCTGCCTCTGCCTCCTGAGTGCTAGGATTAAAGGTGTGTGCCACCAGGCCCAGCTGCCCATCACGTTTTATTTTATTTTTTTATTTTTTATTTTTTGGTCGTTTCGAGACAGGGTCTCCCGTAGCCCCAGCTGTCCTGGAACTCACTCTGTAGACCAGGCTGGCCTTGAACTCACAAAGATCCGCCTGCCTCTGCCTCCCAAGTGCTAGGATTAAATGCTTGCGCCACCACGACCGACCCCATCACATTTTAATCAAAGAAAAATAATCAGAGTTCAAGGCTCTATAGACACATTTTTTTCTTTATGTTTTATTTATTTGTGCATGGACATGTGTGTGCCATGACACACACGTGATGGTCAGAAGACAACTTGTGGGCATCAGTTCTCTCCTTCCACTGCGTGGGTCTCAGAGATAGAACTCAGGTACTCAGGCTTGGTGGCAAGTACCTCTACCCACTGAGCCATCTTGCTGGACTGCTTTTTCTTTTGGAGATGGAGGTATCATTTTGTTGCTCAGGCTAGTCTCAAACACCTGGGCTCAAGGAGTCCCCAGTAGCTAAGCTCACTGGGGAAAACCACAGTACCCAGCTTAGAGTCACTGTTTATTGGGGGTCCAGCACATATTTTGAATCTAGGGCTGAAGGAGTAGGTGAGCAGAAGACTGGGCACAAGAAATAAAGAAAAGAAAGAGAAAAAGTCTTGCCCTAGTTCAGCACAGTGGTTCAGACAGTTTACATTCCACCAGCAGTGCATACAATTCTTTTGTCTGGGTATGGTGATCCAAGCCTTTAATCCCAGCCCTTGGGAGGCGGAAGCAGGCTGATCTCTGTGAGTTCCAGGTCAGCTAGGCTACACAGTGAGACCCTGTCTCGGGAAAAAAAAAATCCTCTTATCACATCCTCAACAACATTGGTTATTTATTTATTGGTTTGTTTACTTATTTATTTATGTATGAGTGATTTCCCCTGTAAGTGCACCAAGTGTGTGCAGTGCCTGCAGAGGCCAGAAGAGGGCATCAAATCCTCTGGAACTGAAGGTACAGATGGTTGGTTGCCACCCTGTGAGTGCTGAGAACCCAACCTGGGTCCTCTGCAAAAGCAGCCAGTGCTCTGAACTGCTGAGGGACTCACTTTGTTGTTGTTGGTTTTTTTTTTTTTTTAATTTTATTTATTTCTGTATGTGTATGAATGTACTGTCTGCATGCAGGTTTGTGCACCCGTGTCGTGCAATGCCGCGGAGGTCAGAAGAGGGTGTTGGATTCCCCTGGAACAGGAGTTCTCCTGGAATTGGAGTTTCAGATGGTTCTCCGCTGCCATGTGGGTGCTGGGGATCGAACCCAGGTCCTCTGTAAGAGCAGTCGGCACTCTTAACAGCTAGGCCATCTCTCCAGCCCCAGCAGTTTGTTTTCTTTTTTTTTTTTTGGTCTTTTCGAGACAGGGTCTCCCTGTAGCCCCAGCTGTCCTGGAACTCACATTGTAGACCAGGCTGGCCTTGAACTCACAAAGATCTGCCTGCCTCTGCCTCCCAAGTGCTAGGATTAAAGGCGTGCGCCACCACGCCCGGCGGCAGTTTGTTTTCTTAATGACAGCCATTCTGACTGGGTAAGATGGAATCTCAATGTAGCTTTGATTTGCACTTCATTGGTCGCTAGTGAGGTTTATCATATGTTGATTGGTCATTTGTATTTCATCTTTTGAGAACTATCTGTTCATGTCATTAACTCGTTTGTTGATTGGGTCACTTGTTTTCTTGTTTGGAATATTTTATAGCTTTTATTTAATTTATTTTTTTATTTTGGTATTTTTGAGACAGGGTTTCCCTGTAGCCCCGGCTGGCCTGGAACTCGCTTTGTAGACCAGGCTGGCCTTGAATTCATAGACATCTGCCTGCCTCTGCTTCCCGAGTGCTGGGATTAAAGGCGTGCACCACCACACCTGGCTCCTTTAGCTTTTATTTTTAATTATCATTCATTTTTAAATTATATATATATATATGTGGCTTTGTGCATGCAAGTGGAATGCCAGAGGTCAGAAGGATCAGATGCCCTGGAACTGGAATTATGGATGGTTGTCAGCCACCGTGGGGGCTGTGAAGCAAAGCCAGAGCCTCTGGAAGAGCAGCCAGTGCTCTTAACCAGTAAGCCATCTCTTCAGTGTTTTAGAGTTATCATTGTAGAGGTCATTCACTTCCCTGTTAATTGTATTCCAAGGGATTTTTCCTTTTTCTGGAGGCTATTGTGAATGGGATTGTTTCCTGATTTTTTACTGGGTGTGTTTGTGGCATACAGAAATTTTTAGGCTAATTTTGTATTCTTCCACTTTGTTCAAAGTATTTATCGGCTCTGAGTTGTCTCTCCTTTCTCTCTCTCTCTCTCTCTCTCTCTCTCTCTCTCTCTCTCTCTCTTTCTTTCTTTATGATTTTTCTTATGGAGTCCTTAAGGTGTCTTATACATAGAATCTTATCATCTGCAAAAGAATAGTTTTTCTTTCCTACCAATTTTTATTGAAACAAAATGTAGCTTAAAAAGTTAAAGCTTAGGGACTGGAGAGATGGCCTAGCAGTTAGGAGCGCCGACGCTCTTGCAGAGGACCTGGGTTCGATCCCCAGCACCCACATGGCGGCTAAGAACCGTCTGTAACTCCAATTCCAGGAGAACTCCAGTTCCAGGGGAATCTGAGACCCTCTTCTGACCTCCGCGGCATTGCACGACACGGGTGCACAGACCTGCATGCAAACAATACATTCATACACATACAAAAATAAATAATNTAACCAGTAAGCCATCTCTTCAGTGTTTTAGAGTTATCATTGTAGAGGTCATTCACTTCCCTGTTAATTGTATTCCAAGGGATTTTTCCTTTTTCTGAGGCTTATTGTGAATTGGGGATTTTTCCTGATTTTTGACTGGGTGTGTTGTGCGCTAGCCAGAAAAGGGTGAGGCTATTTGTAGTGCGTCCACTTGGTGCAAAGTAGTTATCGGCTCTTGAGTTGGCTCTCTCTCTCTCGCTCTCAGTCTCTCTCTCTCTCTCTCTCTCTCTCCCCCTCTCTCTCTCTTTCTTTCTTTCTTTATGATTTTTCTTATGGAGTCCTTAAGTGTCTTATTACATCGCTCTCTATCATCTGCCAAAATAGTTTTCTTTCCTCCAATTTTTATTGAAACAAAATGTAGCTTAAAAAGTTAAAGCTTAGGGACTGGAGCCCGAGATTGGTGCCCTCCTAGCAGTTAGGAGCGCCGCTCTCTTGCAGAGGACCTGGGTTCGATCCCCAGCCCCCACATGGCGGCTAAGACCGTCTGTAACTCCAATTACAGAGAACTCCAGTCCAGGGAATCTGAGGCCTTCCTCTAGCCTCTGTAGTCACCCAAGTGCATTCATGCATACTCACACACAGACACAAACACAAAAAAACCCAAAAAAAAAAAAAAAAAAAAAAAAAAAAAAGTTAAAGCTTAGCCGGGCCATGGTGACACAGCCTTTAATCTTAGCACTTGGAAGGGCAGAGGCCAGGCGGATCTTTGTGAGTTCAGGCCCCGCCTGCGTCTACAGAGTGAGTTCCGGACAGCTGGGGCTACCGGGAAACTGTCTTGAAAACACCAAAAAAAAAAAAAAAAAAAAAAAAAAAAAAAAGTTAAAGCTTGGGGCTGGAGAGATGGCTCAACAGTTAAGAGCACTGGCTGCTCATGCAGAGACCTGGGTTCCATTCCCAGCATCCACATGGCAGCTAACAACCATCCATAACTCCAGTTCCAGGGGATCCAATGCCCTCTTCTGACCTCTGCAGGCATTGCACAGCACCAGTGCTCTTACACACATGCAGGGAATATACTTATACACATAAAATAAAAATAATAAAAAGTAAAATGTGAAAGCTTAAATACAAAGCTTGATGGAGTTTCACATATGCATATATCCATGAAACCATAACCCAGACAAAGAATCAACTGATCATAGGCAAACCAAACCAGTATGCTGTTACAGAGAAGCCAAGAGCCGACCCTGGGGGCACCTCTGATGTTCCCACACGGGTTGTAGGGGCTGTGGCGCAGCTGAGTGGTGGAGCACGATACGCTCGGCATGTATGTGGCTCTGAGCTCCGTCCTCAGTACAAATCCTCCACTAAACCTAAACCTTGTTTTATTGTTGATTTGATTTTGATTTTTAGAGATAGTTTGTTCTTCCTAGGAACTTGGTGAAGTCGGTGGTCAAATCGAGAAAAATATGGGAAACAATTTTTACTTATTTAGGGATCTCTGAGTCCCTAACATTGAAGAAACATTTAAGAAAATATTCAAGTTTCAGCCTACTGCGGCCACATATTTACATCCCTAATGTTTAGAAACAGCACTCTGAGGCAGTTTCAGTTTCGTGGGTATTCTTGCTGCTTTCCTTTGCATAACACCACAAACTCCTAACTCTTCCCAACTTGGGTTTCTGCTCTGTTCTGTTTTGACATAGGGTCTCCTGTATCCCACGCATCTTGATGCTCGCTGTGTAGCTGAGGACGATCTTAAATTTCTGATCCTCCTTCCTCCGCCTCCCGGTGCTGACGTTACCACTGTATCCACTCCTGGTTTGGTCCGGTTTTGCCTCTGTGTCAGACATTTCTTTTCTATGATGGGATAGCAGTGATTTACGATGTCATTTTAAGTTTTCTGTCTTTTCTAGATTTGTCTCAAAACCCAAATGAACAGGTTAAAACAAAATTCTCAATCTGGTAACGTGACTTATGCATTGGAATTGAACAAGCAGCTCTCCTCCAGAGCCCTAAGTGATTTGAGCCAATCTATTATTTAAACATGTCAGTCAAGGATTTAAAAATGCTCAAAATTGAAGCATTTATTATGCTATTTGATATAACACTGAAAAATACTAGTTTATACATCAGTCCAGTGTTCTCATCACAATTCTCTTTTTAAATTATTATTTTTGGGGGGCTGGAGATAGCCTAGCAGTTAAGAGCACCGACTGCTCTTGCAGAGGACGTGGGTTTGATCCCCAGCACCTACATGGTGGCTGAGAACCATCTGTAACTCCAGTTCCAGGAGAACTCCAGTTCCAGGGGAATCCGAGACCCTCTTCTGACCTCCGCAGCATTGCACAACACGGGTGCACAAACCAACATGCAGATAGTACATTCATACACACAAAAAATAAATAAAATTTAAAAAATCTCCAGCCCAACACAATTCTCTTTTTTTTTTTTTTAATTTTTATTTATTTCTGTATGTGTATGAATGCACTGTCTGCATGCAGGTTTGTGCAACCGTGTCGTGCAATGCCGCGGAGGTCAGAAGAGCGTTTCAGATTCCCCTGAAACTGGAGTTCTCCTGGAATTGGAGTTTCAGATGGTTCTCGGCCGCCATGTGGGTGCTGGGGATCGAACCCGGGTCCTCTGTACAACATTTGAATAATTCCTATGTGAATTTAGTAACGAGATGGTGGCAGAAGTACACAGACATCTGCTAGGCCTGCTAGGTAATTAGGTTGGCTCTCTGATAGCAGTCAAGGAAGGAAAGTAGAAACTGCAGGAGTAAGTGTGACTGTCTCAGCCACCCCGATGTAGTCAGGGAGCTGTGGGGAATGGACAATACCGTCTTTGGGGTCCTCTTTCAACTCGATTCTCCATTTTCCTGATCTCATATGTATAAAGTTTTTCTTTATTTATTTATGTGTCATGATACTAACTGTCTGCATGTAGATTTGTGCACCCCGTGCGTGGCAATGCCTGCGGAGGTCAGAAGAGGTACATCCCCTGGAGCTGGTAGTTCTCTGGAATTGGAGTCTTACAGACGGTTCTCAGCCGCCATGTCGGGATGGCGGGGATCGAACCCGGGTCCTCTGTAAGCAGCAGCGGCGCTCTTAACCGCCTAAGCCATCTCTTCCAGCCCAATATGTACTATTTTTATTGTATGGGATACCTAAAAAGTAGTACATAGACTAAAAATCAGCTAGCTTTATGACTTCCTTGACAGTGACTTTAAAAAGAATTTTATGCATAGACGAGTTGCCTACATATTGGTATGCATGTAGTAGTGAACCTGTGCGTGCAATGCCCACAGAGGTCAGAAGAGGGCGTTGGATCCCCTAGAACTGGAGTTACAGTGGTTAGCTGCCATGTGGGACTTGTACCAAACCCAGGTCCTCTACAAGGACAGCCAGTGGTCTAAACTGCTGAGTCATCTCCCCAGGCCCCTGGCAATGTCTTAATCTGTAGTGTCACTCAAGGAAATGCTCAGCAGATGCTATGTTTAATACAGACTTGCTTTTTCGTGCTGCCTTTAAAATCCTGGCCACTATAATCTCCTTCTTTTTTCTTCCTGCCCTCCCCCGCCCTCCCTCCCTCGCCTCCCTCCTCCCTCCCTCCCTCCTCCCTCTCTCCTTTCTTTCCTGTGAAGCTCGGTATTGAACTCAGGGCCCTGTGTTTGGCAGCCCAGTGCTTTGCCACTGAGCTATACTCCCAGATCATGATTTTCATTATTAACCTGCCACTCCTTAAAACTTCCTTGTAAACCTGACATAATGACACAAGTCTGTAATCCCAGCACTGGGGAGGTAGAGGCAAGATCAAGAATCTGATGCTAACCAGGCCGTGGTGGCGCACGCCTTTTGATCAGCACTTGGGAGGGCAACAGTTAGGATGATCTCTGAGTTCAAGGACCACCTCAGTCTACAAGGAATTTCCAGGACGAGCTGGGGCCACAGGGAGACACTGTCCGAAAAGACCAAAAAAAAAAAAAAAAAAGATCTGAATGCCAGCCTCAGCAACGTAGCAAATTCAAGGCCAGTCTGTGTCAGGGGTAGGAAGAAGAACTAAACACCTGTATTTAAAGGTTTATAAAAAGAGAACTGCGGGGTGGAGAATGGCCTAGCGGTTAAGAGCGCTGACCGGTCTCNCTTTAAGATTTTTTTTTTTTTTTTTTGCTTGCTTTTTTTGTTTTTTGGTTTTCTTAGGTCTTTTTGACGACAGTCGTCCCTATAGCCCCTAGAACCACTCTGTAGACCAGGCTGGCCTTGATTGTCACAGAGATCTGCCTGCCCTCTGCCTCTTGAGTGCTAGGAAATTAAAGTATGCGTCACCTCGCCATGGCTATTAAAGATGGTTCTTAGCTGCCATGTGGTTGGCTGGAAATCGAAACCCGGTGGTCCTCTGCAAGGCAGTCACTGCTCTTAATGCCTGCAGCCCTCTTCCGAGCCCGGATCGTGGCGTTTTTTTTGTTTTTATGTGTATGATACTGTCTGCATGCAGGTTTTTTTTTTTTTTTTTTTTTTAGGTTTGTGCACCCGTGTGCAAAGAGGGTGTTGGATTCCCCCAAAACTGTAATTCTCCTGGAATCGGAGTCAAAGACAGCTCTCAACCGCCATGTGGGAGCTGGGAATCAAACCTGGGTCACTCTGCAGAAGAGCATCGGCGCCCTTTCACATCACGCCTGAGCGCATCTCTCCCAGCCCCGATCTTGCTCTTTTGGATGTTTCACAGCCAGGTCCCTTTCTCTGTAAAGAGGGCTCACAGTCTACAGCACAAGTCAGACTCTGAAGGGCAACCGTGACCACCCTTACTGTGCTAACTCTACGTGCCCCAGGAGATGGTGTGGACGCCCGAGTCATGTCTTTCTTGATTTTGGGTGCTTCTGTGGCTCCCTGCATCCCAGCCAAGTTGCCAACAAGTCAGGAATACCATAATTTTGTATGAAAATTCAGCCCTTTCTTTTTTAATTTGGACAACTTTGGGCCTAATAACTTGGTATAGCTCCCTGATTTGATTCTAGTTTGCCTTTCTAACGGCGTGATGTGACATACACATCTGTGACCGAGAGCAAGGAACATCGGTGGCAGAATCTCGAACCTCCAGGACCACGGCAAGAAGCACGTATGACTGGCTCTCCTGGCCTGGTGCTCAGTCTCGCTTCTCTTTTTTTTTTTTTTGGTCATTTCCAGACAGGATCTCCTATTAGCCCAGGCTATCCTGGAACTTCACTCTGTAAACCAGGGCTGGCCTTGAACATCACCAGAGATCTGCCCCTGCTCTGCCTCCAGAGTGCAGGGATTACAAGGCGTGCCGCCATCCACGCCCGGGCTACTTCAGCCTGCTTCATATTTTTTTTACTTAATTTCTTTTTATCTATTATTTATCTGTTGCATGTGTAGAATGTACTGTCTGGCATAGCAGGTCTTGCACCCGTGTCGTGCAATGCCGCGGAGGTCAGAAAGAGGTACATCGGATTCCCCTGGAGCTGGAGTCTCCTGGAATTAGAGCTTACAGACGGTTCTCAGCCGCCATGTGGGAGCTGCGGGGATCGAACCTGGGTCCTCTGCAAGAGCGTCGGTTGCTCTTACCGCCTAGCGCCATCTCTCCAGCCTCCAGGCCTTGCTATTCTTATCAACACCAGGACCATCCTGCCCAGGAGGTGGCACCACCATCAGTGGCTCTGAGGCCCTCCCCCACAGCACTCAACAATGCGAGAAAATGCCTCATACACCATTGCCCACCAGCAGTCATAGAGGAATTCCTCCAGTTGCAGAGCTCTGTCTTTCCCAGGTTCATATCAGGCTTGACATCTGAACGCTGTCTCAACCGGGAATTTAACTTTTATTATCTATTATCTGGTCTTTGTAGATGGCCGTCTTTGCATGTATTGTCCTGTCCTAGAATCTCAGTCCTTCCACTCACGATTTCCGGGATGTAGGATCACAGTGCGGTATATAGCCTATTTATCTTTCAAGCCACGAGAACGCAGTTTCAGAACCACACAGTGTGGAGTACTAGCTGACACACACTTATAATCAACAGTCTCCAATGCTTGTATTAGTTATTGTGTCTTGTTACTATTAAATCTGAGTAGAACCCAGGTTCCAGAATGTTGGGCAGGACTCTCTCTCTCTCTTGAGCTACATCTGCAGCCTGAGAATTCCTTGTTTTAACCGGTGGGGGAATCTAAATTAGAGTTGTCAACCAATCTTAGAAACTATGGACACCTTCTTGGTGAAGCTCTGAAAGTCCTATGTAATCATTTAATGACAATTTATAAAGGATAAAGATTAGGCTTAACAGCGTTCCGAGGGACCTGGGAGCAGTTCGTGGCTGAATGATTCCTGCCTGGCACAGAACACACTCTGTCTCTCATCAAAATGTGGCCACACCCTTAAAGGGGCGGCGTGGTGGCGAATGCTTTAATCCTAGCACCTTGGCGAGCGCCAGAGCAGGGCGATCTCTGGGAGATAAGAGGCTGGTCTACAAAGTGAGATCAAGCCAGCTGGGACTAAAAAAAAAAAAAAAAAAAAAACAAAAAAGACAAAAACAAAAAACCAAAAAAAAAAACAACATAAAAAAAAAAAAAAAAAGGAAGAGCAGATCCCCAAGACACCTACGGATCTGACATTACGTACGAAATGCCAGGGCCTGCTTCATCCACACAGGAGCTTTATCAATGCCTCCTGTGCCCAGCTTCTGGAAGCTACTTTCCAACAGTCAGGTTCTAAACAGCAAGGACCCAGGCTGCTCTGAGAGAAGCTGAGTTCACCCTCCCATCCACCTCCAACCTTCTGAAATATTTATCAGGATCTGACAATCCTGGAAGAGCCTGATACAAATGACCTTTAGGATAGAAAGAACACAGTCCCCAGGCACGGAAGCAGCACGGTCAGCTGTTTGGCCAGGGCTGCAAGCTTGGAATCCAGTCCTACAGATTCTGGCCTACTTCCCTGGGAAAGTAGGATTGAAAGGGTTGAAAATGGCATTTCTCCAACTCCTGCCTCAGCTCTCAACCCTGATGACCTGCATAAAGCCTTGGCTGTAATAACTATTCCAACTCACAAACATAAAAAGGCACTTGATAAAAATGAAACTATGGGAGGCTGGGCTGAGGCTCAATGCTAGCAAGCTTGCTCAGCTGGCCTGCTTTCCTTGGGTCCCATCCCCAGTGGGTGGCAGGAAAGGGGGGTCATTTCATGGGTGCAGGGTTAAGAGAGAAGTGACCACTAGAGGGTGACAGAATTACACAGAGCAATTCAGTGGTTTCTATTCAAAGCCAAAGCCAGGTTATGTGCCTGAAAGGAATAAAAACTAGGCATGGTGGCTCACGCCTTTAATCCTAGCACTCGGGAGGCAGAGGCAGGCGGATCTTTGTGAGTTCAAGGCCAACCTGGTCTACAGAGTGAGTTCCAGGTCAGCTGGGGCTACAGGAAGACCCTGTCTCGAAAAGACAAAAACAAACAAAACAAAACAAAAAAAACCTATGAGTTTATCTCTGCAGAGGGCATTCTCCACTCACCATCCAAGCACTGACCTGGTTGGCTAGCAAAACAGCCAGGGCCTGATCCACTCACAGCACAGGTCATACCTCACTGCAACAGCTGCTGCAGATTCCGCCTTTATTTGGTGTCACACAGTGGCACTAAAGACAGGCGTCAGCCGCCACGTGGGTGCTGTGGAGATCAGCTGTCATGATGGTTAGAGGAAAGGGGCATCCACGTACAGACCCTCGAATCGCACCTGCTCCGAAGCTGGTGCGCAGTACCAGGTATTTTCATTGCAGTCTAGGGCCGTATATGCTCATCCTAACCCTTGTGAAAATGTCTTGGCTATGGACAACACCAGGTCAGTTTCAGAGAGAAAGTCAGGCTCCTTGTGGGGAGTTTATACAACACGGAGAGAGAGAAACCAGAGTTGGCCCGATACCCATCTGACTGGTTTTTTGTTTGTTTTTGTCTTTTCGAGACATGGTCTCGCTGTAGCCCCAGCTGTCCTGGAACTTGCTATGTAGACCAGGCTGGCCTTGAACTTACCTGCCTCTGCCTCCCAAGTGCTGGGATTAAAGGCATGCACTACCTACCATGCCCAGCTAAAATCTGTTTTTCTTTTAAAATATTTTTACTCCTCCTCCTCCTCCTTCTCCTCTTGTTCTTCCTTTTCCTTTTTCTCCTCTTCTTTGTTTTTGTAGCCTAAATTTCATGTGATCCAGGCTGGCCTCAAGCCTGCTGTATAGCCAAGCCTGGTCTTGAACTTCTGACCTTCCAGCCTCGGCCTCCAAAGTGTTGAGATTATATACATGCGCCACCTTGCCCTTCTCAGTGATGTCATTTCTGCTGACCAGAGGCTTGCTCTGGTATGATTAAAGTTGATCTGCATCTGCTAAGGAACCTTCCCTGAGCTCTACCTAGCTGGACTAAAGGAAGACCATGTATCAAAAAAAAAAAAAAAAAAAAAAAAAAACGGCCGGGCGTGGTGGCGCAAGCCTTTAATATCCCACACTTGGGAGGCACAGGCAGGCGGATCTCTCTGTGAGTTTCCAAGGCCAGCTTGGTCGAGTATGACCAGTATCCAGGCCACGCTGGGCTACAAGGGAGACCCTGCTCTCAAAAAAGACAAAAAAAAAAAAAAACAAAAAAAAGAAGAACAAGAGGAGAAGGGAGGAGGAGGAGGAGTAAAATATTTTAAAGGAAAAACAGATTTTAAGCTGGGCATGTAGGTGGTGCATGCCTTTAATCCCAGCACTTGGGAGGCAGAGGCAGGTAAGTTCAAGGCCAGCCTGGTCTACATGCAAGTTCCAGAGAAGCTGGGCTACAGCGAGGACCATGTCTCGAAAAAGACAAAAACAAAAAAAAAACCGTCAGATGGGTATCGGGCCAACTCTGGTTTCTCTCTCTCCGTGTTGTATAAACTCCCCACAAGGAGCCTGACTTTCTCTCTGAAACTGACCTGGTGTTGTCCATAGCCAAGACATTTTCACAAGGGTTAGGATGAGCATATACGGCCCTAGACTGCAATGAAAATACCTGGTACTGCGCACCAGCTTCGGAGCAGGTGCGATTCGAGGGTCTGTACGTGGATGCCCCTTTCCTCTAACCATCATGANGCTGGCCTGGAGCTCACTCTGTAGACCAAGCTGGCCTTGAACTCACAGAGATCCACCTGCCTCTGCCTCCTGAGTGTTGGAATTAAAGGTGTGTACCACCACACCCAGCACTAAAGATGGCTTTCAGCCGCCATGTGAGTGCTGGGAATTGAACCCAGGTCCTTTGCAAGAGCAGTCAGTGCTGAGCCATCTCTCCAGCCCCTTATTATTCTTTTTTAAATTTTTTTATTTTAATATATTTTTTATTATATATATTTTTTGTACAAGACAAACATGCTTTTCATCTCTTTCTCAGTCTTTCTCAAAATTCTCCATGTGGAAGTTGACTGGTTTGAGCAGAAGTTCACCATTTCAGTCAGTTCTTTGATGCAGTCCTTTCTGTTGTTGTTGTTTCCAATATGCATCACTCCCAACTACTTGGACAAAAGCTCAAGGGGCTGTGCACAAGAAATAATTTACAACTAGGTAATTGGCGCTAGCATCCACAGATGAGGGATACCGTTCGTCGTTTGTTTTTCTGGGACTATGTTACTTCACTCAGCATGATATCTTCTAGCTCCAGCCATTTTCCTGCAAAGCTCATGATGTTATCTTTTTTTACTGCTGCATAGAACTCCATTGTGTAGATGTACCACATTTTCTCTATCCGCTCATCAGTTGAGGGGCATTTGGGTTGGTTCCAGATCCTTGCAATTGTGAAGAGAGCTGCAATAAACATGGCTGTGCCTGTATCTCTGTGGTAAGATGAGTCTTGTGGGTACGTACCCAGGAGTGGTATGGCTGGGTCAGGTTCTTTTTAAATTTTATCTGTGTAAGTGTATTGCCTGCATGTGTGTAAGTGCACACCCATGTTGTGCAATGCCTGAGGAGGTCAGAAGAGGGCATCAGATCTCCTGGAACTGGAGTTAGGATGGTGGTTAGCCACAGTGGGCATCCTGTGAACCAAACCCAGGTCCTCTGCAAGAGCAGCCAGTGCTCTTAACTGCTAAGCCATCTCTCCAGTCCCAGGACTTGTGTTCTTTTCACTATGCCATTCAGTGTTGAGATCAAAGGGAACATGGTCTGAAAGCCAAAGATGTGAGAGGGAGTCACAGGCTTTTTCTATATTATTTTCATGTTATTAAAAGGAGGGAGTCGTTAAAGATGTCAGGACCATACTAAATGCAGACTCTACCAAAGAAGTGTAATTTAGCAAAAGTTTTAAAGCAGGAGAAAAAAGACAGTGCTAGCTACCAGGGCTGGTATGTGGTATGCTGACATCCCCTGGGCCGCCACAGCAACAGCACCTGAACTGTCAGGAACATGCACTTCCAGCCTACCCAGACATCAGAAGGCAGGGCTGAGGGCAGCAGCAGACAGGTTGCAAGGCAGGGAGGAGAGACCTGTGTCAAAGGCATGGGCACTGTCTCTTGTACCATCACTGAGGGTGAATGGGATAGGCCACTGTTTTCTTACAGCCAAGACGCAGGTGTGAGCAGACGCTTCCTCTAACCCAAAGGCCATCCTGTTAAGCTCTAACCTATACACTTCTTAAAAACAGGAAATCTAAGAGAGGGTTAACTGCCAGCAATTGTATATACACAATTCAGAAGTACGTCTGTGGATGGTTTTGATACAAGAAGCCAGGCTTTACATTAGGCTCTTAAATCCCAGAGATTTTTTTGTTTTGTTTTTAGGTATTTTATATTTTTATTTTGTGTGTATGAGTGTATTCCCTGCATGTGTGTAAGTGTGCACCTGTGTAATGCAGTGCCCGAGCAGAGAAGAGGAGGCATTGGATTCCCTGGAACTGGAGTTATAGATGTTGTTAGCCACCATGTATGCGCTGGGAATCAAACCCCAGTCCTATGCAAAGACAGCCAGTGATCTTAACTGCTGAACCATCTCTCCAGCCTCTATTTGTTTGGTTTTTGAGACACAGTCTTATGTAGCCCAGGCTGACCTTAAACTTCCTTCTGCCTCCCAAGTGCTGGGGTTACAGGTATGTCCAAACACACTTGGCCTTCTTGTAGGTCTTTGTAATACTTGTAATACTAACAAATGGAAGATGTTTCCTAGTACTGTATCCTAAGTGTTTGTAGGCAGATGTCCTTTTCTTTTTTCTTTTTTTTGCAGATGTCCTTTTCAACATCTTTGTTTACAACATGGTGAAGCATGAAATTTGTCTTATATAAATAAAAAAAATTATTCTGAATTAATTTCACAATAGTTCTGGAAGCAGAAATTATTTTCGTTTCACAGATGAGGAATTGAAGATCAAAGAATTTATGTCACGGGGCTGGAGAGATGGCCTAACGGTTAAGAGCGCCAACCGCTCTTACAGAGGACCCGGGTTCGATCCCCAGAACTCACATGGCGGCCGAGAACCGTCTGAAACTCCAATTCCAGAACTCCAGTTCCAGGGAAATCCGACACCCTCTTCTGACCTCCGAGGCATTGCACAACACGGGTGCACAAACTTGCATGCAGACAGTACATTCATACACATACAGAAATAAAAAAAAAAATAAATAAATAAAAAGAATTTATGTCACTCTGCCAGGGACACAGGATAAACTACAATGGGAAGACCAGGATTGAAACACAGTTTCAAGAGTGGGATGCTGGAGATGGACCCATGCTGAGGCGGCCTCTGTGTCATGGTAGACACGGACTTCTCAGGGGACAGGCATTTTTCTCCCAAGGCAATCTTGGTTGTAAAAACAACCAAGTAGTAAAGTCCAAAGCATTAACTAAAATTCAGAACTCCCTACCAGCTTCAAATAAAAGGGAATGAAAACAATAAAGCTAAGAAGTCTTTGAGAAAGTTTTGTTTTGTTTTGTCTTTTTGAGACAGGGTCTCCCTGTAGCTCCGGCAGTCCTGTAACTCACTATATAGATCAGGCTGGTCTTGAACTCACAGAGATCAGCCTGCCTCTGCCTCCCAAGTGCTGGGATTTACAGGTGTGCGCCAGTGCCACCTTGCATGGTTGAAAGTTGTTTTTTTTAATGTGTATGAGTGTTTTGCCTTCATAGTGTAAGTGTACTACATGTATGCAGTACCTTCAGTGGCCAGAAGAGGGTGTCAGATCTCTGAAACTGGAGTTAGGGACAGTTGTTAGACACCATGTGGGTGCTGGGAACCCAGATCTTCTGCAAAAGCAGTCAGTGCTCTTAAGTGCTGAGCCACCTCTCCAGCAACATCACACTTCTAAAAAATGAACCCAGTGGATGCCTCCCTATGGAAGAAGCAGGCAATGTGGGACAAATGTGCTTGCTGTTATAATATGCTTGTGTTTTCCAAGCATGGGAGAATTTTAGCCTGTTTGTAATATTTCAGTTATACACAAAGCCCCTGTCCACCAACAGCTCTTCACAGTCTCATATCACTGTGGGTCACTGGAACTAGAAACATTCCATTTTTGTCACTCTGTTAGCACTTGTAATACTAACAAATGGCAGGTGTTTCCTAGTCCTGGATCCTAAGTGTTTGTAGGCAGATGTCATCTTCAACATCTTTGTTTACAACATGGTGAAGCAAGGCATGAAAATCGTCTATCTCCTAAAGGTAAGAATAAATCAACAATACACTTTTCTAAGTATTTCTTGCCCTGGAAATGACTATATTTCCAACATATTCTGTCTAGAGGTGTCATATCTACCTCTTTTGTAACAAATAACTGTCAACTGTAACAAACAATGGCTGATACTTGGGACTATTCTAATACTATATTTCTAATCCTTTGGTTAGGTGCTTGAAAATAGGAACATAGTAGAATTAACATTCAAGAACCGCAGATTACTTACTAGAGTGACCATCCATCAGGAGGCAATTGTCTTTTCTTTCTGTTTTGTTGAATATCGTGTTACATAAGAGCTCTACCAATGAGCTATACTCCAGCCCTAATTATTAATAATTCATCTCTCACTGTGAGAACTTTCCAGTGTGGACAGTGCAGTTAGTGCACAGTCACCCTAAAAAGAAAGTTTTCACTACCATGTTGGAAGTCCCAGTTCTATGGTGGTGGAGAGACACAATGGCAAGCCTGCGTTTACAGGGCACAGCAAAGAGTAATTTGGGAAAGAATAAGCAAATATGGGGCTGGAGAGATGGCTCAGCGGTTAAGAGCTCCGACTGCTCTTGTAGAGGACTCTGGTTCGATTCCCAGCACCCACATGGCAGCTAAGGACCGTCTTTAACTCCAGTTCCAGGGGAATCCGAGCCCTTTTCTGACCTCCACGGCATTTCACGACATGGGTGCGCCAACTTACATGCAGACAGTACACTCATACACATAAAAAATAATAAATAAATAAAAATTTTAAAAAAGAATAAGCAAATATTTGGGGAGTGTCCTAGAAATGCATGGAAGAAAGAACACTTCAATGGTCTTTTCTTTTCTATCTAAACCTTTAAGTGTGTAGTCCACTCGGGCTGGAGAGGTGGCCTAGTGGTTAAAAGCGCCGACTGCTCTTGCAGAGGACTCAGGTTCAATCCCCAGCACCCACATGGTCGCTGAGAACTGTCTTTAACTCCAGTTCCAGGGGAATCCAACACCCTCTTCTGACCTCTGCAGTATTGTACAACATGGGTGCACAAACCTACATGCAGACAGTACATTCATACACATAAAAAATAAATAAGATAAAAAAGTATTTAGTCCACTTCATTTTTAAAAATTTTTTTTTGGTCTTTTCGAGAAAACTTTCAAATTTTTAAGATTATTTTTATTTTGTGTGTATGAGTGAACTGCCTACATGTCTATCAGTGCATTCATGTCATGCAATGCCATCTGAGGTCAGAAAATGGCATTGGATCCCCTGGAACTGGAGTTACGGACAGCTATTGGCCGCCATGTGGGTGCTGGGAATCAAACCTGGGTCCTCTGCAACAGCAGTCAGTGCTCTTAACTACTGAGCCATCATCTCTCCAGTCCTTAACTTTCAATTTTTTTTTGTCTTTTTGAAACAGGGTCTCCCTTTAGTCCCAGCTGGCCTGGAGCTCACTATGTAGACCAGGCTGACCTTGAACTCACAGAGATCCACCTGCCTCTGCCTCCTGAGTGTTGGGATTAAAGGTGTGTACCACCAGGCCCAGCTAACTTTCAATTTTTAAAAAATTTTATGTGAATGGGTGTTTTGCCTGTGTGCTGGATAGCTTTAGTGTCAACTTGACATACCTGGGTTGAAGGAGCCTCAATAGGGGAATTTCCTCGATTGGACTGGCCTGTGGCCACATCTGTGGGGTATTTTCTTGATTGTTGAGTGATGTGGGAGGGCCAGCCCACTAAGGGCAGTGCCACCCCTGGGCGGGTTGTTCTGTATTGTATAAGAAAGCAGGCTAAGCCGCTGTGTGGGTGCTGGGGATCGAACCCGGGTCCTCTGCAAGAGCGTCGGTGCTCTTAACCGCTAGGCCATCATGGCGGCTAAGAACCGTCTGTAACTCCAATTCCAGGAGAACTCCAGTTCCAGGGGAATCCAAGACCCTCTTCTGACCTCCGCGGCATTGCACGACACGGGTGCACAGACCTGCATGCAGACAGTACATTCATACACATACAGAAATAAATAAATAGATAATAAAAGGAAAAAGAAAAAGAAAGGCAAGGCTAGAGCTGGCCATGGCTAGCATGGGCAGGGAAGGCGAGCCAGTGAGCAGTGTGTCCCCTCCATGGCCCGGTGCTTTAGCTGTCAGCAGCTCCTGCCTCCTGGTTCCTGCCTGAGTTCTTACATTGAGCTTCCCAGTTACGAACCCAGAATGTGAGCCAAATAAAACCTTTCCTCCCTCCCCTACCTGTGTCCTGGCTCCTCCCATTGTTTTGTTTCAGTGTGTTGTCATGGCAAGTTTGAAAGGAAACTAGAACGCCTGCTGTATGTAAGTGTACACACATGGTGCAAGTGCCCCGTGGAGCCAGAGAGAGGCATCAGTATGTCCTCTGGACTGTATGTTCAGGACAATTGTTTAGCACAATTGTGGCCAGTGAAGGCTGGGACACGCATGTCGCTCTGGCAAGAACCAGCTGCTTCAGTCCATCCTTCATCTAAGCCTCACCCCCTCCTTTATTTTGAAAAGTAGGTGTTCTCCATATGTAGCGTGCCGGGTTGACTCAGAGACAGCCAGCTTTGCCTCCCAACCACTTGCTCATTGGATTTAAAAAGTTGGTGCGCACCATTGCAAGGCTTTGATTTTTTTTTTTTTGAAATTTATTTTTATTGTTGGTGTATTTGTTTTTGAGACAAATAGTGATGTGGTGCTGGTTTGTCCTTGAATTTTTTTACTACGTGGTCACATACGCTATGAATCGTGGTCCAGTCTCTTGATTGGTAGCAATCCTCCTGCTCCGCCGTCTCAAGTGCTAGTATGTATTTTTTTTTTTTTTTTTTTTGAGACAGTGTCTCATGTAGCCCAGGTTCTGCTCAAAGTTGCTAAGCAGTGGAGGATGGCCTGGCCTTGAACTCACAGAGATCTGCCTGCCTCTGCCTCCTGAGTGCTGGGATTAAAGGTGTGTGCCACCACACCCAGCTACAATGTAGTTTTAATATACCTACATTTTACCACCCCTAACTTTCCCAATGCCTTGTCTAATGTTCTTTTTTTTAATTTATTTTTTATGTGTTTGAATGTACTGTCTGCACGTAAGTTTGTGCACGTGTCGTGCAATGCCGCAGAGGTCAGAAGAGGGTGTGGGAATTCCCCTGGAACTGGAGTTAAAGACGGTTCTCAGCCGCCATGTGGGTGCTGGGGATCGAACCCGGGTCCTCTGCAAGAGCAGTCGGCGCTCTTAACCACTAGGCCATCTCTCCAGCCCCCAGAAAGTCCATTCTTGATAATCAGTCTTCCTAACACTACAAACTACAAATGACAGAAACCTCCTGTGTCCCTACCACAAGTCTAACACAGAGGCAAAGCCACTGCCACGCTCAACCTGGGACATCAGGGGATGGGGTTGTGGGACAGCAGCCACTTAGAGAAGGCAGAAACTGTGACCTCCATCCTCCAATCTGCTCCACGATCAGCCTCCACCACGTAACAGTTGGGGACCCGAGCTCCAGTTCACAGAGAAAATTGTTTTTAAATGAACCAACACTTCAACTTCTAGTTACATACTTACGGTAATTATAAGATGTTCATGCACCCTAGATAAAGAGCTACTGGCAATTGATGGCTGCTGGCAGATGGGTAGGAAGTCATTTTTCTATGGGAATATGGCCAGTAGTGAGTTTGCTATGTTCCAGTGCATGGCTTCATACCCACGTCATGTAGATAGCACTAAATGGACTCAGAGGGTTGAAAGCCGAGGAGGAAGAGACATGAAAGTGGGAGGGAGAAGTATGGAGGTCCTAGGGGATTGGGAAGAGGAATTTGGGTTGAATATGATCAGATACGTTATATGTGTATATAAAACTGCCAAAGAGTAAGAAATATTCTAATAAATATGTATGTTGAACTCACAGAGATCCGTATGCCCCTGCCTCCCTAGTGCTGGGATTAAAGGCTCTTGCCACCACGCCTGACCTTGAAGTTTCTATATACTGCTGGTGCTACAGGCTAAGCAGATGACATAGCTCTCCACTGACTGCCTGCTGCTGGCACGGTACTCTCTCAGTGTGTTTACCTTTGGGAGCTTCTGCAGTTGGAGCTAGGCAGTCCTGGTCCTACCACTGTACAGTGTATGATATGCAGGTGTGCCCTGGGTACTCCATGTCGGTTCTCACACTCAGTGTCAGGCTGGGAATAGAGTCCAGGAAGCTGAGAGATCCTCTTCTGGAGGCAGCTGTCCTGCAGCGGGGAAGTGACTCACACAGGTCAAAAAAGTAGTTGGAGTTTTGTCATCCGGCATGGCTGCCATGAGCTGCAGGGTCAGGACAATCAGCTCTTGGCTCCCAGAGACCCTGTAAGTTTTGTCACCCGACATGGCTCCCATGGTCAGGACAGTCAGTTCTTGGCTCCCAGAGACCCTGTAAGTTTTGTCACCCGGCATGGCTGCCATGAGCTGCATGGTCAGGACAGTCAGCTCTTGGCTCCCAGAGACCCTGTAAGAAGTCCACGAACCAAAGACTATCTGGATACAAGAGGGGCAGGTAGAGATGTCTGGGCCCTGCAGGAAGAGCCAGGGGAAGGAAAGTTGCCGTTAGAGCTACTGGTCTGCTGCCACTGAGTGGCTGCCCGTGGTCTCCATGTGCTGTCTTCTAAGAAATTCATGGGCTCTCCTCTGTGCTCCAGTTATAGAGATCTCTGCTTCTGAAACCATGTCTGAAATCTTGGTTTCTCAACTCCTTTTTCTTGGTCAGTTCTTTCCTGGTATCCATATCAGCGAATCTCCTTTTTTAGAGGCTCGACCTAGGAGCCTCACTTTGAGTTCTTATAAGGAACTCCTTTTATTCCTTGGCTTCTGTTAGTAATTCTTCTTAAGTCCTGAGCTGAGACTCATCTTGTTCCTGTGTTTGACCTTTTGCTAAAGAACACTGACTCCAATAGTCTCTGTTGCTTTCTATGGTTTGGAAACCAAGTCCCTTGAATGTCTAAAGGAATTTATCTTGAGAAGAAAACCCAGACTTCAGAATAATTTTTGTTATTTGTTTGTTTGTTTTTGGTCTTTTCGAGACAGGGTTTCCCTGTAGCCCCAGCTATTCTGGAACTTACTGTGTAGACCAGGGTGGCCTTGAACTCACAGATATCCGCCTGGCCCTGCCTTCCAAGCGCTGGGACTATAGGCGTGCACCACCACACTCGGCTCAGAATAATTTTAAAAAATATTTTACTTTTGTGCATGAGTTGCATTGCCTGCATGTATGTAAATACACCTGTGTCGTGCAATGTTCTTAGAGGTCAGAAGAGATGAATTCCCTGAAACTGGAGTTAAAGATAGTTAACTCCCACGTAGGCGCTGAGAACCAAACCTGGGACCTCCACAAGAATAGCTGTACTCTAACCATCGAGTCATCTCTCCAGCTCCCAGAATAATTTTTTTTTTACATTTACTTATTTTAGTGTGTGCATTGGCTCGTGTGCAAGGTGCGTGTGTGGAGGTCAGAGGACAACTTGTGGAAGGGGGTTCTCTCCTTCTGCCATGTGCTTCTGAGGATTGAACTCAGGTCATCAGGCTTGGCATCAAGAACCTTTACCTGCTGAACCATCTTGCCAGCCCCAGAATACATTTTTTTAATTTTTAATTTTTTTATGTGTATGAATGCTCTGTCTGCATGTAGGTTTGTGCACCCATGTTGTGCAATGCTGTGGAGGTCAGAAGAGGGTGTCGGATTCCCCTGGAACTAGAGTTCTCCTGGAATTGGAGTTACAAATTGTTCTCAGCCACCATGTGGGTGCTGGAGATCGAACCTGAGTCCTCTGCAAGAGTAGTCGGCGCTCTTAACCACTAGGCCATCTCTCCAGCCCCCCAGAATACATTTTTACTTGTGGTAAAATACACATAACATAAAAAACTTACCATATTAGCCATTTTCAAGTACATAGTTCATTAGTGTTAGTTGAATTCAATTAGTGTACAGTAAATCTCTAGAGCTTTTCTGTCTTGTGAAACTGAAACTCCACACAGGCAATGTGATGGTTAGTTCTATAAACTTGACACAACCTAGGAAGAGTTTCAATCAGGGGTTGTCTAGATCAGGTTGGCTGGTGGGCATGTCTGTAAGGAACTGGCTTCACTGCCCTAGTTGATGTGGAAAGGCCCAGCCTGAAACAGGATGGCACCATCCCCCAGTGTGGGGTCCTGGACTGTATAAGAGCAGAGAACTGGGCATGGTGGCGCAAGCCTTTAATCCCAGCACTTGGGAGGCACAGGCAGGCGGACCTCTGTGAGTTCAAGGCCAGCTTGGTCTACCCAGTGAGCTCCAGGCCCGCTGGGACTAAAGGGAGACCCTGCCTCAAAAAGACCAAAAAAAAGTTGTGGCCACCATGTGGTGCTGGGAACAACCCAGAGTCCTCTGTATAGAGCGGTCAGCGCTCTAACCCCTAGGCCATCTCTCCAGCCCAGTAATAATATATTTATGAAAGACTTCAGGTCTAGAGAGATGGATCAGCCATTAAAAGCATTTATTGCTCTTGCAGAGATCCATGTTCAGTTCCCAGCACTCATCTTGGTTGGCTGACAACCATCTTTAACTCAAACTCTGGGGAGGGGGTCCCCAGCCTGACTTTAAGGGCCCCATACTGTGTGCACATACCCACATACAAACACACATATATACATACATAACATGATAAAAATCTTTTTAGTTTGTATTTGTTTTTTGTGTATGAGTGTATTACCTGCATGTATATATGTTGTGCAATGCTTGAGGAAGTCAAAGAGGGCACTGGATCCCCTAGAACTGGAGTTACCACCAGCTGCCATTGGGTGCCGGGAATCGAACCCTGGTCCTCTGCAAGAGCAGCCAGGGGTCTTCAGTTCTGGGTGTGGTGGTGCACGACTTTGATCCCAGCACTCAGGAGGCAGAGGAAGGCAGATCTCTGTTGAGTCAAAGGCCAGCCTGGTCTACATAGTAAGTTCCAGGCCAGCTGGGGCTACAGGGAACCCGTCCATAAAAGACAAAAAAAAAAATCTTTAAAATGTTGCATTTCCACGGCCATAATTTTTTATTAAGGCTGAATAGCCAGAGTGAAACACACTTGTAGTCCCAGCTTTCAGGAGGCTGAGGCAGGAGGATGAAAGCAAATCCAAGGTAAGACCTTCTTTTTTATATTTTTTTTTTTTTTTTTTTTTTTTTTTTGGTCTTTTTTTGATACAGGGTCTCCCTGTAGTCCCAGCTGTCCTAGAACTCACTCTGTAAACCAGGCTGGCCTTGAACTCACAAAGATCCACCTGCTCTGCCTCCAAATGATGGCTAGGATTAAAGGCGGCGCCACACAGCCCAGCAGATGCTTTCTTTTTATTTTTATTTATTTATTTAAAAAATTTTTTTTTATTTTATTTATTTCTGTATGTGTATGAATGTACTGACTGCATGCAAGTTTGTGCATCCGTGTCATGCAATGCGGCGGAGGTCAGAAGAGGGTGTCGGGCTCCCCTGGAACTGGAGTTCTCCTGGAATTTTTTTTCTTTTCTCGGCCGCCATGTGGGTGCTGGGATAGAACCCGGGTCCTCTGTAAGAGCAGTTGGTGCTCTTAACCGCTAGGCTATCTCTCCAGCCCCCAGACCTTTTTTAAAAAGTGAAATACCACCTCATATTTGTTACAATGGCTATTTTTGTCTTTTTGTTTTTTGTTTTTTGTTTTTTTTGTGAGACAGGGTCTCCCTGCAGCCCCAGCTGTCCTGGAACTTACTTTATAGACCAGGCTGGCCTTGAACTCACAGAGATCCTCCTGCCTCTGCCTCCCAAGTGCTAGGATTAAAGGCATGGGCCACCATTAAGAAGGCTACTTTTTTTTCTTTAATTTTGAGGCAGGGATTTGGGGTTTCACTCTGTAGACCAGACTGGCCTTAAACTCATAGAGACCTGCTTTGTCTCTGCCTCCCAAGTGCTGGAATTAAAGGCATGTACCACCACAGCCATCCCATGGATGGCTCCTATTACAACATAGATAAGTGTTGGTAACAACAACAGAAAGGACTGCATCAAAGAACTGACTGAAACAGTGAACTGCTCAAAACAGTCAACTTCCACATGGAGAATATTGAGAAAGACTGAGAAAGAGATGAAAAGCATGTTTGGCAGAATCATGAGCTCTGGTGGGGGTGNATGGGCCACCATTAGAAAGGCTACTTTTTTTTTCTTTAATTTTTGGGCAGGGATTTGGGGTTTCACTCTGTAGACCAGACTGGCCTTAAACTCATTAGAGACCTGCTTTGTCTTGGCCTCCAAGTGCTGGAATTAAAGGCATTGTCCACCACACGCCATCCCATGGATGGCTCCTTTACAACATAGATAGTGTTGGTAAACAAACAAACAGAAGAGGACTGCATCAAAGAAACTGACTGAAACAGTGAACTCTGCTCAAAACAGTCAACTTCCACATGGAGAATTTGAGAAGATGAGAAAGAGATGAAAGCATGTTTGCTGCAGAATACATGAGCTCTGGTGGGGTGGGGAGGATGGGCAAGGACACGTGTCTAGTTTGATTAAAAATATTAGCCAGGTGTGGTGGCGCACACCCTTTAATCCTAGCATGGGAGTAGGAGGTAGAGGCAGGCAGATCTTTGTGGAGTTCAAAGCCAGCGCCTGGCTCTACAGAGCGAGTTCCTAGGACAGCTGGAGACTACAGGGAGACCCTGTCTTGAAAAGCAAAAAAAAACAAAATCAAAACAAAAAAAAGATTAAAATAATTTATTCTAAATAAAATTAAAAAAATATAAGTTTCAGTGATAATATGGGTAAGGTGGGAACCTGGTGCACTGTGGATGGGAATGTACAGTTGGATAGCCATGTGGAAAATCAGCATGGTAGGCCTCAAGATTTCAACATAGAGTCACTGCATTATTTAGAAACTCTACCAAAAAGAATTGAAGGCAGGGCTGGGAATGTACCTCAGTGGTGGGAAAGATCATCACTTTGCCTAGCCAGTGTGTGAAACCCTAATTTCAAAACTTTCTAGACCATAATTAAACAACAAAACCAAATGCAACGGAGTGTTCACAAATACAAACAGCAACTCATAAATTGTGAAAGGACTTATGTTTGTGCAGACTGGTTTGTGTGTGTGTTGTCTTACAACCTTCATACAATATGGATGACATTTGGGGACATTATGCTAAGTGACTAAGCCCGTCAAAAAAGAGAAATACTGGGAATGGTGAGCTAACACCTTTAATCCCCTGCTCTCAGGAGGCAGAGGCAGGTGGATCTCTGTGAGTTCAAGGCCAGGCCTGGTCTTCTGTGGTCTACGTAGTAGTGAGCTCCAGTGCCGTCTGGAACTGAAGTGAGAGCGCCCTGTCTCAAAAAGACCAGAGAGAGAGGAGAGAGGAGAGAGAGGGAGGAGTGAGAGAGAGAGAGACGATTCTGCTTGTGTGAGGCATCTACAGTAATCAAAAATATAAAAGCAAAAAAATAGAATAATGAGTTCATGAGAATTGGAGGATTAGAGTTGTTCTTTTTTATTCTTTTTTCTTTTCTTTTTTTTTTTTGAGAACCGTCTGAAACTCCAATTCCAGGAGAACTCCAGTTCCAGGGGAATCCGACACCCTCTTCTGACCTCCGCGGCATTGCACGACATGGGTGCACAAACTTGCATGCAGACAATACATTCATACACATACGGAAATAAATAAAATTTAAAAAAAATATTATTACTGATGATATTAATCTCATTCAGTGCAAGTCAACATTAACAAAGCACCTACTACACAACAGGCATCATGTCATGGATACATTAAAATTAAAGAGAAAACAGACACAAAATACTATTTCTTTGATTCAACCACAAAGCTGAATTATGGCCACTATTTTGGATATATAATTTTTCTAGATGAAGAATTAGGAGTTACAAATATTTTCTGATCTTTTTCCCTAGACTACTTCTTTCTCTTGGGAGGACGCCTGATCTTTGGTTGGGCCTCTCAATATTCCTAGCCCCTACTGAGGCAAAAACCATACTCCAAAAATCTCAACCTAGCCAGGTGTGATGGTGCATGCCTTTAATCCCTTGGGAGGCAGAGGCAAGCATATCTCAGTGGAGACCAGCCTGGTCTACATAGTGAGTTCCAGGACAGCTGGAGCTGCAGGGAGACCCTGTCTCAAAAAGAACAAAAGAAAACAAAAAAACAAAAATTTCAACCTGAGATCTATTTATTTACTTAGAGACAGACAGGTTGTCGCTGTGTTTTCCAGGAGGGTTTTCCTCAGCCTCTAGAGTACTGTTGGGCATGTACTGTTGGGCATGTACTGTTGGGCATGTACTGTTGGGCATGTACTGTTGGCCATGTACTGTTGGCCATGCACTGTTGGCCATGTTCTGTTGGCCATGTACTGCCGTGACCAGTTAGTTGCAAAGCATTCTTTTCATGTTTCTTTGCAATACTAACGATTCAACCTAGGGCTTCATGCATGCTGGGCAATCACTCAGTCACTGAACTACAGCTCCAGCCCACTTTTCCCTCCTAACTTTTTCCTTGTTTCTATTTTTTGTCTCATGTACAGAACAGGTTGGCCTTGACCTCACTGTGTTGATGAGGATGCCCTCAAACTCCTGGTTTTCCTGCCTTCACCTCTCAAGTGCTGGGATTACAGACATGTATTACCATGCCCCACTTCTTTTTGCTTTTTAAATCTTTAAAATTATTTTCTGTGTACTGTCTGCATCATTCAGTGCCTGAAGAAGTCAGAAGAGGGTGTTGGATCTCCTGGAACTGTAGTCACAGATGGTTGTCAGCTGCCACGTCGGTGCTGGGAATCAAATCCCAGTGCTCTGCAAGAGCAGTCAGTGCTGCCAGGTGTGGTGGTGCACGCCTTTAATCCTAGCACTGGGGAGGCAGAGGCAGGTGGATCTTTGTGAGTTCAAGGCCAGCCTGGTCGACAGAGTGACCAGGACAGCTGGGACTAGAGGGAGACCCTCTCTCAAAAATACAAAAAAAAAAACAAAAAACAAAAGAGCAGTCGGCACTCTTAACCACTGAGCCATCTTTCCAGCCCCCATTCACTTATTTTTAACTATGTATGTTTGTTTGAATGTGTGCCACATGTGTGTGGGTGCACTCAGAAGAGAGAAGAGGGCAGCTGGTCCTCTGGAGCTATAGTTACAGGCAGGTACCAGCCACCTAATATTGTTGCTGGGAACCAAACTCCCGTGCTCTGGAAGACCAGCAGCAAGAAGTCTTAACTGCTGAGCTGTCTCTCCAGCCCCTTCTTTATTTTGAGACTTTTTTTTGCTTCTGGTGCTGTGGCAAACACCACGACCAAAAGCAACATGGGGAGGAAAGGGTTTATTTGGCTTACAGGTTCCAGTCCATCATCAAGGCTGGAACTCAAGGCAGGCACTTCTTTTCTTTCTTTTTTTCTTTTCTTTTCTTTTTCCTTGGAACTCAAGGCAGTCACTTCTTTTCTTTCTTTTTTTCTTTTCTTTTTCCTTCCCTTTCCCTGTTCTGTCTTCCTTCCTTCCTTCCTTCCTTCCTTCCTTCCTTCCTTCCTTCTTTCTTTCTTTTTGTCCTTTTGAAACAGGGTCTCCCTGTAGCCCCAGCTAGCCTGGAACTACCAATGTAGACAAGACTGGCCTTGATCTTACAGAGATTGGCCTTCCTCTGCCTCCGGAGTGCTGGGATTAAAGGCGTACCACGCCCTGCAGCTACCTTTCTTTTACCTGCCTAAGGATGGCGCTGCCCACAGCGAGCTGGGCCCTCCTTCACAAATAAGCAATCAAGAAAACATCCTGACACACATGGGTACAGGCCAGCGTAACGGAGTAAACTCTTCAGTTGAGGCCCCTTCTTCCAGGTGTGTCAAGCTGACAACCAAGATTAGTCACCACAGACACCAGGCTGACCTCACTCTCTAGGTCAGAGAGACCTTGAACTTTGGATCCTCCTGCCTCAGCCTCCATTTGGGATGACAGGTGTGTGTCACCTGGCTTCTCAAAACTGTTCTTCATCTGAAGCCTGCACTGAAAGCAACGTGTTGTCCCAGAGTTAAGCGGACAGCAACGCCGGATCTGGGCTCTGTGCTCAAGAGTTACGACTGGGAGGTGCCTGAAGATTTCCTGGCCAAACCGTCATCACATTAGATAAGGAAACCCAGACCCAGAAAGGGAAGTCATTTCCACAGTGCTAAAATAACTCACCCGTGACTCAGCACAGCACTCATCTGTGCTGCCCTGCATCTCCACTGTATGAACTTCCTGAGATGGTCCCCCCCGTCATAGCCCTAGTTTTTGAGTGTGAAATTAACCACATTGCTGAAACCTCTTTTTAATTATAGTTGAATATCTTAGATGAAAAGCTGTGTACTGGTAAATTTCTAGAGTTAAACTCAAGAAAAAGTTTTGCTAAAAGTAGGACCAGGTGGCCAACTTCTAGAGAAGGTCTTCCAGGCACAGCTCATGAGGGTTCTGAAGATGATGGTCTTTCTATATAAGGAAGAGCTCCAACTTCATACTGTCTAGGACAGGCCTTTCTGTGACTTGTGCCCCTCAACCCCGTGTGGCATGACACTCTGTTTTGTGGGAAGTAGAGTTAAGGCACCCGCAGGTATAGTAGAGAGTGGTGGCTTACACACTGTAATTCCGGCATCTGGAAAGCTGAGGCAGGAGGATTGCCACAATTTTGAGGCTAACTTTGACTACATGGTGAGTTCCACACCACCCCAGAAAGTAAAATAAAATAAAATAAAATCAAGGGGAAGGTACACTAAATACCTGAGTGCATAAATACAAACACATCTACACCTAGACATTAAAATGTGATGACAGGGCTGGAGAGAGGGGTCGGTGGTTAAGAGTACTTCTGCTCTTCTAGAGGACTAGGGTTTGGTTCCCAGCACCCACATCAGGTGGCTCACAACTGCTTTTAACTACAGTTAAGGGGATCCTACACTTTCTTCTGGCCTCCCCAATACTCATACACATGCAGTATACACACACACTCAGTACTCACATGCAGTATATATTCAAACACACACACACTCAGTACTCACACACATGCAGTATATACTCAGACAGACAGACACACACACACACACACACGCACACACACACACACACACACACAAATGAATCTTTAAAGTCTCCAGGTGGTAGAGCCTGTCTTTAATTCCTGGACTCGGGAGGCAGAGGCAGGTGGATCTCTGAGTTCCAGGCCAGCCTCATCTGTATAGTGAATTCCAGGCTAGCCAGGGCTACATTAATAGTGAAACCCTGTCTAAAAAAAAAAAAAAATACTGAGATGACTTTCCTTTCCACTGGTAACTTGACCATGCTCCAGTAAATAACCCCCACCTATGCTCATGCACGCAAGCAACCCTAATTAAAGTCAGGATCTAATCAGCAACAACAAAAGACATCAAAGTCGGAGGGGAACTTCTTGGGGAGAAGGGATTCAGGGAAGTGGGAAGAAGACAGAGCATAATGGGAAAAGGTGACCAAAATACATATAAGAAACTGTCAAAGAGCAAAAATTATTTTAACTATGACTTTATGGGCTGACAAGATGGCTCAGTGGTAGAGGTGCTTGCCACCAAGCCAGATGACCAGAGTTCAATCCCTAGGGCCGACATGGTGAAGGACAGAACTGACTCCCCAAAACTGTTTTCTGGCTTTGACATGTGTGCCATGGCATGTCACAGCCACATACACATAGAAATAAAACTCAATGAAAAATTTTTCTTGGGCTAAAGATTTGGCTGAGTGGTAGAGAAAGAGAAACTGCCTGCCTCAGGTTCTCTGACTTCCACGTATGTGCTGTGGCAGGCATGCACATACATCCACATACACAAAAATAAATCGATATTTTGGAGCTGCGCATGGTGGTGCACACCCTTAATCCCAGCACTTGAGAGGCAGAAGCAGGTGGATCTCTGTGAGTTCACAGTCTACAGAGTGAGTTCCAGGCCAGCTGGGGCTACAGGGAGACCCTGTCTCAAAAAGATAATAAATAATAAACAAACAAATATTTTGAAAATTAAAGAATTCTAGGTGGGGCATGGTGCAATATACCTTTGATCCCAGCACTCTGGAGGCAGACAGAGGCCAATCTCTGTGAGACTGAGACCAGTCTGGTCTACATAGTGAGTTCCATAGTGGTGACCAACTAGGGCCACCAGAAGATCCTCTCTCAAAATAAAGAGGCTTTTCTTTAAAAAAATGTGACTTTCATATAGTTTTAGTTTAAGCAGGATATAACCCAGATGCCCCCAGAAGAGTATAGCTTAAGTCTACTCTACTGTGAGGCTGTACATCAGGAATCATTTGGTGAACAATGTGGTCAATTATTCCAGGAAGGTCATAAAAGTCTATGGGCCTCACAATCCGTGAAATGTGGGCGAGATAACAAGCTTGCAAGAATTTTTGCCTCTGCATTTCCTGATTTAGGAAGGAGTGGGTGGGATTTACAGAGTTTATTATGCCTACTAGTGAGTCTGTAAGTACCTGGGTCATTGGAGGGAAAGAGGGGGTGACTAAAAGCTAACAATATCATGCCCAGAATTTGGAAAACCGTCAAAATCTTTAGTTCCCAAAGAATCAAAGAAACGACTTCCCTTTTCCAAAAGATAAGTCAGCTTGTATCTAGATGTGTGAACTCATAACTTCATTAAAAATTCACAGGTTTGGGGCTGGAGAGAGCGCCAACTGCTCTTGCAGAGGACCCAGGTTCGATCCCCAGCACCCACATGGCGGCTGAGAACCGTCTTTATTAACTCCAGTTCCAGGGGAATCCGACGCCCTCTTCTGACCTCCGCGGCATTGCACAACACGGGTGCACAAACCTACATGTAGACAGTACACTCATACACATACAAAATAAATAAAATTAAAAAAAAATTCACAGGGTCATTTTCTCTGAACTAAAAACTCTCGGTTTAGGGGTGAAATCCTACCGTGCATGTGAGCATTGAATACCAGGGGCTACGTCCTACACCAAGCTTTGCCCTGGTTCTATAAAACCTTTCATAAAGCCACAGACATCTGCCGAATCATCTTTAATCCAACCGAACAGTCGTTCTATTTTCCTGCACATCCGTGCAGTTGGGCCATGCAATCTGTAGTCTAAGAGGCTGATGAGAAAGACAAAACCAGGTGTGGGGAGGGAGCCTAACCAGCAGGAAGACAGGTTGAGGGCAAAGGGCTGGCGGCACAGTGCAGAAGGGGAGCGAAGTTTGACTCTTAGGGGAAACCATTAACAGGGGTCTTGGCAAAGAACCCGATTTTAGAAGGAATGCAGAGTGGATAATCCTAGAAAATTCTAGAACCAGGACGCAGTAGGTCAGGGTCAAACTCAGCTGGCTAAAACCCAGTTTCTCCCTCCAACTTAAGACCCAAGAATGGAGAGAAAGGGATGGTGGGAAGGCAGCCCGGCGCAGGCAGAGGGGCGAGGTGAGAGATGGCTCGGGCAGCAAGGACGGTCCCGAAGGCGGGCGGGCAGGATGGAGACGGTGCAGCATGGCCGCGGGAGGAGGGGAGCGCCGAGCGCAGCGGGGCGCGCGAACCGGCGGCCGCTCCGGCGCCCACAGGGTTAAGCTGCAGCGGCCGAGGGCAGAGCTCGGTTTCCAGGGCAACGGCTCCGCCAGTTCCGGCGGCGCGGGCGCGGACCATCGCGCGGGGGGGAGCCGGCGGGGAGGGCGCAGCGAGCGCGGCGCGGCGGGTCCGACCTTGCGAGCGCGGGCCGGCGGGGAGCGGGGTACCAGGCCGCTGCTGTCCGCGAGCCAGGCCCGCATCGCCGGAGCCCCGGGGCGGCGGGGCAAGCGGCGCGGCGGCCTCCGGGTCCCCCCGCTCGGAGCCCGAGTGCGCGCGGCCCGGGGCTGGGCGGCTGGAAACGCGGAGCCGAGACAAAGGCAGCAGGAAGCCGGCCCCAGCCCGAGCGCCCGGCCCGGGCCTCGCCGGCGCACGCAACAGCAGCGACGCGGCCCGGAGGAGGATGCGGCAGGGCGCGGGGCAGCGGCGGTGGCGCGCGGGCGACGCGGCGCCCTCCCCGCCCGGCATGTGAGGCCCACGAGCGGACGCGCGGGGGAGGGCAGGGCGGGGAGGCCGGCAGGAAGGAAGCGCGGAGCACGGGCGCGCCGGGAGGAGGAGCGGCCCGAGCCGGAAGGCGGGGAGGGGCCGGCCGGGGGCCCGCGGCGGCGGTGGTAACGGCGGCGGCCCGCTCTCGGCGCCTCCCGGGGCGGCGGCGGCGGCGGCTCCCGCACCTCCGGCACCCGGCGCCCGCAGGGGCAGGAGGAAGATGGAGACCCACATCTCGTGCTTGTTCCCCGAGCTGCTCGCCATGATCTTCGGCTACCTGGACGTCCGAGACAAGGGGCGCGCGGCGCAGGTGTGCACGGCCTGGCGGGACGCCGCCTACCACAAGTCGGTGTGGCGGGGGGTGGAGGCCAAGCTGCACCTGCGCCGGGCCAACCCGTCGCTGTTCCCCAGCCTGCAGGCCCGGGGCATCCGGCGCGTGCAGATCCTCAGCCTGCGCCGCAGCCTCAGCTACGTGATCCAGGGCATGGCCAACATCGAGAGCCTCAACCTCAGCGGCTGCTACAACCTCACGGACAACGGCCTGGGCCACGCGTTCGTGCAGGAGATCGGCTCGCTGCGTGCGCTCAACTTGAGCCTCTGCAAGCAGATCACCGACAGCAGCCTGGGCCGCATCGCGCAGTACCTCAAGGGGCTGGAGGTGCTGGAGCTGGGGGGCTGCAGCAACATCACCAACACCGGCCTTCTGCTCATCGCCTGGGGGCTGCAGCGCCTCAAGAGCCTTAACCTGCGCAGCTGCCGCCACCTCTCGGACGTGGGCATCGGGCACCTGGCCGGCATGACCCGCAGCGCGGCGGAGGGCTGCCTGGGCCTGGAGCAGCTCACTCTGCAGGACTGCCAGAAGCTCACGGATCTCTCCCTGAAGCACATCTCGCGAGGGCTGACGGGCCTGCGGCTGCTCAACCTCAGCTTCTGCGGCGGCATCTCGGACGCGGGCCTCCTGCACCTGTCGCACATGGGCAGCCTGCGCAGCCTTAACCTGCGCTCCTGCGACAACATCAGCGACACGGGCATCATGCATTTGGCCATGGGCAGCCTGCGCCTCTCCGGGCTGGACGTGTCCTTCTGTGACAAGGTGGGAGACCAGAGTCTGGCATACATCGCGCAGGGACTGGACGGCCTCAAGTCCCTGTCCCTCTGCTCCTGCCACATCAGCGACGACGGCATCAACCGCATGGTGCGGCAGATGCATGGGCTGCGCACGCTCAACATTGGACAGTGTGTGCGCATCACGGACAAGGGCCTGGAGCTGATCGCGGAGCATCTGAGCCAGCTCACGGGCATCGATCTGTACGGCTGCACGAGGATCACCAAGCGCGGCCTGGAGCGCATCACACAGTTGCCCTGCCTCAAGGTACTCAACCTGGGACTCTGGCAGATGACGGACAGTGAGAAGGTCAGGTGAGGGTGGAAGGGCCAGCGCCCCCCCCTCCCCCGTCCTGCCCTGCTCACCCCCCCCAGCACCGTGGGCCCCGCACACTCACGCGCGCACTTACACCTTCATGGCAGTGGCGGAGACAGCGAGGCCCGGGCTCTCTCCTTCCCCTTCCAGCGCCCCTCCCCACTGGGTCTGTGGCTCTTCCGCTCCCTCTGCCCACCCTCCGCGCGCCGCGGGTGGAGAGATGGACCCTGCTGCCCCCCTATCCGCTCTTCCAGGGTATGGAGACTGACTCGGCCACCACCGACTGCATCCCACCGCACTGCATTTGGAAATGGGGTGGGGGAGGGGAGGGACTAGACTAGTCCTGTCCTTTCAACCCCGAGGAGTTGAGGAAGTCTGCCTTCTCGTCCCCTTTCATTTGAATACTGTGATCTGGTTTTTTATTTTGAAGTGTGTAAAAAGCAAGCCCAGCTCCAGCGGCCTTTCATCCTTCGCCCCGCAGTCTCTTCTCACCCTTCCACAGTTCTCTGACTCACTTCATTTCTACCTGCTTGCTTTTCTTTCTTTTTTCTTTTTCTTTTTTTTTTTTACGAAATTTGAAATCATTGTCCTTTTTTTTTTCTGCTGAGTATATGCTATATATTCTATATATATATATAATTATATATATATATATGTCTGGCTACCTCGTTTTAGTTTACTTTTTTCTCTTAAGCCCTGGAATTCTACAAGAGAGATATTTTGAGACTGAAAAACATTTTTGTGCCTAGACTGGAAAGATGCCCACTGGGTCTGTACGTCTTTTTTTTGTTTGTTTGTTTGGCTCCTTCCCAACCTCTGTCCCACTTCCGCATTCTGGCGACGACTTTCTTTTTTTCTCCTTGTCCATTGGGATTTGAGGACCCAACCCTGTTTCTAAATCTTGATTTAATTTATAGCACAAATGTATGGGAGAAACGAGAGTGGAGATGCCTTTTTGTTTGTTTGAGATGCAAATGGTGTCTTGAAGATGAGTATTATATATGCAAATTAAGCCCTACCCCAACCCTCTTCCACGTTTCCCACAGAAAGGTTAGACACAGTGAGGCTTCCCGCCGCCGGAAGTAGAGCTCAGAGTTCGCCAGCCAAGATCCTGGGCCTGTGATGTGAAAGGGAGGAGACTGAACTTCATGTCTTATCTGTGTTCTGTTAATAAAATGGGAGTTTGTGGGTTTGAAAAGTTTCGTTTCTAAATGGAGGAATAGATGACTTTATTTTGGTGGGGGGTTGGGACTTGTGGCTTAAAAAAAAAATCAATTTTGAGTAGGATGTATATTTTTGTTGGATATTTTGTTTGTTTATTTTTTTAGAGTCCTCCACAGCAACATGAGAGACCATGGAGTTAAACCCAGAGACCTTTATCAATTAATTGTACTGTTTGTGAATTTGTATAAATGATAACAAAGATCCTCTTAAAACGTTTATATTCTTACAGTAAAAGGTTAAACTGATATTTATATAATAAAAGAGGAAATATGGAGTATGTTTTTGAAAAAAAAAAAAGCACAAAAATCCCCCCTTGTATCTGTGAATTATTTTTCAGGCATTGTGTGTTGGGTACTTGCCAAAGTGGGAGGTGTTGGGTGTACACCCTAAACGGAAGTAAGGTATAGAGTTCAGTTTGTTCATGTGGTGTGAGTAAGCGCGTGGTTAAGAATTTCTTCTGTGTAAGGTTTACCACTGACATCCAAATGTTCTGTTTCTAGAAATGTGATTAGACTGGAGATTTCTATAATTCTTGGTTTTAAACTGTCAACCTGGAAATTGAAAGAAAGTGAACAAAATGAAACTTTTTACAAAACCAGACTTGTGAGAGTCACAAGCGGCTAGTTTCTTCTGGGGGAGGCGGAAATGAGGTCTAGGGGTAATACTGAAAGGGGTCCTGAGCTGTGGAAGCCTGAGAGCACGATGGGTGCCTTTACCAGGCAGCAGAGCGAAGGAAGGACGAGGAGCCGAGCCATTGTTCAGCAAAAGTTGAAAGCCGGTGCTGGCGGGCCCAGCCAGCGGTCCAGTGGAAGGCCGCCGCTCTGCTCCTTACATTCCTCCAGGCCTGGCTGCACCGAGGCCCTTTCCTGGGGTAGGGAGACTGGTCAGAAGTTCCTGCACATTTGCATTTTAAGCACTTCAGTGCCCAGGCCGGCCACTCAGCCTCTGCTGAGGGTTCTTGGGCTGAATTCAGGGCAGATAACTGAGTTTCCTTTGGTAGACAATAAACAGTCTGACATCCTGTGGCTAGGCTGGGGACCTGAGTGCTCTAACAATGGAGTAATTCAGAGTTCTAATTTCACATAGGTGGGCTTTCTAAGAGCCCCCCCCCTTTTTTTTTTTTTTGGTCTTTTTGAGACAGGCTCTCCCTGTAGCTCTGGCTGTCCTGGAACTCACTCTGTAGACCAGGCTGGCCTTGAACTCACAGAGATCCACCTGCCTCTGCTTCCCAAGTGCTAGGATTAAAGGCAGGCACCACCACACAGGGCCCAAGATCCCTTTTAAGCGCCCCCCCCCCCAATCTCAGCTTGCCTAGATCAACCCATCATTCTACGCAGAGGGCTAGAATCCAAGTTGCTCTGGGATAAGAGGGTCTTGTCATTTTTAAGCTCTAAGATGGAATGTGTTACTGAGAATGCACTGTTACTTTCTACAGTCACTAAAATTGGCTGTAATCAAGCTTAAAACTACATTGATCTTCCTTTTCTTTAGAGAAGGTGTGAATGAATATCTTTCCACTTAGGTTAGTGCTATTGCTTAAAGGCAAAAAAAACCGTGTGAATGCAGGATGAGAAGTAGACACTCTGAATTAGGGCTTTCTAGAACTTTGACCCAGCACCCAGGGTTCCACAGCTATAGGTTTCTAGACTGGCTCTTCCCCCTCCCCCACTCCCCTCCCCCAGGAAATACATAGGTGTCCAAATTCAGACAAAAAAAAAAATTGAGCACTCCTAACTCACTCTGCTAGCATCCTTCATTCAATACACAACAATCCTGCCGCCCACAACACGGAGCATCTTCATTTCGTAAGAAGTAAAAGCTTGACCAAAGATTGGTAAATGAACATTTGAAGTTAAGATCATGGGTCTAGTGTCCATGGCCTGAACTAGGCAAACAATATATGGAACCTCTAGAAAAGTGAGCAAACTATTAGCAGTGGAGACCAAATGCTGACCTCTTGACCTTTTTGAATGGAAACTTGTGGGGTTTGCAGGGCACCTACAAAGTTTAATCCTTAAAGCAAGCTATTGAAACATCTCCCTGTTTCAGGTGAGGCATAACCTGCCTTCAACTGCCAGACCAGTGAGGGAGCCAGGATTTGAACTAGCTCCCCTCTCCCCAAGAAGATCTAGAGGCTGACCGGACCTTGGTTACCTGGGGGATGACCTTCAGAAGTGAGGGAGAGCTGGGTGCACTCAGTGTGAACAAGCCTGTGCCAAGAGAAGAGGGGTAGAGTCAGGGTTTGGCAAGGACTGACCTTCACCTACATGGCTGAAGTTCCTTTAGGGCCGGGGGCAGCTCTGATAAAGCAATTGTCCACCGTGCACTGCATAAAGCAATAAGAGCAAATGAAGAAAACGAACTGCTGTACATTTTGTGGGTCGCATAAAAGTATTTTGGGTCCATCTTTAGAAAATAGAAAAGGCCATGGCACAAGTATTTGATGAAACTTAGGCCTGGACATGGTGGCTCACGCCTGAAATCCCAGTATGCAGAGGCTCAGGCAGGACGACTGCTGTAAGTTCAAGGCCAGCCTGACTTATGATGATTACCTAGTGACCTCCAGGTCAGTCAGGGCTACATAGTAAGACCCTGTCTCACAAGAAAGAAAGAAAGAAAGAAAAAAAGCTACTGGGGGAAAGGTTAATTTGGTGTAGAGCTTACTCCCAAGAAAGCCTTCCTACCTTCTTAGGCATCTCATTCCCATTAGTATCTCAATGGAACTGTGGGGTTCCGACAACTACAGCCCCTAGGGGCCACAGCCAGCCTGCTAGGGGAAGCCAGTTAGTCTGCATTTTGCCAAGGATGCCTGGCTTACATTTACGAAAACTGAAAGGTGGTGCCAGGGCATACTTAAAGAGAAAAACTGCCGGGCGTGGTGGCGCACACCTTTAATCCTAGCAGAGGCAGGCAGATCTTTGTGAGTTCAAGGCCAGCCTGGTCTACAGAGTGAGTTCCAGGACAGCTGGGGCTACAGGGAAACCCTGTCTCAAAAATACCAAAAAAAAAGAAAAACTGATCAAGTTTTTTTTTTTTTAATTCAAATTTAGAATAAATATCTGAAAAAGCGAGTGTTCCTACCTGGAACCTTTTTTTATATAACTACTTTTTAAAAGTTTTTTTTAATTTAATTTATTTTTTATGCGTATGAATGCACTGTCTGCATGTAGTTTGTGCACCTGTGTCGTGCAATGCCGCAGAGGTCAGAAGACGTGTCGAGTTCCTTTCGAACTGGAGTTAAAGACAGTGCTCAGCTGCCATGTGGATGCTGGGGATCAAACCCAGGTCCTCTACAAGAGCAGTCGGCGCTCTTAACCACTAGGCCATCACTCCAGCCCTGGAACTTTTCTTTTTAAAGGCTGTCGCTCAGGTGCTAAAGTGCTTGCCTAGCATGTACAAAGCCCTGCACGTGGGCGTCGTTCTCTAGTACATGAACAGAATGGTAGTACATGCTTCTAATCCTAGCACTCAGGAGTTCCATTGGATCCCTGGTTACATACTGAGTTGGAGGCCAGCCTGGACTACATGACAACCTGTCTCAAAAAAAATTAATAATGAAATGGGCTTCCCCCATGATGGTGACTAGACAGGTACTATGATTGACATAGAAGTTACATCCTTCATGGAGAGAATTTGAACTCTGGTTTTCTTTTTGAGGCAAGGACTTACAATGTAAACCTGGCTAGCCTGGAACTAGCCTTGAACTTGCAGTCACCCTCCCACTTCAGCCTCCTTAGAGATGAGATTCCAGACATGAGCCAAGCCCAGCTTTGAACTCAGGCTTCCAAAGGCAGAGGAGAAAGGGTGTGATGGCCCCCAGGGGCTCCTCTTTCCAAAGAACTAGAACCTTTTGACTGAGAGCTGAGGTGTGGGAAAGAAACCCAAGAGTTCACAGTTAACAAGTGTCTCACCTCAGCCGAAAGGAAAGGCCCAGACAGTGGGAGGAGCCTTTAAAAAGTCAACTCTGTCCCTTTAGGGAGGAAGGACCTGAAGTCTGTGCCATTTTTGATCCCCCGAGGAGCCAGAAGAGTGAGGATTTTGATGAACTAATGGGGAAAATGAGACAATCCCAGGATTAGAAATGAGAGAGACCTCCATCCAGACCTGCGCTCACAGGGGGGCCACACTGAGGATTTTCATCCATATGCTGCTTCTGACATCAAGTAAGTTTTATTTTTTGTTGTTCTTTGTTGTTGGTCTTTTTGAGACAGGGTCTCCCTGTAGCCCCAGCTGGCCTGGAACTCACTCTGACCTTGAACTCACAGAGATCCACCTCCTCTACCCCCTGAGTAAAGGCGTGCGCCGCCACACCCAGCAAGTTAATTATTTTAAAGAAGAAAAACAAATTTCATAGAGTAGATGAGATATCTCTATTTCAACCAGTGGCCACTGTGGGTGATTTCAGCTGGGCACAGTACGTACTCTCAGCGCTTCAAAACTGTTCTAGATAACTGGTGAATGTTTGAGATGTTCATAAACGATCAGTTCCAGTCTTTTTCACTTTTACAGGGCCTGCCTTTATCAACTCAGAATATTTGGTAATAAGCCAAGTCTTCAGCTGAGGTGCAGAAGAAAGCTAGCTTGCCACCTTAACTGTGGATGGCAGAGGGAAGGACCCTCACCCATCCTCTCCAGCAGACAATGGGCCGAGAGTACTAAGGCCTTCCATTCATTAACCCAGAAAGTGTACTTTTTTTCCCCTCTCAAAGGATATACTAAGTTTTTGTTTTGTTTTCCCTGAAACAGGGTCTCACTCTGTAGCCCAGACTGACCCAGATCTCACCATGTGGCCCAAGCTGACCTCAAACTTGCAGTGATCTTCCTGGGATTATAAGTATGAGTTACCATGCCCTGCTTGGACATAATTCATTATCATACCACTCTTGTACTTAAGTGATTGAGGAAGGATTACCACATATTCTTATAAAAAAAATTTAAGGGAGTCTGGGGGGGGGGTAGCTCACCAGAAAAGCACATGCCTAGCCTTCCTGAGACCCTGGGTTCCATATGAAAAAAATCCCTTGTTACAATTCTTGCATTGGTGGTAGTGGTGGTCTGTGGTGGCAGCCATAGGCAAAGCAGCTTAGCCAGACAGTATCAGGTATGGGTGTGATTTGCTGGAAGAGCTCAGTCAGCAGTTGGCAGATTTTTTTTTTTTTCAGATTTGATTTTAATTTTTTTTTATTTTATCCATTTAATTTATTATTTTTTTTATGTGTATGAATGTACTGTCTGCATGAAGGTTGGTGCACCCATGTTGTGCAATGCCGCAGAGGTCAGAAGAGGGTGTCGGATTCCCCTGGAACTGGAGTTAAAGACGGTTCTCAGCCACCATGTGGGTGAGAATTGAACTGGGAATCGAACCCAGGTCCTCTGCAGAGCAGTCGGTGCTCTTAACCACTGAGCAATCTCTCCAGTCCCCCAGATTTGATTTTTTATTTATTTATTTATTTTTATGTGTATGAACGGACTGTCTGCATGTAGGTTTGTGCACCCGTGTCGTGCAGTGCCGCGGAGGTCAGAAGAGGGTGTCGGATTCCCCTGGAACTGGAGTTCTCCTAGAATTGGAGTTACAGACGGTTCTCAGCTGCCATGTGGGTGCTGGGGATCGAACCTGGGTCCTCTGCAAGAGTAGTCAGTGTTCTTAACCGCTAGGCCATCTCTCCAGCCCCCAGATTTGATTTTATAAGCAGGGAAAGGAGCATGACACAGAAAGACTTTGTGAGATGACAGGAGTTGAGCCTGAGTGGACGTGGGCACAGGAGGTCAGCGTGCGTGTAGCTCTCTATGCACAGCAACACCCTAGCTCTCTCCAGAAAGCCCTGCACCAGGGCATTCTGTTTTCTTTGGAAGTAGTAGCCAGGCGAGGTGGTACACACCTTTAATCCCAGCACTCAGGAGGCAGAGGCAGGCAGATCTCTGTGAGTTCAAGGCCAGCCTGATCTACAGAGCGAGTTCCAGGCCAGCTGGGACTAAAGGGAGACCCTGTCTTAAAAAAAAAAAAGACCAAAATAAAAAAGGAAGTAGAAGAACTAAAAACCCAGAATATGGAAGGTGCTTACTACCACTGTTTGATTTGAATGACAGTATACAAACAGGTATTATAAACATTGTATTCTGGGTCTTTCCAGAAGCAGAGGACTGTGCAGGTTAGAAAATCGTCTTCCAGGTGCGGAGGAAGCCAGTGTGGTTGAGTGCACTGCCCGCTGCCCCCAACGGCCTGAGCCAGTTTCCTAGGCCATTCCCATAGCAACGCAGAGTCCAAGTGCTGGGAGCTTGTGTTGTGATGGCCTCAGAGCTAAGAATGTTCTCGTGTTTAACACGCCACGCACACCTGCCGGGAGCCCCTCAAAGCAACTTAGGATCCAGCTGCAGGATCAAAGGCAGAGACTTGACTTCACAGAGAGCCATACTACTTTATGATCCAAAAAGCATCTCATTTGTTAAGCCTAAGATAGGGTCTCACGGCTGGGCATGGTGGCGCACGCCTTTAATCCTAGCACTCGGGAGGCAGAGGCAGGCAGATCTCTGTGAGTTCAAGGCCAGCCTGGTCTACAGAGAGAGTCCCAGGACAGCTGGGGCTACAGGGAGACCCTGTCTCAAAAAGACAAAAAAAAAAAGGAAAGAAGGAAGGAAGGAAAGAAAGAAAGAAAGAAAGAAAGGAAAGGAAAGAAAAGAGAAAAGAAAAGAAAAGAAAGAAGAGAAAATATGTGTGTTCTTAGATGAAAGCCAGCCAGCCAGGCCCTCTGTTCCTACCGTCACATCACTCAGAACTACCTCAGATGAAGATGGCAGAAGGTGCATCTTAAGCAAATACAAAAGTGACCACCTGACCCTTCCTGTTTATCTCAAGCATACAAAATTTGGCCAGTCTTTTGGGAAATCTATAAAGAACAGGATGTAGGCCTCCCCCTCCCCAATTTTACCAGGCTCACAGCTGGCAACTTCAGAGAAGAGAGAAGGTTGTAAGCTTCCAGAAACAACTAGGAAGGTAAGTGGTTCTCCCACAGTGCTGAGGTCTGCACGTAACACACATGCCCTGTCACTGTGCACAGACTCAAATAGCAGTACAGTCAGGACCTGGAAACCCCCCAAAAAGCAACCAGCCCCATCTTTCTCTTACACAGAAGGGTCTGATTAGCCAAAGAATCAAGAGGAATTACAGAAATCCACCACTAAGTCCAACATGGATCAGCAGTAAACAGCTTTATACAGCTTACTCTAGAAATAAAGATGTGTTCATTAAAAGGCAGATGTCAAGCGCGAGAAGTTTGGAAAACACCCTATCTCTGTGCACTGTACGACACGCTTCATTCTCTTGTAAAACAAGTGCACACAGGATGTTTTCCCACTGCTATGAAGTCATGAATTTTTTCTAAAACAGTTTCAGGTGCAGCAAGCAAGCCAAATTACGTGTTTTTCTTTGCTATTAGTTTATTTATTTATTTTTTAATGTGTATGAATGTACTGTCTGCATGTAGGTTGGTGCACCCGTGCTATGCAATGCCACGGAGGTCAGAAGAGGGTGTCGGGTTCCCCTGGAACTGGAGTTAAAGACGGTTCTTAGCCGCCGTGTGGGCGCTGGGAATCAAACCAGGTCCTCTGCAAGAGCAGTTGACGCTCTTAACCGCTGAGCCATCTCTCCAGCCCCCTGCTATTACTTTATTAAAATGATTCCGGGCCAGTACTTAAGGCAGTAAAATAAAGATTTATTTATTTATTTATTTATTTATTTTTATCGTCTTATTTGAGAAAGGGTCTCCCTGTAGCCCCAACTGGCCTGGAACTCACTATGTAGACCGGGCTGGTCTTGAACTCACAGAGATCCACTTGCCTCTGCCTCCAGAGTGCTGGGACATGCCCCACCACCCCCGGAAAGAATTTTTGACATAATTTGTTCTCTGGTGAAGATAGGGAAGGAATTTGTCCACCAAGTTTGCAATTTCTGTATTTGGTCAGCAGGTGGCAGCATTGCCTGTGAGTTGGAGGTTGCTTTGGAAGGGAACAAATCATTTCCTTTTTAAGTTTCTCTGTTTACCAAGAATTTTCCCAGGATTTCAGAGAGTCAAGGAGTGGAACATCACGTCCTGCAAAAACTGTGACTAAATTAAAAAAACACTTTTAAAAATATTTGTGTGTGTGCATGTGTGTATGGGGTATGATCAGAGGGTAACTTGAGGAAGTTGGTTCTCTCCTTTTACCATGTGAATCCCAGTGACCAAACCGAGGTCCTCAGGAAGCCTGGCAGGAAGCTTCTCTACCAGCAGAGTCACCTCACCAGCCCAAGACTGAGTTTAAAGTATTAGCGAGGTATCTCCCAGGAGCCGTTGGCCAGCCCTCCATCTTTGGAGCAAGGTAATGTGATGGCTTCCTATAGGTCTCTGAGTTCTACAAGCTAGGTTTCGGGTGGCTCTGGAGACCAAACATCAACTTCTGATTCTTATTTATTTTTGGTCTTTTTGAGACCGAGTCTCCTTATAGCTCCAGATGGTCTGGAACTCACTATGTAGACCAGGCTGGCCTTGAACTCAAAGAGATCTGCCTGCTTCTGCCTCCAGAGTACTGGGATTAAAGGCATGAGCCACCACACCCAGCTTAAAGACTGTTCTTAGCCCCCATGTGGGTGCTGGGAATTGAACCCAGGTCCTCTACAAGAGCAGTCGGCAATCTTAACTGTTGAGCCATCTCTCCAGCCCCCTAAAAGTTCTTTTTAAATTTAAATGTTTTTAATTACCAGAAGGTTTACAGTCTGCTTACTGCCCTGATGAAGATAGGGTCATAAAACCTAAAGGCATCTGTGAAACTAAATCCTAACTGTCCTGACGAGGAAGGGGGCTGCTTACACGACCTTAGTACAGAAAGCAGACATCAGGGAAAAGCAGCACAAAGTAAAACAAAACAACCTGTGGGCCACCTGGGCAAGATCCCACAAAATGGCACAATATGGGATGGGCCGAGGGGCCCTGGCATCTTGTCCTCTTGATTCGTAGATTCCCTGGGGTCAGTGTACCAAAGGATAGGTCTGAGATGGTAGCTGGAACTGCCTTGAATAAAAAGTTAGAAGGGGGCCTGAAGAGCTGGCTTGGGGGTTAAAAGCAATGACTGCTCTTGCAGAGGACCCAGGTTCGATTCCCAGCACCCACCTGGTGGCTAACAACTGTCCATTACTCCAGTTCCAGGGGATCTGATGCTGTCTTCTGACTTCCCTGAGCACTGCACAGCATGGGTGCACTTACACACATGCAGGCAATACACTCATAAAAATAATTTTAAAAATAAATAATTTTTTTTAAAGGAGGAAGGTAGGCTCTTCTGCCAGGGTGCTAGCCAGGTGGTTCTGGCTTATTAGGTCACTGATACAGAGGTGATTTTTGGTTAGAGAATGCAAAAGAAGGTCTCTGGCACCCGGGCCTTCAACATGAAGCACATTACTATTTCTGAGTACCTATAAGTCTCATAAAAGCAGAAAATCTCCTATGGAAACTATAGCTGAAATATGTTGCTGAGTGACCATATTGAATAAATACAGATTCAGAGAGAAAATCCAAATGAAGAAGTCTGCAGAGAAAAGAAAGGTATCTCACCTCACACAGCTGAGGGGAGGGACAGGAAGGCCCAGGAGGCAGAATGACAGGCCCCTGAGCTTTGGCCACCTGCAGTGCCTAAAGGGTCTTGGGGACACTGGGCGGGTCGCTCTTTGATCTGCTGACAACTGCAGCCTAGCCTAGTTTGGGTTTTCAGGAAGGTCTTTCTGTGGTGGTTTGAACTTTACTTGAGACAAATATTAATACAGACCAGGGTTTGGGACCTCAGTGTGACAGCTCCAAGGGTCAACGTGTCTTGCTCAGAGTCCCGCGGATGGAACTACAGGTAGGTATGTACAAGTTAGAATAAACTTCAACCCTCTTTTACAGGGACAGTGAACCAGAGGGCAGTAGGTACAGGGACAAACCCAAATGCTTCCAGATAGGCAGACCGAGTCTTTCTCCCTGTGGTACTTTCAGCAGTGTGGACTCCCACAGCCCAGAAACTGCTTTCAACCCAACATCACTCAGGCTTCTGGGTCCATTTCTTCAAAGGCCCAGCCTAGTGCTCTTGGGATGCCAATATGTCAGTAACTTTCCCATACTCACACACAGCTCTGATGGTTAAGTCACTACTCCACAAGACCCGGCAGCAAGTACTACAGGCTGGACAGCATGCCCTACAGTCCTAGAATCCACCACCGTTCAAGGGTGTCCATTTGCCCTAAAGCGGAAGCTATTGTGGCTAATGTCCTTAGAGCCTGTGGAGACTCTGATGGTGGAGAATTCCCGGGGTGTGGGGTTGGCTGTGACCAGTGAAGTCAGCAGACATCACTGTACCATCTTGCATCTCTTGATGCCACTTTCCAGCCCGTTAGCACGGCTTCTCCAGGAGCTAGCAGGGAAATGAAGGCACTTGTGTGTAAGTGACTGCAAACTCCTTCCCACCTTTCTGTAGGCCCGAAGCAGGCTGCTACTGCTAATCTGCCCCTCATTTGCAGCTCAGCAGCCTTTGTCCTCTAAGCCCCTGATAATGGTTTTACTAAAATCCCCCTTTGATGGAAAAAACCCCAGCTGGACATTGCGGGCCCCAGCACGATGTCCAAGTCTGCGGGTCCCTTTCCCGGCCCCACAAAGGCCTCTAATCAAGTGGAAAATGTGCTTGAGGCCAGAGGTTTGGGTCTGCAATTATTTTTTAAGGGATTACTGGAGAAGAATAGGGGGCAGCAAGGACCTCCTCCACCTGCTTTCCACTTGGTCCTGCTTCAGACATACTGAGCCCTCGAAGCCTCCCCTGCTCAGAGACCAAAGCCTCTCCCTTCTAGGAGGTACAGCCACCCCTCAACACCATTGTTCAGAAAGAGTTTGGGCACAACATGTATGTCGTATTTTGACCCCATTTAAGCGCTCATGTATAAAACCACCACTGATCAGGATCCTGAGTATGGGGCGCGAACTCATTCATTAACCTCTAACCCCTGCTCTGTGTGCAGAGGCTGAGAGTTCACCCAGTACTCAGACACTGCCGAGACCTGGGGCATTCCCTGGGGCTTCCCAAGCTTTGGAGGGCAAGAGGTCATGTTCCCAACCTAGCATGTAACCCTCCTTCACACACAGTGACCCGCCCTCAAAACGGAGCAAATACCTGCAACACTCCCTGTGTTAACCTTGGGGAATATATGGGTAAAATCTGAATTGTTAACCACTGTTACTAGCTTACTACAATCCTTGTTTAAAAATGTACATTCCAGAAAGAGTTTGTCTATACTGCAAAGGACCATCTTGGGTGCTGTTTATACAAGAAAGTTCACTGAAGATACATTGACGGCAAATTGGTGACAAGTCAGCCTGGCTTGAGTCCCTGTCTTACCCTGTCAGCATAGAGAGTGCCCACAAACAATTCCAAATTTCTAACCTCATTCTGGAACCATCAAGGATTAGATTGTTCAGCTCTGAAAGTTAAAAGTCAGCATATATTTCAAACCAAATGTTAAACTGAGTAGGGACTTCCAGGTCCTCTCCAAACCTTGGATCAAAACCAAAACAAAACAAAATAATAATTTAACAAGCTCAGTTGTGTTCATTGTCTTAAGTGCCTTATTGACCAGCTGGAATATAGTGGCACACACTGTAATCCCAGCACTTGGGTAGAACTAACGTGAGCTGGAAACCAGTCTGGTCTATACAGTGAGTTCCAGCCAGCTAAAAGCTACATAGCAAAACCCTGCTGCAAAACAAAACATTTGCTGGAGACAATCTTGAATCTGCCGGGAAGAGAGTTTCCACGAAGGACTGTTAGATCAGGTTAGTCTGCCAGGGAGCGTCCTGATTACGGTAACTGAGGTGGGAACTGGCCCGTGGTGGGCAGTACTATTCCCTGGGTTTGGGTCCTGAACTGTATAAAACTTCCAAAGTTGGAAGCACACATTCCTTTTTCTGTGTTCTCGACTGCGGATGTGATGTGACTACCTGTTTTAGGTTTCTTCTGCCTTGACGTCTCACAGTGACGTCTCGCAGCAATGGACTGACCATAGCCTGGAATTGTGAGAAAAATAAACCCTTTCTCCTGTGACTTTTTGTCAGGGTGTTTTATCAGAGTAACCAAAATGAAACCGGGACCACAGGCATCAAGAGAGACTGGAATTCTTTACTTTAGGCCCTGATTCATGGAGGAACACATGTGAACATAAATACGCTACCAGAGCTGGGCCAAAGCTTCACTGTCCAATCCTTACCAACATTATTTTGCTATTAATCTTTACTCTCCAACTTCTCTGCCCCTTTCAGTGAATAGGATACTATTTACTTATTGAAAATATTTTATAGCCAGGTGTGGTGGCGCACGCCTTTAATCCCAGCACTCGGGAGGCAGAGGCAGGTGGATTTCTGTGAGTTCAAGACTAGCCTGGTCTACAGAGTGATTTTCAGGACAGCTGGGTCTACAGGGAGACCCTGTCTCAAAAAAGACCAAAAAACAACAAAAAAACCCCAAATATTTTATTTTTTATTTTATGCAAGTGTGTAAGTGCACCAGTGTTGTGCAATGCCTGAGAAGATCAGAAGAGGGCATTGGATTCCCCTCGAACCAGAGTTAGGGATGGTTGTTAGCCACTGTGTGGGTGCTGGGAATCAAACCCGGGTCTTCTGCAAGAGCAGCCAGTGTTCTTAACTGCTGAGCCATCTCTCTAGTCTCATGTTTATTTATTTTTACATGTGTTTTGTAACTCCACATGTGCGGAGTTGCCTTGCCTGCAGAGACCAGAAAATGGTGTTGGACACCATGTGAGCTGTCCAACATGGACTCTGAGAATTGAATTCAGGTCCTGTGGAAGAGAAGTGATCTTAGCTCTTAGTTCTTCCATCTCTCTTGCCCCAAATACTAGGATTTTTTTTTTAAAGACAGGTCTCACTTTGTAGCCCGAGCTGGCCTGGAACTTGCCATGTAGATCAGGCTATCCTAAAATTCACAGAGATCCACCTGTATCTGCCTCCCAAGTGCATTAAAGACATGATCTACCATGTGCAGCCTAAATACTAGTTTTTAAAATGTCACTTTGGCCGGGTGTAGTGATGCACGCCTTTAATCCCTGCACTCAGGAGGCAGAGGCAGGCAGATCTCTGTGAGTTCAAGGCCAGCCTGGTCTACATAGTTCCAGGACAGCCTGGGCTACAGGGAGACCCTGTCTCAAAAAGACCAAATAATAAAATAAAATAAATAAAATAATAAAATAAAATAAAGATGGCTCCAGCAGTAAAGCGCTTGCCACCAAATCTGACCGAATTCAAAACCTGGGACCCACAAGGTGGAGGGAGAGAGCCAACTGCTGGAAGTTATGCTCTGATGTGAGGACTGTGGCACATACATATGGCTGCCCACATGCTACACGTATTCACACCACACACACACACATACACACACACACACACACACACACAAAAGTAAATAAAAAATATAAAACAGTATTTTTCCTACTAAAACCAGTTTGGAAGAGGAAAAACATTTGGAAACTCTAATTTTCTTCCAGCGATGGGGATCAAACCCAGGGTTTCATGCTTCTGAGACACACACTACACCAACTCAGCTACATCCCTAGCTCTGACAACACTTAACGGTGCCAGGAGCAAGCCTCTGACATTCCAGGACTGTTGAATACTTCAGTGCTTTAGAATAGAGATATATTTGAAAACATAAAGGAATCTCCATCATTCAAAATCCAAGAGGGACATCCTCCAAATGAAGAAACGCAAAGCTTTGGGGACGCTGGGCCTATGACTCAGTAGTAGAATGCATTTGTTAGGATGCCCTGGGTTCCACCCGCCATTGCAAAAAGTAACACAACACACACACACACACACACACACACACACACACAAACAAACAACCAAAACAAACAAACAAACAAACAAAAAAAAACACCAGAGCTTCAAAATAACATCTTTAAAGTCCTGAAAGGGACAGGGGTGGGGAGGAGAGATACTTCATCAGCCAAGAGCCCTGGCTGCTCTTATAGAGGACCTGGGTTCGAATCCCAGCACCCACATGGTGGCTAACAACCATCTGTAATCTTAATTTCAAGGGATCTGACACCCTCTTCTGGCCTCTGTGAGCATTTCATGACAGTGGTGGACTTATAACCAGGCAGGTAGAACACTCATATGCATAAAATAAAATGAAAAATGAAAAACCCACAAAACAAAATGAACTAAGGATTAAGAAAAATAAGTTCTAAGCCAGGTGTGGTGGTGCGTGCCTTTAATCCTAGCACTTGGGAGGCAGAGGCAGGTAGATCTCTGTGAGTTCAAGGCCAGCCTGGTCTACAGAGTGAGTTCCAGGACAGCCAGAGCTACAGGGAGACCCTGTCTCAAAAAGTCCAAAAAAAAAAAAAAAAAAAAAAGTTCTGTTCAGGGCCTAAAGAAAGAGATTTCATGTTCGTGTTGAAATGTGAGGGGTCCAAAGTTCATTACATCATCCTGGTACATCTCAAATATATGAGGCGTGTCCCCGAGTTCATGAAGACAGGAGCTTCTGCAGGAGTCACAGGCATGTGACCCGTCCCGCCTCGGCCTCTCTTCTGGCTGCTCCCCCTCTGCCTCCAGGACTCCTGCTCACGTGTCATGACGCCACGTGTGGCTCTTGGCCATCATTTCCGGGTGCACTTGTCCACAACCCTCACCTGCTTCTGTCAGTGCCCACCACACTCCTGACACCCCCATTTCCGGGTGCACTTGTCCACAACCCTCACCTGCTTCTGTCAGTGCTCACCTCACTCCTGACACCCCCATTTCCGGGTGCACGTGTCCACAACCCTCACCTACTTCTGTCAGTGCTCACCACACTCCTGACACCCCCATTTCCGGGTGCACCTGTCCACTACCCTCACCTGCTTCTGTCAGTGCCCACCTCACTCCTGACACCCCCATTTCCGGGTGCACATGTCCACAACCCTCACCTGCTTCTGTCAGTGCTCACCTCACTCCCGACACCCCCATTTCCGGGTGTACTGTCCACAGCCCTCACCTACTTCTGTCAGTGCTCACCTCACTCCTGACACCCCCATTTCCAGGTGCACTTGTCCACAACCCTCACCTGCTTCTGTCAGTGCTCACCTCACTCCTGACACCCCCCACTTCCGGGTGCACGTGTCCACAACCCTCACCTGCTTCTGTCAGTGCCCGTCTCACTCCTGAAACCCCCCAGCCACCATCTGGAGACCTCCTGGCACCTCTGCCCTCTGTCTGTGGAGCTGACCCTGCTCTGCCCCACCCCATCTTAGACCTCCAATAGCACCGAAGCATCACAGCCCCTCCCACTCACCCACAGACTATGGAGGCCAGAGTAATGACACTGACCATTATAATATCTAATGGGCAAGCTCAGCACCTAGTTTTTATTTATTTGTATTTCATTTTTGTTGTAGTGCAGAAGTGGAACCAAAAACCTAACACTGAGCTACACCCCTGCTCCCACACCATTTAAAAATAAAATGAGGTGGGAATATAAACTCGTACAGCCACTATGGAAAGCAGTGTGGAGAACCCTTGAAGACTCGGAATGAACTTGCCGCCTGACCCAGCCATACCACTCCTGGGTATATACACACAAGACTCATCTTACCGCAGAGATACATGCACAGCCATGTTTATTGCAGCTCTCTTCACTATAGGAAGGAGCTGGAACCAACCCAAGTGCCCCTCAACTGAGGAGTGGATAGAGAAAATGTGGTACATCTACACAATGGAATTCTATGCAGCGGTAAAGAAAGATGACATCATGAACTTTGCAGGTAAATGGATGGAGCTAGAAGATGTCATGCTAAGTGAAGTAACACAGTCCCAGAAAAACAAATGACAAATGGCATCCCTCATCTGTGGATACTAGCACCAATTACCTAATTGTATGGCAAACTGAGCAACGTCAATGTGATCTGAAAACAACTGTGCTCTTATATTGTGGATCCCTTAAAAAATTTAAAAATTAAGCCGGGCATGATGGCGCAAGCCTTTAATCCTAGCACTTGGGAGGCAGAGGCAGGTGGATCTTTGTGAGTTCAAGGCCAACCTGGTCTACACAGTGAGTTCCAGGACAGCTGGGACTACAGGGAGACCCTGTCTTGAAAAGACAAAAAAAAAAATTTTTTTTTAATTAAAAAAAAAAGATACACAATGGAGCTGGAGTGATTACTCAGCACTTGGGAGTGCTTACTGCTCTTGCAGAAGACCCAGGCTTAGTCCAAAAGCACCCACGTAGTTCCCTACACTTCAGAGTATCTGATGCCCTCTCCTGGATGCCACAGGCTCCTACACATATATGGTACACATAAACTAACACAGGCTCCTATATACATATGATACACATAAACTCACACAGGCTCACACACACATATGGTACACATAAACTCATACAGGCTCACATACATATGGTACACATAAATTCACACAGGCTCCTACACACATATGGTACACATAAACTCATACAGGCTCACACACATATGGTACACATAAATTCACACAGGCTCCTACACACATATGATACACATAAACTCACACAAGGCTCCTACACACATATGGTACACATAAACTCACACAGGCTCACACACATATCGTATACATAAACTCACACAGGCTCATACACATATGGTACACATAAACTCATACAGGCTCCTACACACATATGGTACACATAAACTCACACAGACTCACATATGGCATCCATAAACTCACACAGGCTCACACAAATATGGTATACATAAACTCACACAGGTGCACACACACATGCATAAATTTAAAAACTTTAAAATAAGCCAGGCGTGGTGGTGCATATCTTTTATCCTAGCACTTGGGAGGCAGAGGCAGGCGGATCTCTGTGAGTTCAAGGCCAACCTGGTCTACATAGCGAGTTCCAGGACAGCTGGAGCTACAGGGAGACCCTGTCTCAAAAAAAAAGATCCCCCCCAAAAACCTTTAAAATAATACACAAACACTGTGCACCCCTTTCATCCCAGCACTGGGCGGGGGGAGACAGGGGTGGATCTCTGTAAGCACAAGGCCAGCCTGGTCTACATAGGGAGTTCCAGACCAGTGAGGGCTAATGCAGTGAGACCCTGGCTCACAAACAACAGAAACAAAAACTAAAAATCATTATCAGGGAGGTATGGTGGCCTGCTCCTGTGACCTCAATTGCTCCGGAAGCGGAGGCAGGAAAACTGCTCAATCCACCTCAAAAATAAATTAATAGGGGCTGGAGAGATCACTCATCAGTTAAGAGCACTGACTGCTCTTGCAGAGGACGCGAGTTCAGTTCCCAGCACCCACATGGTGGCTAACAACCGTTCTAACTCCACTTCCAGGAGATCCAACACCTTCTGACCTCTATGGGCACTGCACAACACAGGTGCACTTACCTACATGCAGGCGATACACTCATACACATAAACTAAAATTATACAATTAAAAAATAAATATACCCGGGTTCAATTCCCAGCACCCACATGGTGGCTAAGAACCATCTTTAAGCCAGGCGTGGTGGTGCATGCCTTTAATCCTAGCACTAGGGAGGCAGAGAGAGGCGGATCTCTGTGGGTTCAAGCCCAGCCTGGTCTACAGAGTGAGTTCCAGGACAGCTGGGGCTACAGAGAGATCCTATCTCAAAAAAAAAAAAAAAGATAGAAAGAAAGAAAGAAAGAAAGACAGACAGACAGACAGACAGACAGACAGACAGACAGATAGATAGATAGATAGATAGATAGATAGATAGATAGAAATCCTTATTTGGGGGTTGGAGAGATGGCTCAGTGGTTAAGAGCACTGGCTGCTCTTGTAGAGGATGCAGATTTATTTCCCAGCACCCACACAGCAGCTAACAACTGTCTGTAACTCCAGTCCCAGGAGGTCGAATGCCCTCTTTTGGCCTACATGGGCATGACACACACATATTGTGCACTTACATACACATAGGCAAAATACTCATACACATAAAAATAAATTTTAACCCTTACTTTAAAAATCATACAGGACTACTAATGTAGCTTTGTGGTAGAGCATTTACTTAGTAAGCACAAGACCCCAGGGCCCATCCTTAGGAACACACATACACACACATTTACACACACAAATCCATGCAGAACAGGAAAGTTAGATGAGATAAAGACATTCGTCAGTCCTTATTTAACCTCCCCTCCCTTCCCCTGAAGGTGGTGAGTCCTCTAGGTCACAGAGGGGCTGGGCCCTTTTGGGCCAACTCCAGCTTTCAGAGTCCTGATGGGAGTGAGGTGTCTCTCTGATGGGACTCTTATTCTTGGTTTGCATGAGCTCGTACCATTCATCCCACATGGGCAAAGCCCCCATCTCCCTAGAACCACGAGGGACATAGCCACCGGTTCAGACAGTGGAGGCTGCTATCTTCATCAATGACAGAGCCAAGCATCCTCTGAAGGGCCTGCAAAGAGGCAAGTGTTCCTTCCAACCAGCCCACCACTAAGTGTGCAGGCTTACTGTGATGCCTTACTAACCAAACACTTAAAATGCTCGAGTTTATGAATGACTTTTTAAAAATACAAATGAGAGTAGATTCAAGGCTATCTTTCACTTTGTCAATATTTATTTGGCAGCAATTACAAGTAAGCGCGCTGCCAAGGGCTACAGCTGGTACCTCCTGCTCTCCTGCTAGGTCTGCCCTCTGCAGTGGAAGAGAAGTGACGCTTTCAGGCAGCTGCTCCCGGCCGCAGCCTGGCTTATTGGGGCTGCAGCCCTCCATGTGGATATACCCCTGGGTGTCTGTCTCTTCTTTCTCTCTCTCTCTCTCTCTCTCTCTCTCTCTCTCTCTCTCTCATCTGGGCTGCAGCTGGACATCTGGATATAGCCAAAAGTCTCTCTTCTCCCTCCCTTCCCCCTCCCCCCACTCCCAGGTCTCAGACATTTTCCTGTGGGTTTTTTCTTTTGGTTGGGGAGGGGAGTATCAGGAGTTGCTGCTTCAGCTAGAGGTTCTAGAGCAGAAAGGAGTCACCCATGGGTGAACTGAGGCACACTTGGGGTTCACATGCACACCCACACACTGTGCTAATGCTCCTCACATTCTCCAGCAGCAGTGGTTGAGCGGTGACCAGTTTGAGTTGCCGCCATCTGGCTCCTTCCCCCCCTCCTCGGGGCTGCCTCCATGTTACTATACACTTCGTTTCTCAGAACAAAACTCCTGGGGCGGCACTGGGGAGTCTACCAGGCTCCAGCGCATAGTTTCCAAACCCAAGTTCACCCAGCCAGCCCAACAAAACCCAACAAAAGACACGACTATGGGAAAATGACTTGTTGCAGCGGCATTGACTGGAGTGTGCTGGATAAGAGAGGGGAGGGCAGAGGATCCAGGACGCACTATTTACACGTATGAAACAGTCAAAGGACAAACTTAATAAAAGTTACTAAACATACTAGAGAGTAATCTGACATGGTGGTGCACATCTTTAACCCCAGCACTCGGGAGGCAGAGGTAGGCTGATTTCTGTGAATTAGAGGCCAGCCTGGTCTACTTAGCTAGTTCCAGGCCAGCCAAGGCTACATAGTGAGACCCTGTCTCAAAAAAACAAAAACAAAAAGCTAAAACAACAAGGCATGGAGAGATGCCTCAGTAGTTAAGAGCAATGGCTGTTCTTGCAGAGGACCTAGTTTAGATCCCAGCACCCACATGGCGGCTACAACTGTCCACACCTCTAGGGGACCGGATGCCCTCTTTAGACCTCCACAGTCATTTTACAACATGGGTGTCCTTACAAACATGCAGGCAAAACACTCATACACATAAAATAAAAATAGTAAATAAGGGTTTTTTCTTTTTTTAATTTTATTTATTTTTGTATGTGTATGAATGTACTGTCTGCATGTAGGTTTGTGCACCCGTATCGTGCAATGCCGCAGAGGTCCGAAGTGGGTGTGGGATTCCCCTGGAACTGGAGTTAAAGATGGTTCTCGGGGCTGGAGAGATGGCCTAGCGGTTAAGAGCGCCGACCGCTCTTACAGAGGACCCGGGTTCGATCCCCAGCGCCCACATGGCGGCCGAGAACCGTCTGAAACTCCAATTCCAGGAGAACCCCAGTTCCAGGGGAATCCGAGACCCTCTTCTGACCTCTGCGGCATTGCACGACACGGGTGCACAGACCTGCATGCAGACAGTACATTCATACACATACGGAAATAAATAAAATTAATAATAATAAAAAAAAGATGGTTCTCAGCCGCCATGTGGGTGCTGGGGATCGAACCCAGGTCCTCTGTAAGAGCGGTCGGCGCTCTTGACCGCTAGGCCATCTCTCCAGTCCCTAGGTTTTTCTTATATACATTTTTATATTTGTTTTTTCAACAGGGTCTCACTAGTCATAGCCCGCCCAGGACATAGCCCAGGTTGACCTCGATCTCTCAGGGATCCGCTTGCCTCTGCCTCCCACAGCTAGGATTAAAGGCGCTCGCCACCACACCTGGCATAAATAAAATTAAAAAAAAAAAAAAAAACAAGGCCGGGCATAGTGGCACATGCCTTTAATCCCAGCACTTGGGAGGCGGAGGCAGGTGGATCTCTGTGAGTTCAAGGCCAGCCTGGTCTACATAGTGAGCTCCAGGCCAGCTGGGACTAAAGGGAGACCCTGTCTCAAAAAAAAAGCAAAAATTCTAGAAGGTGAGGGACTAAATAAATAAACACAGGGTACCCGTGCCCCATCGCTGAGACTGCCACCCCCCTGCAGGTTGTTCTGGCCCATCTAATCTCTTCAACAGGCCACCTGTCCTCTGAAAAACAGCATGGAGGACATGCCACATCAGGATTGAGTTTCCAGTGTGGCATGCTGTCACAAGCGACTGTTTTACTTGGAACAAGACAAGGAAAAAAAAAAAAAAGAAGACAAGGAAAGGTCCTGCTGTTCAAGGTCAATTAAACAAAAGCAGAAGGAATCTCCTGGGCTCTGTGAAAGCCTTGCGTGCACTGTCCGTGGCCCTCGATGTTGACACACATGCTTTGCACACAAGGGGAGTCCCGGCTGCTTCCTCAGACAGCACATGTGCACTGAGGCTCTCGCCAAGGGGGCCAAACCTGTACACCACTTGGTAATCACTCCCCAGAAACCAAGTGCAGACTGCTCCCTAGAGCTGCTACTGTGGAGACGGCTACTTTCCCATCGGCTCCCTGGACATGTGCGTGAAGAAGCCCCCTCCCTCCGTCACTGATCTCCTACTGAGAACCACCAGGTGCCTTCAGGAGTGCCCATGTCTGTGAGCTGCAGAGCACAGCAGGCAGCATGGCCGGGAGCCAGCAGCAAGGCCCAGCTGCCAGAATCACAACATGCTGGGGCCAGAGAGGCTGATGGGATCCCACAGACCTCGGGAGCTCCTGACGGGTGCTGCTGAGGTGGCAGCGACTGGGAGCGCTCAGTGAGCACTGACAAAAGAGGAGGAACACCTACCTCCCAGGGGGTCCTGAGTGGCACTGTGGTGTCCCACCTCCCGTCATTAACCCACGTGTGCATCAAGATTGTCACTGTGCAGGGGCCGGGCCTTTTGGACCCGGTAGAAAGACAGATGACAGATACACCGGGTTTCTCTTTTGTTGAACTCTTTAGTAGCATCCCCTGAGATACCAAACTCTTTTTATCTCAAAAGTGAAATAAAGGATCCCTACTGAGCAAAGAGAACAACCCGGCGGGAGCTCTTTATTTTCGTTTTCAATGAAGTTTTTCTCTCCCATGGGGTGTTGTTTATCTGTTCATATATGTGCATACAAAAATATTATTCTTAGAGTTCAGTCTGTCCACATGTGTTTGTACAGACTTTAAAAAGCAAACAAAAGACAGGCAGAGATACCCTGGAGACTTACAGTTGTATTTAGACGACGTAGTTAGAGCTTTCCCATCTAGCTCGTGAGCAACTTGTTTATTCCTTCCTAGCCAAAAAGTACTTTGGAAATACACGATTGAGCTCATCAAGGAAAACTCCTAAGACAAGAAGAAAAATAAAAGCCCCTAACTTTTCCAATGCAATCCTATAAAAACCTTCCCCGGAGAAGAGCAATATTCATTTTTTAACTGTTATATTCAATAACCTTCTAAACACTGGGCCCCGAGGCCAGGCAGCGTTCCCAGGGCAGGAGGGCAAAGCGGGCTTCTGCTGACAGGGCGCTGGCACAGCTGTGTCCCCAAAGCTTTCTGTTTACACCCAATTGTTCAAGGAGGCATAAGCCAGGACTGAGAGCTTTGTGGGGTTCAGTTGTTTTTGTTTTTTTTTAATATGTGTATGAATGTACTTTCTGCATGTCGGTTTGTGCACCCGTGTCATGCAATGCTGCAGAGGTCAGAAGAGGGTGTCAGATTCCCCTGGAATGGAGTTCTCCTGGAATTGGAGTTACAGACAGTTCTCAGCCGCCATGTGGGTGCTGGGGATCGAACCCGGGTCCTCTGCAAGAGTAGTCGGTGCTCTTAACCGCTAGGCTATCTCTCCAGCCCTCAGTTTTGTTTTTAAATCCATGATGCTCCAGATCACTGAGGAAGGCTCTAAAAGTCCCTTCGGCTTTCCAGCCCGGCGACCATGTTCTGTGTCCCCACCATCTCAGATGCCTCCTCTGACCTCAGCTAAATCTTCCTGCAGCTTCTTATCCAACCTGCTTCTTCTCCAGTGTGCTCTTTTGAGTGGCTGGCTGACATAAGAGTCGGCGGCATACTTTCCAAATTTCCATGGGGGGAGGGGCAGGGTTCAAAACCCATTTGTGCTGGATAGCTTTAGTGTCAACTTGACACACCTGGGTTGAGGGAGCCTCAATTGGGGAATTTGCTCCATTGGATTGGCCTGTGGCCACATCTGTGGTGTATTGTCTTGATTGTTGAGCAGTGACAGTATAAGAAGGCAGGCTGGGCATGAGCCAGAGAGCAAGCCAGGAGCAAGCCAGTGGACAGCATTCCTCCATGGCCTGTGCTTCAGCTCCTGCCTCCAGGTTCTTGCCCTGAGTTCTTACCTTGGGCTCCTTGAGTGATCAACTGTGACCCAGGAGATGTAAGCTGAAGAAACCCTTTCCTCCCCAAGTTGGTGTCGGTCAGAGTGTTTTGTCACAGCAATGGAAGACAGACTAGAACACCATTCATATTTGGAGATTACTTCCTAAAAATGTAATTGGACCATATCATTATCCTGCTTTAAATCTTGCATTAGATGCCTATTTCATAAAGGGCAAAGTCCCTGCCCCTTATGATGTGGCTACAAGCGTCCATCGTCCCCAGTGACTCCAGGCTTCACCCACTCCAAAGCCCCGGCCTCCCAAAATGCCAGCCTCTTAGTGGGGTTACGCATAGCCACTTTACGTGTCCGCATCATTCCACGTGTGCTCCTGGGCCCAACCTGGGACACGCTTCCCTTCCCGTCTGATCAGGGAACTTCTTACCACTGAGACCTTGTTCAAATAAACTATAAAATTGTACTGTGCTCCCTCCCATCTGAGGCTGTCTTAGGATTTAGGTAACATGGAAGCATCTTGCATTTCCTTCTCCGGCTAGAAGGTACCCACCCAGTCATGGGTGGCTAGGTGGTGTTCAAGTGGCATTTAATGATGTATGCATTGTATTTCTACCATGAGCCCATTCCCTAAACCAGGATGGGAGAACAGTGAACAAACCCAGGGGTAACGTTCACAAAGCTTGCAGTCTGATAGGAGTTACTGATAGCTGTCTCTTCCTATCACATGTGCTGAAAGAGCGTGTGTGTGTGTGTGTGTGTGTGTGTGTATGGGGGGTGTGCTTACCCATGTGTATGTGTAGGCCAAGATTGATACTGTCTTCCTCTATTGCTCTCCGCCTTTGTTTAGTTCACTTTGTTTTTAGACAGGTGTCTCACTAACCCGTGGCTCTCACCATTCAGCACTCACCATTTTGACTAGACTGGCTGGTCAGCAAGCCCCTTGGACCTGCCTCTGCCCTCCAGTGCCTGAGTTACAGACGAATATTGCTGCACCCACCATTTTTACATTGGTTCTAGGGGTTCAAACCAAGTCCCCAGCCCCATGATGGGTGTTTTGATAAGAAAAGCACCTGGTTCTACTGAACCCAAATCTGGAGGCTCTAGTCAGGTCCAGGTGTCAAAGAATGTCCCTGACAGAGTCAGGATGTGCTCTGTGTACTTGGCACTGTTGCTGCGAGATTCTGGAGCTATTTTTTTCTTTCCTTTTTACAGATTTGTTTTACTTTTTAATTATGTGCACATGAGTGTTGGTGCCTGTGTAAGCCAGAGACATGGGATCCCCCCGAAGCTAGAGTCCCAGGGGGTCGTGAGCAGCCCAACATGGGTGCTGAGAATGGACTGCAGGTCCTCCGCAAGAGCAGCCAGTGCTCTTAACTGTGGGGCCATCTCTTCAGTCAGTTTTGGGTCTTGGTCTTTCTTTTTCTTTTTTTTCTTTCTTTCTTTTTCTTTCTTTCTTTCTTTCTTTCTTTCTTTCTTTCTTTCTTTCTTCTGGTCTTTTCTTTATTTTTTATTTTATTTTTTATGTGTATGACTGTACTGTCTGCATACAGGTCTGTGCACCTGTGTTGTGCAATGCTGCAGAGGTCAGAAGAGGGTGTCGGATTCCCCTGGAACTGGAGTTCTCCTGGAATTGGAGTTCAGACAGTTCTCAGCTGCCATGTGGGTGCTGGGGATCAAACCCGGGTCCTCTGCAAGAGCAGTCGGTGCTCTTAACCTCTAGGCCATCTCTCCAGCCCCTCTGGTTTTTTTGAGACAGGGTCTCCTTGAAGTCCCAGGTGGCTTGAACTCACTTTGTAGACCAGGCTGGCCTTGAAGAAGTGCTGAGATTAAAGGCGTGCACCACCACGCCTGGTGTGCTGGATAGCTTTAGTGTCAACTTGACACACCTGGGTTGAGGGAGCCTCAATTGGGGAATTGGCTCCATTGGATTGGCCTGTGGCCACGTCTGTGGAGTATTGTCTTGATTGTCAGGCAACGTGGGAGGGCCCAGCCCACAATGAGTAATGCCACCCTGGGCAAGTTGTGTACTGTATAAGAAGGTGGGCTGCGCATGCCAGGAGAGCAAGCCAGTGACCAGCACTCCTCCATGGCTTGTGCTTCAGCTCCTGCCTCCAGGTTCCTGCCCTGAGTTTCTGCCTTGGGCTCCCTAAGTGATGAACTGTGTGACCCGGGAGATGTAAACTGAATAAACCCTTTCCTCCCCAAGTTGGTGTTGGTCAGAGTGTTTTGTCACAGCAATGGAACACAAACTAGGACACCTGGGTCTTGGTATTTTTTAAATATTTTATTATTTTTATTTTATGTGTATGAGTGTATTCCCTGCATATATGTAAGTGCACCCATGTTTGTGTAATGCCCTCAGAGATAAGAGGAGGGAGTCAGATCCCCTGGAAGGAGTTACAGATGGCTGTTAGTTACCATGTGGGTGCTGGGAACTGAACCCAGGTCCTCTGGAAGAGCAGCCAGTGCTCTTAACTGCTGAGCTACCCATGTTTGTGTAATGCCCTCAGAGATAAGAGGAGGGAGTCAGATCCCCTGGAAGGAGTTACAGATGGCTGTTAGTTACCATGTGGGTGCTGGGAACTGAACCCAGGTCCTCTGGAAGAGCAGCCAGTGCTCTTAACTGCTGAGCTATCTCTCAAGCCCTGAGACTGGGATTTTGATCCAGTCTGGCAATCTATTTGTTCATCTTTGCTGTACCAGGCATGCAGGGCTTGTACATGCTAGGACAGGACTCTACCACGGACCCACTCAAGACTATGTGTTCTTTAATTGCTGCCTTTAGACTACTGATATTCAAAATGATTATTGATGGACAGAGCTGGATTAAATATTCATTGCCCTGTCCTTTCTTCTCCGTACATTTTTTTTTTTTTTGTCTTTTCGAGACAGGGTCTCTTTATAGCCCCAGCTGTCCTGGAATTCACTCTGTAGACCAGGCTGGCCTTGAACTCACAAAGATCCACCTGCCTCTGCCTCCCAAGTGCTAGGATTAAAGGAACGCACCACCACGCCCGGCTCCTACTTTTTAAGGGGTTTCCTTATTAACAATATACATTTCTAGTTAATACAAGCTCACTTTCAAGTAACACTGCTGATTCACAGATAGGCATACATACTTTATAATAACAAAACCCTAATTCCTCCCTCCAATTTCTTATATGACTGCTGTTGTTTCTTCAGCTTTATACATATGCATAGAGGTATAGGTACCAAATACATTGTTGCTATTATTTTTAACAAACTACCATCATGTTACATCAATTGCAAATCAAAAAGTGGCTTTATTTTTACCTTAATTTACTTTCTCTAAGGCTCATTCTTTCTTTGTGTAGATACAAATTACTGACCTACATCTTTTGAGAAAGGGGCTCACTTTGTAGCCCAGGGTAGCCTGGAACTCATTCTATAGGCCTGGCTGGGCCTCAAACTCAGGGCAGTCTTCCTGTCTCATCCTTGTACAGGAGCCTTAGCAGATGGACCCTTCACTACTGGACTCTACCTCTCACTCTGGGTGGAGACAGGGCGTTCCGTACACCCCAAAGATGAAAGCATTATGTACAGCTGTCTTTACCCTGGGTAAAGACAGCTGGGCCTGTCAACCACTGGCCAAAAGACCACCTCTCAGGAAGGCTGATCTACGGAAGGCTGTGCTGAAGAGATGGGCAGAATAATTATCTACTAATGAGATAATGTCCTTTTCCTTTCCAGAAACCCACACCCCCTCTGTGCAGCCACTACAGAACTCTGCTAAACCTGCCTAGTCTTCTGAGTACTAACTCAGAAAAGCATAACTTGTCCTTTGTCTTCTTTTCTATCTTTTCTTTCAGGTACTGACCAAATTCTAAGCATGTTTTTCCTGGCATGCTGGGCTTTCTCACTTCTTTGAAGCCATCTCCCCATGTGCCTCTTGGCTTTTGTTGCCGAGAATGCCGGCCTAACTCAGAAGACACAGCTTTCCCTCTTCCTAGTCTCTCTCTTCTTCCTGAAGGCTGCAGAGATTTACAGCTGTCTATCCTGTTCTTTTTTCCCAAGCTTTAATAATAAAATTATCCTTAAGCTTTCTATTGGAGTTATGGACAGTTGTTAGTCACCATGGGGGTACTGGGACTCAAACCCGAGTCCTCTGCAAGAACAGCCAATGCTCTTAACTACTGAGCCATCTCTCCAGCCCCAGTTTTCGTCATTCTAAAAGACAGTTTTGCTGGCAATAAATTCTGTCAATTTTTGTCTTTTATTCCTCTCCTTTGGAAGGATAATTTTACAAGGTACTGGATTAGAGGTTGACTGTTTTCTCTCCAAGAAACTTTGCTCCACTTTCTTCTGGCTTGCATGGTTTCTGAGAAGTCAGTCAGAAATAATTCTTAACTTTTGTTCCTCTATAAAGAACTTAATTTTTTAAAAACTCTGTCTTCCTTCGGGATTTTTTTCCTTTATCTTTGATTTCTTGTCATTTGAAAATGATGCACTTTAGTTCAGATTTTTATGGCTTTCATCGTCCTTGAAACACACTGCACTTCCTGGACCTATGGTTTGGCTGGCATCTGCCATTCTGTTCAGTCATTATTGACCCAAATCTTTCTTTCTTATCCTGGGGTTCCATTCTGTGGTCTCCATTACAATCTGTTATTATGCCTTTTGGAATTGTCTTTCAGTTCTTATTCTTTTTCTCTTTGATTTTAGGTGTTGGAGTTTCCTACTGGTACACCCTGAATTTCCTTGGCTGGTTCACTCTGCTAACAAGTCCATCAAAGGCATTCTTCATTTCTGTTAAGTGGTTTTGCTCTCTACTTTCTTTGGTCCCATCTCTGCTCACACCGCTCATCTGCTCTCTCAAATTGCCCCCTTTGTCCATGAGAGCCCTAGCATATTCATCATCGTTTTAAATTCCTAGTCTGTCAAAGCCAACATCCCAGCCACATCTGCGTCCGGCTTTGACGCTTGCCCAGTCTCTCCAAACCGTATTATTTGTGTTTCAGTGTATCTTGCAATTTTATTTTGTTCAAAGCCAGACATGACTGATGTCTTGGTCCATTTCCTATTGCTAGAAATTACGGAGTAATTTATAAAGGAAAGACATTTATTTTGGCTCAAGGCTCTAGAGGCTGGGAAGTCAACGACTGTGTAGCTGAATCTGGTGAGGCCTTCATGCAGCTTTAATTCATGCTGGAAAGTGGAACAAGCAGACACATGTGGAAGAGACAGAACATTAAGAGTGGGCTTGCCTTACAACTACTGAGAGAGGGAGTCACCAAAACTCCTGCCTTAATGCATTTTCTGAGTTGTCCTTTGGTTTTGTGTCAGCTAAGACTCTCTGGAGAATCAGCCAGAGTCACAAAGCCACGATGGTTCTTTTAGGTTACCTGGAGCAAACTCGTCTTTTTACAATATTGGAATGGTTGGGCATGGTGGTGCACGCCTTTAATCCCAGCACTTGGGAGGTAGAGGCAGGTGGATCTTTGTGAGTTCAAGGCCAGCCTGGTCTACACAGTGAGTTCCAGGACAGCTGGGGCTACAGGGAGACCCTGTCTCTAAAAGACCAAAAAAAATAAAAAATAAAATAAAATATTGAACTGAGCATGCCCGTAAGAACTTGTCATCACCATATTTCCTTTTTGAACTCAATGACCTTAAGCATGCACATTAAACTGCCCCAAGGTACTTTTCCTATGTGAATACATAAAGGCTTAGCAAATAAAATCCTTATCCTTTCCTCAGAGAAAGCATTGAGGAAAGGGTATAATAATCTCAGTGCCCTCCTTCCTTGCCACGATTAAGAACCTCTTTTTCCGCCGGGCGGGTGTGGTGGCACCCACCTCTAACCCCAGTACTTGAGAGGCAGAGGCAGGTGGATCTCTGGCAGTTCAAGGCCAGCCTGGTCTACACACTGAGTCCCTTGCCAGCTGGGGCTACAGGGAAACCCTGTCTCAAAAAGACAAACAAAAAAGAACTCTTCCTGCTTTCCCATCTCCTGGGTGTGTGCTTTTGGGCTTTGTACTCGTCAAGATCCAAATCCCTTTGAGTTTGGTCACACCACCAGTTCTTAGGTGTAACTAATCCGTCTCCGCTACACCAAGAACTCACAGGGAAAGGCATTAATCTATGAAGCTCTGCCCCTATGACCCTACCTCCCAACACTGTCACACTAGGTGTTAAAATTCTAACCCATGAACTATAGTAACGGAGTTAAAGAAATTGCTGGAAATACGGTGGTGTGTAGTGTGGAGTGCGGGTGGGGGAAGCACTCCATAGACCTCGCTGTTCTGGTGACCTGTGGCGGTGACTGTGAACTTGACAAGGGCTTTTTGGAACTTCTTGGGAGGATGAAATTTCGAGTTCCAAGCTCTATAGAACTAAACTAGATAGTCCGCATGTGCGCACACACGCATATTCTTACACAAACACACACAAAGAATTATGATCTATATTACTGAGAAAGTAACACAGGATTACACAGCGCTAGCCTGACACGCAAGGAATTCACAACTCCCCAAAGAAGATCCATCTGGATGTCCAGTTTCCCCCTTCTCCCAGGAGACACAGGGATGATTCTGTATTTCATTCCCTGTTCCTTCCCTGAAACAAATTTCAATCACTTGACAAATCATTATCACTCATTAATAATGTTTACTGAGTGCCCAGATGTAAAAGAAATTCGCTACACAGTCTGCACATGCAATTCCTTCCCCAGGGGGGACTTTTCCATTGGAATGGAAACAATACGGAATATATGTCTTCCTTTGACATATTCTGTTCGGGTTCACCGTTGTTTCTTATTTTGTCTCTCTCCTTCTGGTCCAGAGGAGTCATTTTCTAGTTTTATAGACTGGGTTGGATCACTTCACTTCCATGAGTCAGGGAATATTTTATGAAAGATGAAGAATTAAAGAGGCCTTGGGGTAGTGGTAGAAGATCTGTGGAAAAGGCAAACAAGAGCGGCCAAGCAGCCAGGCCGCGGCTCTTCAGGACAGGAGAAAATCTGAAGAGCTGATTCAGTCAGTCTGGTTTGGAGGATGGGACCTGGTGATCAGGGAAACCTGGGACAGGTCAAGAAAAGGCCAAATTAGACAAGAACAGGGGCCTATTTAGACAGGCTTTGATTTTAAGAACCTGACTATTGATTGTTCTGGAGACTGCTATCTATGTGTAAGTTAAGGACCCTGATAAGTGTCCTCTCCCCGCGGCCTCACAGCCTTCTTGGCTGTGCTCTGCTGAGGGTCCCAGAGCAGCAGCTTGTCTGTCTGTCTGTCTGTCTGTGACCCTGACTGACAGCCCACCCAGCAGTGCAGACAGTACAAGGTCAGACATTACAATGAATCACAAAAGCCTAGGTGATTATCTCATCCAGTACTTCTTCAACTTTTTTCTTGTAAATACATGGAATTCTGTTTTTAAATACAACCATGTGTTGACATAAAAGAAACAAAAACATTTATGAAGTTGAATGTTGGAGAAGGAAAGGATCTCTACTTTGTTAAGAACTGTCTTGGGGCTGGAGAGATGGCTCAGCAGATAAAAGCACTGGCTGCTTTTGCAGAGGACCTACCTGGGTTTAGTTCCCAACACCCACATGGTAGCTAACAATTGTCTATAAGCCCAACTACAGGGGATCTGATGCCCTCTTCTGGCCTGTGTGGGCACTGCATGCATGTGATACACATATATACATGTAGACAAATACTCTTCCACATTAAATAATAAATAAACAAACAAATAAATACTTTTTTTTTAAGTAAGAATTAAAAAAAAAAACAAGTGTTTGAAAGTTTGGTCTCAAAGTCAGGTATGGTGCCACACAATGGCAGTCCCAGTACTGGGAAACTGAGGTAGGAGGATCACAGGTTCAACACCAACATGGGGTACGTACCAGGACCCTATTTTCAGAAAAAAGCAAAACCAAAACAAAACAAAACAAAAATCCCTATATCTAGCCCAACTCTTCCATTTTACAAGTACACAGAGGTAAACTGTCAGGGTCAGAGAGCTGAGGGCAAAATTCTTTTTTTTTTTTTTTTTTTTTTTTTTTTTTTTTTTTTTTTTTTGGTCTTTTCGAGACAGGGTCTCCCTGTAGCCCCAGCTGTCCTGGAACTCACTCTGTAGACCAGGCTGGCCTTGAACTCACAAAGATCCGCCTGCCTCTGCCTCCCGAGTTCTAGGATTAAAGGCTTGTGCCACCACGCCTGGCAAACTTCATTTTGGGGGGTATAGGGTCTCCCTGTAGCCCCAGCTGGCTTAGAACTCACTATGTAGACCAGGCTGGCCTTGATCTAACAGAGATCCGCCTCCCCAGTGCTGGGATTAAAGGAAAACCTCATTCGTGATGGTTTACCCCTTTGTTCTCTGTGCTTAACACAGGTCTCTGGGGATATATTCTGAGTGTGGCAACAGCAAGCCACAGAAATGACTGATTCAGTGCCCTCACCAGAGATGCCATCCACTTCCTGAGCAAGAGGCTAGTTTTCTTTACCACATGAGCTCCAACTGGTAAATCTAAATTCCTCTTGGCAGAGAAATATAGGTCAGATTCCATTAAGCACATATCATTACAATGAAAATCTGTTTGTTTGGGGTTTTTTGGTCTTTTTGAGACAGGGTCTCCCTGTAGCCCCAGCTGACCTGGAACTCACGCTGTAGACTAGGCTGGCCTTGAACTCACAGAGATCCTCCTGCCTCTGCCTCCTGAGTGCTGGGATTAAAATCGTGCACCACACCTGGTACTGTTGTTTTTTAAAAGAATTTTAAGCCGGGCGTGGTGGCGCATGCCTTTAATCCTAGCACTTGGGAGGCAGAGGCAGGTGAATCTTTGTGTGTTCAAGGCCAGACTGGTCTACATGGCGAGCTCCAGGACAGCCGGAGCTCTAGGGAGACCCTGTCTCGAAAAGACCAAAAAAAAAAAAATTTTTTTTTAAGCTCACCTTTGCTCTCAGACAGCCTCTGGGAGGGGTGTTTCTGACCTCATCTCCTGGGAGTGTTCACATGTTTATATGACCAGAGTTCTTTTTTTTTTTTTAACCAGAGTTCTTATTAAAAGAATTCTGTTAAAGTCTTATTTATTTATTTTTGGTCTTTTTGAGACAGGGTCTCCCTTTAGTCCCAGCTAGCTTGGAGCTCACTATGTAGACCAGGCTGGCCTTGAACTCACAGAGATCTGCCTGCCTCTGCCTCCCAAGGTCAAATCTCTTTAAAAGGAGGGATGACCTGGTTTGCTTCCCAGCGCCTACACAGCAGGTAACAATCATTAATAACTCCAGTTCCAGGGGGAAGCTGACGCTCTCTTCTGACCACTGCAGGCATTGCACAACACGGATGCACTTAACACACGCAGCCAACACAGTCATACACATAAAATGGAAATAAATAAAATAAACAATTTTAAAACAGAAAGAGAGAAAATATGTGAGAATTAGAAGATTCTGGGGTAGGGCAGAAGCAGGCTGAGGCAGGCATCTCTCTGAAAGTGTCTGTGAGCATCCCTCTGACAGCCCCGCACCGCTGAGCCGGGAGAGTGGAGATGTCGCAACTTCAAGGACCCGTCGAGGAAGCACAGCCATGAAAAGGCCACCAGGAATGAGGAAGCCATATCCATAGTGGGTAAATACGAGGCCAAGATCCAGGAAAAACATCAAACTGGAAAGAAAACATTTCAGATGACAGAGCTGAAACTCGGTCTCTGTGATGTGGCCACTTAGGCCTCCCCTCGAGCCTGACAGCTGGGATCACAGCCCATCATTTCTCAGAGCCCAGGTCTTTGGCACGCAATGCCTCTGGGGCAACAGAACCATGTGCTGTGCACACAAGTCTTCTGGGCAGGGGACCAGGTATGGGGCCAATCGCACCCTCCCTGGTCTCTCAGGGTCCAACTTGAAACCTGGAATTAGAACAGTTCATGTTGGGGCATTCTCTGAACCCTGCTTACCCCCAGCCTGGCACTTCCGCCCCACAAAGGAGGGGCATTTAAGAGCACTGAAGAAACAAGAAGATGAAATCCCTGTGAAGCTTCTGATGCTTTCCTGTTGCACATGTATCAGCGTGCAGGAGGGAGACGCCTGGGTGTTCTACAGCATGGGCAGACGCTTCACTCCAATGGCCTTGGGTATTAATTCATCCTCACAGAGCAGCGAGGATAAGTCAGAAAGGACTAAGTGGAGGTCCCAAACACCGGAGACTCCTAATGCCCTCGTCATACGTGCTGCTTTGGAAGAACCTAGTGCTTTTGGAGGCTCGCTGAACACTGAACCCATTTACTCTACAGCTCTATTGAGAGCACTGGACTGTAAAACTCCAGTCCTGCTGGCTAGGTGTGGCTCAGTGATAGAGCATTAACTTGGTGAGAATGAGGCTCTGGATTGGATCCTCAACACTGGAGGGAAAAAACCAGTTATGTTAAAGATTTTTTGTATAGCATTGAGCAGATTACCTCTGCACCTCTGTTTGTTTTCTTATCTCTGAAAGGCAAATACTGAAACCTACCATTGCCAGCCATGGTTGGGCCCAATGTAACCAAATGATGCATCTCCAGCATCCTTGATTGTAGATGGTATAAGGTGGATTCATTCAAGATACATGTGGTGGTTTGAATGAGAATGTCCCCCATAGGCTTTAAGTATTCAGATATTTTGTCCCTAGTTAGTGGCACTGTTTTGGGAGATCTTGGAAGGTGTGGCCATGCTGGAGGAAGTACGTCACTGGGGGCAGGCTTAGTGCGGTCAACAAGACTTGCAGACTCCAGTTTCTCTCGACTTCCTGTGCTCATTGGAGACGTGACCTTCAGCTTTCTGCTCCAGCTCCTGCCACCATGCCTCCCGCCACAATGGACTCTAATCCCCTGGAACCGTCAATCGTAAGCTCAAATAAACTCTTCCTTTTATAAGTTCCCTTGGTCATGGTGGTTTTATCACAGCAATAGAAAAGTGACTAATACACTACACTAATGAGGCTTCTTACTACCTGTGGCACTGTGCTCTGGACTGGAAGGGAGACAGACTTGGCACTTGCCTGGGGGTGGGGCTTTCAACCTGGCCTCGGGTACTAGTGAAGTGTTTGAGGTACTCGATGGGTCCTCACAGGCCCAAGCTGCCTAAAGCTAATCTGGAAACCCAGGAGAACACACCTGCACGTGATCATGTGATCTTGGGAAAGTCATTTAAGGATTTTGGGTCTCATGCTTACCAGGGAAGCTAGATGGGATTAACAATTCCTAAACCGTGGTTATAAATCAAAATTATCCAGGCAAGCCCTTGTAACTGTGGGGCTCCAGGATCTGTCATGAGCTTTTAAACATCCTCCAATGATCAAATGCATATATATTTCTCAGTGTATCCATAAAATGCCTTTAAAAAAACTGCATTTTAATTAAAAACATTTTTTAATTTTATTTATTTTTGTATGTGTATGAATGTACTGTCTGCATGTAGGTTTGTGCACCCGTGTTGTGCAATGCCACGGAGGTCAGAAGAGGACATCGGATTCCCCTGGAACTGGAGTTAAAGACGGTTCTCAGCCGCCATGTGGGTGCTGGGGATCGAACCCGGGTCCTCTGCAAGAGCAGTTGGTGCTCCCAACCACTAGGCTATCTTTCCAGCCCCTGCATTTTAATTTTACACATATGAGTGTTTTGCCTATAAGCAAGTGCACCATCGGTGTGCAATACCTGTGGAGGCCAGAAGAGGGCATCAGATCCCCAGGAAGTGGAGTTCGTGATGATTGTTAGCTGCCATCCCATGGGTACTGGGAACTGAACCTGCGTCCTCTGGAAGCGCAGCCAGTGCTCAGCTTAACTGCTGAGCCACCTGTCTCTCCAGCCCATGCAAAATGCCTTTTCATGAAAATGTTTTATCATAAATCACTTTAACAGAGAGATAAAGCTACAAACACCCTAGCAGAGGCTCCGGTAGTATTACTGGAGCCAGGGAAAGGTAGACATCACTGGGAGGTGGCACTGAGGAACTCGAACTTGTGCTGGGCCTTGGACAAAGGCTGGAACCTGAACTTGAGAGGGGAACAGTGTGGAGAATGGAAGCCAACATTTGGTCTGAGGACAAACTGCTTGGATGGGAATGACAGACCGGCTTCACTAGGCATTCCTTCACCCACACATGGAGTGCCTGGCGGTGTCAAGTACCCTCTAAGCCCCAAGGAGAGAGCGAAAAAGACAGTCCTGGCCAAGCTGCTTAATCAACTGGGGCTACAGCCTTGCTTTTTGTTTGCTGTTACAAAACACCATGACTAAAGGCAACTTGGGAAGGAAAGGTTTGGCTTATAGCTCACAGTCCATCATTGAGGGAAGCTGAGGCAGGAACTCAAGGCAGAAACATGGAGGGAGGGGCTGGAGCACAGACCACAGAGCAACATTGCTGACTGGTGTGTTCTCCTCTGCCTTGTTCATTACCCTCTATATACAGCACAGGCCCATCTGCATCAATTGCTGATTAAGAAATCTCTTACGCACAGCCACAGGCCAATCTGATGGAGGAGATTCCTCAGCTGAGGTTCCGTCTTCCCAGGTGTCTCTAGTTTGAGTCAAGATGACAAAAACTAAGCAGCACAAATCCCACTCAGTGGGGCCGAGGGTGGAACTGTACCTTCCAGAAAGGATGTGCTGGTATTGTAACTTCCCTCTGAGTGCAAATCTTATGTGGAAACAGTGTCATACAGAGGGAACCAGATTAAAAGTAAAGGTTATGCTGGGCGTGGTGGCGCACGCCTTTAGTCCCAGCACTCTGGAGGCAGAGACAGGAGGATGTCTATGAGTTCAAGCCCAGCCTGGTCTATAGAGCGAGCTCCAGGCCAGCAGGGACTAAAGGGGAGACCCTATCTCAAAAAGACAAATAATAATAATAATAATAATAATAATAATAATAATAATGTTATTGGGTGGAGCCTGATTCAGTATGACTGGTGTCCTTATGGACATAGACACGTGAATGCAGTATGACTGGTGTCCTTATGGACATAGATATGTGAATGCAGAGACAGATGGACACATAGGGGCTTGACGTCACAGACACAGGAAGAACACCATGTGACGGAGGTAGAAAGGAGCAAGTCATTACCAGCCAAACAATGCCCATTTTGCCAGGCAGACTCAAGTTGGAAAGAGGCTTAGCAGAACCAACCCCACTGCCATCTTGATATCGGCTCTCCAGCCTCTGCCATCTCGATATCGGCTCTCCAGCCTCTGCCATCTCGATATCGGCCCTCTAGCCTCCAGAACTGTGCGACAACAAACTTCTGTAACCTGAAGCCACCCGTTTGTGGTACTTTGGTGCTGATACCATAGGATGTGTAAATGAATGGTTAAGGGACTGGGTTATCCAGCTAATTAAATGCCTAGAATGATGCTTACCTCACAGCAAGAGCTCAATAAGTGTCAAAGAAGCCCAAAGTCCAAGTCTTAGCTACTAAGACTTAAAGCAATCATTTAGTCCCTGTAAAATCAAAAAATAATTTACATATTTTATAATGACACAGAGTAAATGTTCCCATTCCAAAAGGGACAACTGAGGACATATTAAGCAAAGATGTCAAAGCGAGACCCAAACCTAGAAGGGTACACCAAGTCCCATAGCTGCATCTGCAGTATCTGGAGCTACTGATTAAATCATCTGGGCTCCACGGGGCTCGAGTGGCCCGGCCCCTCCAGCTTTGCCACTGCAGGACCCATGGTCTCTCTCTTGGCAATCTCTGCTCCATGCCTGCAGCTTTCCCAGGTGGAGATTCCACGGTCCTGACGTCTCCAACTTCTTGGCGTTTCCTTTGCAGCTTGGGCTTCATTTTCAGTGACATCTCGGAGCCTTCTTGTAGGGACTGCAGCCCTGCTAATGCTGCCTGGCCTCAGCGGCGTTCTGAAACCATGGTACAAGCCTCACGACCCCTTCAATCCTGTATCTCCACATGGAGGGCGGTGCTAAATTCTGCTGCCAGCCTGGAATGGTCCTGGCTGCCTTAGACCACATCAGCTCCTGTGCGCTGACCCTCGGGACACAGTTGCCTAGAGGATACCCCTTTGGTAGCATTCTCATTTCGGGCTCTTGTCTTTTCAAATGAGTTTGTGTTTTCACAGGCTGGAGCCTTCAGAGGGCAAGGCCTTGCTGTCAGGACACGTTTCCTATTGCCACAGTTACAGATGCTTTGTTGTCTGCACTCTCTTAGTCCCAAACTTCAAACCTGCTCACACCATGTCAAACGTCATGTTTTTCTCACCTTTCTGTTCCATTTTTGGTTCTCTCTCACTGTACACCTGATGAGAGCGACAAGCAGCAACCCAGACACAGCCTGAATGCTATCCTGTCTTGAAATTTCCTCTACCAAACAAATTAGTCCATAACCTTTAAATTCAACATCAGTCAAGTTCTCAGGACACAGGCGGAATGCAGCCAGATTCTCTGCCAGAATAGCATAGAACAGCTATAGTTGCTGGTAGTCCCTGTTCCCATTGGGAACTTCACAAACCAGGTCCCTACTGCTTGTGTTTCTTTCTTTCATCTTTCTTTCATCTTCTAAGCTCCCACCAGAATGTCCCAGTAATTGCTCTTTGCAGCACTCCAGGAGTTTTATACTCTAAAGTCACAAACGCTTCCATAGTTCTCCCGAAAATCAGTTCCAAATGCCTAAGAACCACATGTTCAGGTTTATGGAAGCAACAACTTTGTTCTTGGTACCAATTTTCTGTATTACTTTTCTTATTGCTGTGACAATTATCTGAGGCTTACAGGAGGAAAGGCTTGCTTTGGCTTGCAGTTTAAGGGAATACAGTCCATCATGGCCGGGAAGGCAGGAAGCAGAGAGCGACGAAGGCTCCTGCTCAGCTGGCATTTTTGTTTTTATTTGTTCCAGCAGTTGGGAAAGGCCTTCCCACCTCAATTAATCTAATCTAGAAAATTTCTCCCACTCATGCTTAGAGATTTGTCTAATTTAGTCAAGCTGACCATCAGCATGAACCACCACAGTAGTGAATACCATGTTCTAATTAGGATGTTCAGCAAAGCAGTGTTTAGCACTCGGTTTTTACGGAGAAAATCAAGTACCAAGAGTTTAAATTTGATTCTGGGGATATTGTCATGTCAAAGTACCACCTACCTCTCCATTCGTATAAAACATTGTGGCCCATCCTGCTTTGAGGTAGAACACAGAGACGAACAAAAATCATCAAGGATCTTACAACTGAGTAAGAAGACAGACACAGTGGGTAGTTTAAACATCTATTATTGGGGAGCTGGGTGTGGTAGCCCAAGCCTTTAATCCCAGCATTCGGGAGGCAGAGGCAGAGGCAGGCGGATCTCTGTGAGTTCAAGGCCAGGCTGGTCTACAGAGCAAGCTCCAGGCCAGCTGGGACTAAAAGAGAGACCCTGTCTCAAAAATACCCCCCAAAAAATCTATTATTGGGATGAGACTGTACCTCAATGGTAGACTAGTTGTCCAGCACGCAAAACCCTGGGTTTGAGCTCCGGGATGACAAATGTGTAGGTATATATTTAAGATCTTAATTAGAGAGAGAGAAAAAAAGCAACATAGAAGTTCATTTAAAAAATGCCCTCCTCAGAGCACCCAGAAATAACTGGAGCACTAGAAAATTATTCTAGATTTATTTATTTATTTATTTATTTATTTATTTATTTATTTATTATTTGTTTTATTTGGTACTGTTAGTGCTGGGAATTGAACCTGGTGCTTGCCAGGCAAATGCTCCACCACTAAGCTATACTTTCAGCCTTGTTGTATTTTTGACCTTTAAGATGATTATTGTCAGGCATAGCTGTGCATTGCCACTAATCCCAGCACTAGAAACCTCCTCCTACCACCATGTCTATGAAACTTCTACCACAGCCTGCCAGAACTGGAACAAACTCAGATTGTAACCAGGGAAACTATACCTTTTTTCTTGATACAGGATGATCTCACATAATCCAGGCTGGCTTCCAACTTGCTATCTGGCTAAAGATGACCTTGAACTAAAGATGACCTTGAACTCCTGCTTCTCCTGCCTCCACCTCCAATGCTGGTGCTGGGGGTGGAATCCGGGGTCTCACACATGCTAGTTAAGTGTCTTATCACAGAATTACAGCCCCAGTACTATAATTTAATATAAACGTCCTGTTTTTGTTGGCATCAACTGTTAATATTTGTCACAATAATGGGAATTCTACATCTCTACAGAGAAGTTAAGGACAAATTAAGTGACCAATTCTTTGTCAATAATAAATTTATGTCAAACTCAAAGAATTGAAAGTAACTATGTCTGTGCTGCTAATTGCATACACATCACAGCTTTTAAAGCTTTCATTACAGTTCCTTAGCATGTACATATTCACAGGTAGCATTTGGGTTTTATTTTGGTGCACATTTAATTTGAAGTTATTTTCAGAATAACAATGAAAAGTAACAGCAACAAAACTGCAGGGGGCCACTGATGGCGCACGCCTTTAATCCTAGCACTTGGGAGGCAGAGGCAGGTGGGTCTCTGTGAGTTCAAGGCCAGCCTGTTCTTACATAGTGGGTTCTAGGACAGCTGGGGCTACAGGATCTACTCTGGCACAGCGTTTCCAACAGGAAAATGTTCTCCACTATCTCTCAGCATTCAGGCTCCTGGGTGAAATTCCCTTCTTCATAGGTAACAGATGGCAGAGTGGGACTTGCCAGGGTTGGTGGCAGGCGCAGCGTCTCAGTCTGTCAAACGGATCAAAGCTGGAATCCAGCTTTACACTGACACAGGAGACACTCTGCCACCTAGTCAGCGTGAGGTTGACCTGAGCTGTGGCCCACTATATTCAAAGTCCTTGTCTGCAGTGGGTGGCTGGGTGGAATGAATGTGCTTGCTCTCTGGGCGGTGGCTCTGGGCAGTGGCTTATTACTGAAACGTTTGAGAGCTGCCCAGTGCCTGGCTTAGACATGGCCCAGCATCTGGGTGAAGGCCTAGACTCAGCACCCTGGGCAGCTGCAAGCCAGATGGGTACCATGTCTCTGCCAGGCCCTCCCTCCACACCCTGCCCGCCTTGGCACCCTCCTGCGGAGTGACACTCTCCTCTGAGCCTCTCTCTGCTCAGCATCTCCTCCTCCTTTAGGCCATCTTTCCCCTGTCGGGTCTCTGTTCCCTTCATTTCCTTTCCCCTGCACCTGGCACAGTTCTCCCTGTAGCTGTCAGGCTCGTGGTTTCTTGAGTCCCTCAAAGACCATCTGTCCTGAATCCTTGCCGATGCCCCATATGGCATGTTCCTGCAGCAGCTCTGCCTGCACGCCCCACATGGAGGCCATGTTACCCCACGTGGAGGCCATGTTACCGCACGTGGAGGCCATGCTCCTCTGATAAACCACAGACCTTTCTTGGACATAGTGACTAATACAGGTGTTCTCTCTGAACAGCCCAGGTATGGTGATGCCAGGGAGCTAACGGGATGTTAACAGTTTTCTATGAGGTTAGCTATGTGTGCAGCAGGTGTCTTTGGGGGACTGGAGGAGACAGCCCACGGAGGGCGGGAGCAGGCACCCTGTAGTAGTGTCACAGGATTGTAAATGCACACAGAGGTAGGCCCTTGGCAAAGGCCTGAAAGCATGCTGAGTCAGGCACCCTGTGAGCAAAACAGCAAGGCGCTCTGGAAGTCTGTGACGCCTGGTCTGTTATATGGGGAGTCTGGGATGGGACTGATCGGGAATGGCATGTCAGGCCTCTCTCAGGAACCTGAGTGTTGAGGGGTGGCTGCATTGTCCAGGGTAATGGGCTGATGCTGGCTGTGACCTCTTTGGACTGTCTATCCGATTCTTATTTTACAGTTGGGAAGGTGTAGAATGCTTTTTCCTGGGCAGCCATGCACAGCAGAGCAAAAGGTTGCTAAACAGTAATGCCACAAGGAGAGCAACTTGGGTGGTATCCATGCCTCAGCTCCTGGCGGAGGATTAGCTAAGCCGTCTACTTTGACAAAAGTAAAGTAAGGGGGGGTGGGGAGATTCACAATGCAAAAGAGCACATTAAAGTTCTGTGATAAAGAAAAATATATCTTTAATTTGGTTGAAACCACCACGTCTCAGACTTTCTGATGACACTACCTTTTGTGTCACCAAATATCTATCAGCCTCAAGGGAAGAACACACATTGAAATGTGCTGGATTATGTGAGCCCACTATCCTTCGGCCCCTCAAACCTGTTGCTTTGCAGACAGAGACTAGTTCATAGGACTGGAATAGTAATAAAGATGTAACTGGCCTTCAGATGCACTGACATAAATCCTCACAAGATGATGAGCTGGCAATGCGCACAGCTTCCTGGACTGGTGTGAGGATAAAGATGAAGAATCCCACTTCCCACCCAGAGGCCACAGGGAGAGAAAAACAATACTGGAAGCAGGAGAAGGAAATATCCACATTGGCTGACAGATGAAAAAGTAGTTAGGGGCTGGAGAGATGGCCCAGCGGTTAACAGCACCAACTGCTATTGCAGAGGATTGGGGTTCAATTCCCAGCAACCACATGGAGGTTAAGAACCATCTTTAAGCCAGGCATGGTAGTGCACACCTTTAATCCTAGCACTCAGGAGGCAGAGGCAGGCGGATCTCTGTGAGTTCAAGGCCAGCCTGGTTTACAAAGTGAGTTAGTTCCAGGCCAGCTGGGGCTATAGGGAGACCCTGTCTAAAAAAAAAAAAAAAGTCTCTACCTCAAGGTGTGAGACATCTGTTTTCTCAGGGGCGGAGGTAGGGGATGAGAAGGAACCTTGGGGAGTGGACAAAGGGAGAGTCACCAGAGGCCAGCAAGAAAGCATGGCCTATGGTAGCTCTGCATGTGTAGAAATGTGGGGGATGGGGAGACATTATGTTAGGTGAACTAGACATGGAAGACAGAATCTCATGTTCTCTCTCCTATGTGGAAGCTAAAAGATGTCAGCATGCATACAGAGTAGTGGTTACCAGGGAGCTGGGAAGTGTGGTAAGAAGAGGATGGATACAAGTGTCTCAAAATACCACACCAATAATGTGTATAGTATGTATATGTTAACCATAAATAAAATCATTGTTTTAAAGCACATGACCTCAGGAGAGTTGGAGAGCCCGAGGTGAAGCAGAAGGAAGCAGGACATGTTAGAATCTCAGGTTGAGGGAAGAGCCAGGAACCAGTACCTATAATTCACCATGGTTAAAGGTTAGCTCTTCCACCTGTCTCCCTTTCCATCGCACTCCTGTTGCGCATCTATGCCCCTCCCAGCCCACCTCCTAGCTTCCTGTAGATTCTGCTGCTCCTCAAGTTATTACTCAGCTTCTATCCTTCATTGCCAAACTCCTTCAAAGATGTTCAGTGTCAATTTCCCACCTCATGGACACACCACATGTCCAAAAGTGATCCCACATGCCTTCCTTCCAATCCAGCAACCCCTGGCCTAGTCAGACCTGAAGCCACAGCCACCTCTCATGCCTGCTCAGACCACAGGTCTTACATCTGCCTCTGCCGTGGTCATATATCTGGGCCACTTTGTTCTCACATGCCAAGTGGATGAATCCTTATATACCTACCCCACACCCAATGTTCTAGTTTGCCTTCAATTTCTGTGACAAAACACTGACCAATACCAACTTGGGGAGGAAAGGGTTTATTTGCCTTACATCTCCCAGGTCACAGTTCATCACTTAGGGAACCCAAGGTAGGAACTCAAGGCAGGAACCTGGAGGCAGGAGCTGAAGCGCAGGCCATGGAGGAACACTGCTTACCGGCTTTCTCCCCTGGCCCATGCTCAGCCTGGTTTTTTTATAAATTTTATTTAATTTTTATGTGTATGAATGTACTGTGTGCATGTAGGTTTGTGCACCTGTGTCAAGTAATGCCGTGGAGGTCAGAAGAGGGTGTAGGATTCCCTGGAACTAGAGTTAAAGACGGTTCTCAGCCGCCATGTGGGTGCTAGGGATTGAACCTGGGTCCTGTGTAAGAGCAGCAGGTGCTAGGCCATTTCTCCAGACCCCTCAGCCTACTTTTTTTTTTTTCTTTTGGTCTTTTCAAGACAGGGTCTCCATGTAGCCTCAGCTGGCCTGGAACTCACTCTGTAGACCAGGCTGGCCTTGAACTCACAAAGATCTCAGCCTGCTTTCTTATACAGTACAGAAAAAAACCTGCCCAGGGGTGGCACCAACCACAGAGAGCTGAGCCCAGCCCTCAACAATCAAGAAGATGCACCACAGACACGGTCACAGGTCAGTCCAATGGAAAGTGTGTCAAGTTGACACTAAAGCTATCCAGCACACCTGCCTACCTAAATGTAGAATAGACCAGGAACCATCCAGAAACCATAACCAATGAGTACCTGACTTGGCTTAACAATCTTTGACAAAGCTTCTCAGAAGGCACCATGTCAGCAGCCCACAGTCCACCTCAGTTTAGGTGTGCTGAAAGCACAATGCAAATTTCAATGCTGTCAGCAGAACCACAGTTGTGACAGAATCTTTGTTCCTGAATGATAGACTCTGGTCACTGTTGTTGTTACTTCTATAAAGCCAGGTGCCCTGCTGGTACTACACAGAATGACTTCAACTGCTGTCTTCAAAACAGAGTAACAGAAAAAACGTACATCCGATAGACCAGATGTCCATAATTATAATCGCCAAAAGTTTATCTTTTTCTACAAAGCAAAAAATAAAAAATGGAAGCTAAGAAAGGACAATTTCCCCAGGCGGATGAAATTGGGTCCCCTTTTAATAATGACATGGGGTCAAGGGAAGTGGAGAATCCCTGGGAAAGGAGGTGAAAGGTGCCATGAGATGCTCGCATGACCAAGTGGTGTTTCAAAGGACTGTCTTTTTTTTTTTGTCTTTTCGAGACAGGGTCTCCCTGTAGCCCCAGCTGTCCTGGAACTCGCCCTGTAGACCAGGCTGGCCTTGAACTCACAAAGATCCGCCTGCCTCTGCCTCCCAAGTGCTAGGATTAAAGGCGTGCGCCACCACGCCCGGCTCAAAGGACTGTCTTAAAGGCACTGTCTTGGGGCTGGAGAGATGGCCTAGCGGTTGGGAGCACCAACTGCTCTTGCAGAGGACCCAGGTTCAATCCCCAGCACCCACACGGCGACTGAGAACCATCTTTAATCCTGTCGGATTCCAGTTCCAGGGGAATCCGACACCCTCTTCTGACCTCCGCAGCATTGCACAACATGGGTGCCCAAACCTGCCTGCGGGTGGTACGTTCATACACATAAAAAAAAATAAAATAGGGCTGGAGAGATGGCCTAGCGGTTAAGAGCGCCGACTGCTCTTACAGAGGACCCGGGTTCGATCCCCAGCACCCACATGACGGCCGAGAACCGTCCGAAAATCCAATTCCAGGAGAACTCCAGTTCCAGGGGAATCGGAGACCCTCTTCTGACCTCCGCGGCATTGCACGACACGGGTGCACAGACTTGCATGCAGACAGTACATTCATACACATACAGAAATAAATAAAATTTAAAAAAATTAAAAAAAAATAAAATAAAAAAGGCACTGTCTTAGAGGTAACTGACACTTTTTATGTTCATTGCAATATAGAAAATAAAGGTATAACACAGTGTGTAGCCCTCAGTTACTCGGAAGAGTGAGGTAAAAGGATCTGAACTCATGAGTTGGAGACATATTGAAACTCCATCTCAAAAACAAACAAAATAAAAACAACATAAAGCCGGCATCTTCAAGTCAATTAATTCCTGGTTCACACTGCCTTTAGCATCTTCGGTATTTTTTACATGTAGTTTCTAGGCCAAAAGAAATACCTGGGGGAAAATACAGTTGTTATATGACCTCTAAGATCTTTCCTGTAATAAATTTTAAATAATTTTACTGACACATGTTTTATGTATCATACAGTTCACCTACTTCAAATAGACATACCTAAAATTCAGTTATTTTACAATAAATCCCCCTGGATGTGAGAAGGGGTGTATGTATTCACTTGTTTGTTTCAGTCAACACTGAGTTTACTGACACATTTCCTTGAGGTCTCCCAGATTTTTTTATGAGAATCTAATGACATTATGGGAAATTTTGATGAAGGGGTCTTCCTGCCAGCCTCATATTTGACAATAAATTATTGTATTGCATTGTGTGCACAACAACAAAAAAGAAATACCTAGAAAATCTATTTATCACATAGATAAGTCCAAATAACTTAGCGCTTATGAGGATGGGGTGTAACTCAGTGGTAGAGCCCTTGCCTAGGAGCTATGAGATGAGGCCCTGCAATCAATTCCCAGTACTGGAAAATAATAAAAACAAAACTTAGCCGGGCGTGGTGGCGCACACCTTTAATCCTAGCACTTGGGAGGCAGAGGCAGGCGGATCTTTGTGAGTATAGGCCAGCCTGGTCTACAGAGCAAGTTCCAGGACAGCTGGGGCTACAGGGAGACCCTGAACAAAAACAAAAACAAACCCCTATGTCCCAGTAACTTAGTTCCTATTTGAAGAGATAATATACTCAAGTTGGAAAAAAATATCCCATTAAAAAAAAAGTGTGTGCCTGGTACCCAGGGAGGTCAGAAGAGAGTGTTGGATCCCTGGAGTTAAAAACAGATGTTATCTATTATGTGGGGTGATGGGAGATGAATTCAGGTCCTCTGCAAGAGCAGACATACTGTTGACCACTGAATCATCTCTCCAGCCTTAAGATATCCATCTTTGGGGCTGGAGAGATGCCTCTGCAGTTAAGAGCGCCAACTGCTCTTGCAGAGGACCCAGGTTCAATTCCCAGCACCCGCATGGCGGCTAAGAACCTTGTTTAAGCCTTTAATCCTAGCACCAGAGAGGCAGAGGGAGGCAGATCTCTGTGAGTTCAAGGCCAGCCTGGTCTACAGAGTGAGTTCCAGGCTGGCTGGGGCTATAGGGAGACCCTGTCTCAAAAAAAAAAAAAAAAGATTTTTATATATATATAAAAAGATATCCATCTTCAAGAAACCTCACAAACCCTTAGAGATGAATTCTCCCAACCTCCCTTAGAGACAGGGTGAAGCTCAGAAAAGTTTAGTGACTTCCCTACAGTCCTGAGCTGATAAATGGTTCTGCCTTGTTTATAACAGCACTTTCTCTCATTTAAATTTTTCTCTTGTATAAAATATAAGCTCTCTATGGGCTGGAGAGATGGCCTAGCGGTTAAGAGCGCCGACCGCTCTTACAGAGGACCCGGGTTCGATCCCCAGCACCCACATGGTGGCCGAGAACCGTCTGAAACTCCAATTCCAGGAGAACTCCAGTTCCAGGGGAATCCGAGACCCTCTTCTAACCTCCGCGGCATTGCACGACACGGGTGTACAGACTTGCATGCAGGCATTCATACACATACAGAAATAAATAAAATTAATTAAAAATTTTTTAAATATAAGCTCTCTAAAAGCAAAGGTTATGCCGCAGTCATCTACAACATCCTGCCGCAGTCATCTACAACATCCTGCCACTCAATGGAGTAAATTAAATGAAATGAAGTAAGCTGTGCTTAAAGTACCCCTGTTGTTATAGCACCACGGGATTGTTTTGTGGCCAATTCTCCCATGCTGAAGAGGATGGTAAGGGACAGGTACCAAAGGAAATGGGAAAAAGAAAGGAAGGTTGATGGTTGCAGCCTAGACAAAGGCTCCCAAGTGGGAGTCACTGCTCACCAACAGCCAGCACACTTGGAAGCCACATCCTAGACCTCCGAGCCGCTCCTGGAATCTGGCCCTCTCATGCTCTGCTGTATGGTGTGCAGGCAAGCTCTGGCAGGACTCTACTGAACGACACTGGTTCTCAGCCACCTAAGCACGAGTGCTTTCAGCTAAGGCTGAGGCCAGCAATCACGCAGCTAATCAGGAGCGTGCCAAGCCAGCTGCCGAAAAGGTGGGAGCTGCCGCCCGATTCTGGGCTCTTGGAAGGCTCAATCTACATCTCGGTCTCTGGGGAGACAATGGGTGCAGTCACTCTAGATCTGGACAAACACTGTATCCATCATGGCCATACCTGCATGCTGCCATGGAGCAGCAAGCTCTCACAAGACAGCACACTGCACCTCAGGACACAGATTACATCTCTGCTTAACAGACCCAGGGAAAGCTGCACTTCCACACTTCATATGGTGTGCTGTGAGCCACACTGCCCAGTTATCTGTCCTAAAAAGGGCTTTTATTTCCCCTCTGAAGGAAGCACAGAGTATGCTGGAGCGAAAGCAGCTCCCCACAGGAATGTATTAAACTCGCTTGTCACCTTGTGTGCCCTCCAGAGAGCCAGACCTCGGGCTACCTGTAGATGTTGAACACTGGGTGGTTGAAAATCAATCTTCAGAGGCACAGACAAGGAAAACCCATAGAGACCAAATGGGTCCGCCATGCTGAAATGCTGGTGAGTCCTCAGCTTTAAAATGATAGCAAGTTAAGATCACAGGGTTCAGAGACCTCAGGGAGTAGGGAGATCCTCAGTCAGAGTTCCCTGTGAGCCAGTGTACAAAAGCTATCCAAGGCCAAGGAGTCCAGCAGTTTGGAGAGCTTTGCCAAAGCCTGAATGAGAAGTTCGCTCCCTCCCCGGCCCAGTTCCACAGCTCTGACTGTCTATTACCTTGTGCACACAAACAAGATCAGCCGCTTTGGCCAGTCAGCCTTCTCACCTTCTAATGTACAATGTCAAGGAACATGGCAGCACCTGCAAAAATGTATGTGCGTGTGTGTGTGTGTGTGTGTGTGTGTGTGCGCGCGCGCGCACGCGTGCATGTGCAAAGCACTATCAACTGCGCTAGGAAAGTGAGTCCCACAAACAAGGCTGCAACCTAGCACAGGAGATGTGACTACCACCTGTCACGGAAACAGGATTGTGGGAAGATCCAGTTTGAATTAGGGGCCAGTTCTCAGCTAGCACCCCTCAGGGTACCAAGTGGGAGCCATGGGATTTCTCTGACCTCTCCCCCAAGAGGGAGCAAGCAACTTGGCCCAGGCACATGATGCTCGGCGGAGTAGTAGTATGCAGTGGCCGGAACTGGGGTCTGTGATTGGCTCTGACGTCGTTTTGCTTATAAAAGCAAGTTGTGGCAGGCAATAAAGCGAATTATCCATTACCATCATTACACAGAATTCCCAGCTGTTATTTCTGCACGCATACAGGATGAAACAGGCCTGAATTTCGAGTGACCAGTGGGTTGGACGGCGGTCCATCAGACCACCAACTTGAGTAGCTGGTGTGGGGCTGGAAGAAGATCTATGAGATTGCCAGCTGTGAAGTGAGTTGTGAGTGGTGTAGGCTGAAGATAGGCAATCAGCCATCAGCCTGAATTCCTGTCCAGGGTCCAGCAGTCTTTGGGCAGGTGGAAAAGCATGGCCAAGACGGGAAACGTTCCGTTGTCCCAGGCTGAGGACCTGAGTTGGAAGGACCTCTCAGGTCGGGTTACGGAAGTAACCGACTGACCTCTGTGGCGAGGGGTTAGTTCCCTACAGTGGCCGCAGGCAGGCACTGTGCTTCCCTTCCCTCAGCAGGACAGCTCTGTACCTGTTCGTAGCAAGAGAAGGTCCCACATATAGGATACCCAGAAGGGTTTCAGATGTTGGATATGATTCCAACACTCAGAAGTCTACATGATTTTGGACAGCCTCCTATTATCATGTTGGGAAATTCAGAACTAAATTAATTTAAACTCACATTTATTCAGAAGATGTATAACAAAGACTTGGGTTCTAGCTGTGTTGCAGAGTGCTCGTCTAGCATGCATAGGCCTGGGCTCCAACCTCAGCATCATAGAATACCAGCCAGCACAAACACACACCTTGTACTATGATGTACTATTCTGGGGTAAGGGAAAGAAGAATTATCACAGCATAAAATGATGAGTGTTTCCATTCTGATAGGCATAGTTTCTCTCTGGCCTTCTAAACCCATGGACGAACACTAAGGGCAGAAGCTCCAACTACTGTGGAATCGGACTATCCCTGAGATCGTTATGCCAACCAGAAGCCTCGCTCAGGCAGTTGCTCTTGTCAACAGCATCAAGTAGCCCAAGACATCTGTCCCAAAGTAAAGTCCCCAAGGATATCAGAACCATTTATGGTATTTTCTACTTAGGGGAAACCATTAAATACTACAAACAATTGAAGATTTATACTTCACTAATTTATCATGATTGATGAGATTTTCCAAGCATATTCAGATGATATCCTGTCAGTAACTAATGAAAGGAGTTTCAGAGTTCTGTATTAGCTGACCACTAGCAAATTCATCTCCATCTGCATAATAAACCCAAAATAAGTGACTCTTTAGAACAGGAAAAAAAAAAGCCGGGCGTGGTGGCACATGCCTTTAATCCCAGCACTCGGGAGGCAGAGGCAGGCGGATCTCTGTGAGTTCAAGGCCAGCCTGGTCTACATAGTGAGTTCCAGGCCANAAAAAAAAAAAAAAAAAAAAAAACAAAAGAACAGGAAAAAAAAAGTTGTAAGTCCTATATCTCTATAATACAAAACAGTGGGGAGAAATCTAAATAGGCCAGCAGCACCTGAAAAGAGGCTCAACATCAATAGGAAGGGGGGGGTTGTGGGGTGTGTGTGTGTGTATGTGTGTGTGGTATGCTTGGTATATGCTGTGTGTAGTACTTAGGATGGAACACAGGCCTCACGCATGCTAGGCAAACTACCGGTTTGCTCTCTGACTAAATCAGATAAAAGAGAAATCAAATCAAAACCAGTCCATACTGTTCAGGCTGCCATAACAAAATACTATTTTCTCACAGTTGTAGAGATGAGCAGTTCAACAGCACAGCTGTGTGTTTGGTCGGGGTCTCAAAGGGCCCCCCTCCTAAGGCACCAATGGCCTCTCTCACTCTGCTCTTATACAGTAGGAAGAGAAAGACAGAGAGGGAATAAGAGGCAAAGGCAGCCTTTATTTAATTTTATGATTTATTTATTTTTGAGACAGGGTCTCTCTGTAGCCCCAATTGGCCTGGAACTAACTGTGTGGACCAGGCTGGCCTTAATCTCACCTGTCTCTGCCTCCTGAGTGCTAGGATTAAGGGTGTGTACCACCACAATTGGCTGTTTTTATTATTTTGAGACAGTCTTTTATGTAAATTAGGGTGAAGGGGACCTGTATTTAAGAACTCTCTTGGGGTCTAACTGGGGTTCCATGACCCTACATCCCTCCTTCCAAGAACGGCATTCTCTTTGTGGACCAAGCTTCTAACACATGAACTCTGGGAGACCCACTCAAACCACATCCAGACTATAGCAGGGCCCAATTCTCTTGAACTCATCTGACCCCAATAACCTTCTAAAAGCTCCAAATATGGTCATGCTGGGAAGGCGTGCTGGCACCTATAGTAGCCACACTCGGACGGCAGAGGCAGACAGAGCTCTGTGAGTTTGAGGCCCACCTGGTGTTCAAGGCCAGCCAGGGCTACACAGTGAGGCTGTTTCTCAAAAACAAACAACAACAACACACACACACGACCAAATAAAGACACGTAAGGATTAGGGCTTCAGCACGTGAATATGGGATATGTTAGCTTTTTATAACTACAACAAAATTCCAGAGGCAATTCATTCATAAAGTGAAAAGGTTTATTTAACTCATAGGTCAAGATCAGCAGCCCCACTGCTCTGAGCCCCTGGTAATCGCTCCACGCAATGGCGAGCAAAGCATTCACCTTGCACACTAGAAGTAGAGAGACAGGACAGGCTAAGTGCCATATGTTTTCAGGGCATACCCCAGTGACATTAGAACCTTCCACGGGCCCCAACCTCCCTAAGCCCTACAACACCTCCCAACAGCATTAGTCTAGGGACCAAGTCTTTAACACCTGGGCCTCCTTAGGGTATTATATTCATACCATATCGGAGCGGAACGTCAACACAAGGATGGACATAATTTAAAGACAGACAACACCAAGGATGTAGAGAAAATCAGAGCCACTTTCACACTGTCTGTGGTAAAATACGACAGCCGCTCAGATCTATGGTCCACCATTTCCATGGAAGCTTAGACAGTTACCATATGCCCCAGTGATTTTATTCCTAGGTATCTTCCCAAGAGAAACAAAAATGTATTCTACACATAAAAACTTATATACAAATGTTGACAACAGCCTTATTCACAACAGCCAAAAGTTGATCAGTTGATGAAAAGGTGACTACAAGGTGAGTGAGTATGGAAAACTATTGGACAGAAAATGAAAGGAAGTGCTAAAACCCAGCCCTGGTGAGGCCTGCGAAAGAGCCACGCATCCAGTCCTGCTGAGGTAATGTTTGTGCTTTCTACAGATCCCCAGGGCAAAGTCAGAGCTGTCCCACAGAGGCAAAACAATGAGCCAGCAGTTGAACTGTCAGCCAAAACAAGACTCACGACACTTCAGAAAGGGCTCACGAAACCCAGAGATTTGTTTTGTTTTTGTTTTTGTTTCGGTTTTTCAATACTGGACTGAGCTCAGGGCCCCAAGCATGCCAGCAAGCCCCCTACCACCTATATCTCCAGGGACAGGGAAGGAAGGAAGGAAGGAAGGAAGGAAGGAAGGAAGGAAGGAAGGAAGGAAGGAAGGAAGGAAGGAAGGAAGGAAGGAAGGAAGGAAGATAGGTGACAGATGATAGATGATAGGTAGATGACAGATGATAGATGATAGGTAGATGACAGACAGATGATAGAAGATAGATAGATAGATAGATAGATAGATAGATAGATAGATAGATAGATAGATAGACAGACAGACCTGGTCTACAGAGTGAGTTCCAAACGCTGCAGGGAGACCCTATCTCAAAGACAAAAACAAAAGAAGAGAGCCTGAAAGTCTAAATTCTTTTGCACATTTCAAAGGCAACCAGATAAAGCAGAAGCAGTAACTGAGTTTTACAACATTTAGACATAAAAGACATGACAAATACTAGGATATGGAGACAAGTAAGTGGAATTTTATTGCTGTCAGCTTATTACATCTGCAGAGCGTGTTCACAGAAAGGTGTGTGCTGGCTCTAAGTAAAGCCAAGAATGCATGTGGTGATTTTTTTTTTTTTTTTGAGACAGGATCTCCCTGTAGTCCCAGCTGTCCTGGAACTCTTTATGTAGACCAGGCTGGCCTTGACCTCACAGAGATCCACCTGCCTCTGCCTCTCCAGTGCCAGGATTAAAGGCATGCACCACCACACTCAGCCACATGTTGTTAACTCCAAGCAACTGCCATAAGGTCAAAAATCCGAAGGGGGATGATGAACAACTGAAAACACTGCAATGTGGCACACTTGAACCAAACAGATAAAATGTACATGAAGTGATTAAAAAAAAAAAAAAACCTAACATCATCTAAGTTGCAAGGCAAACTGGAATTAGGTCCCCAATGTGATCACTGAGAATAGCATCACTGATTTATTCCTGACAGAATGCATGACATATTTGAATCCTGATATCAGACAACTCCAGACCGTGGGAGGAACATTCTATAGGTGTACAGTTCAAAAATGTTGGGGTAAAAGCTGGGGCATAATTCAGTGAAAGTCTAGCATGTGCAAGACCCAGGATACTATCCCCAACGCTGGGGTAGAAGGGGTAACTCAGGGTAACCACTGCAGCTAAGATTGTAAATGTTCCCACGCCAAGGAAGTGTGACATACTGGAGAAGACCAAGAAGACACAAGAGGGGCCAGCAAGGTGGCTCAGTGGGTAAAGGCACCTGCTGTCAAGCGGATACCCTGAATTCAGTTCCCAGGACTAGCATGGTGGAAGGCGAGAACCAATGCCTGCAAGTTGCATTCTGATGTCCATATGCACGCCCACACCCACACACACTCCTAAACAAAATAAATAAAAAATACTTAAAAGAAGAAGGATGAAGAGAAGAGGAAAGGGGAAGAAGAGGAGGAGGAGGAAGAGGAGGAAGTAGAGAAGGGAGAGGAAAAAGGAAGAGGAGGATGGGGAGAGAGAAGGAGGAAAGGCGGAGGCGGAGGCAGAGGCGGAGGAGGAGGAAGAGGCAGAGGAGGAGGAGGAAGAGGCGGAGGAGGAGGAGGAGGAGGAGGAGGAGGAGGAGGAGGAGGAGGAGGAGGAGGAGGAGGAGAGCTGGGCGTCTCAGTATGTCTTCAATCCCAGAACTCAGAGAGCTGACACAGGATGGGAGGATCAAGAATTTGGGGTTAACCTAGGCTATACAGGGAGACCTTGTCAGAGAAGGAGAAAGAGAGGAAGATGATGACATGACAACTGAATTTAATGTGATATTATATTGGATATGGGAAAAATTGTTGAAATTGTAATAAGACCTACAAATTTAGTAACAATACTGTAATAAGACCTACAAATTTAGTAACAATACTGTAATAAGATCTACAAATTTAGTAACAATACTGTAATAAGACCTACAAATTTAGTAATAATAGTGTAATAAGACCTACAAAATTAGTAACAATACTGTAATAGTTATGTGAAATGTTAACAGGGAAACTAAAAGGTATGTAAAATTTTTCTGTAGTATTCCTTGAACATTTCTGACCTAAAATTATTTCAAAATAAAGTTAGGGGGCTGGAGAGATGGCTCAGCGGTTAAGAGCACCAACTGCTCTTGCAGAGGACTCAGGTTCAATCCCCAGCACCCACATGGTGGTTAAGAACCGTCTTAACTCCAGTTCCAGGGGAATCTGACACCCTCTTTTGACCTCCATAGCATTGCATGACACAGGTGCACCTACTTGCATGCAGACAGTACACTCATACACATAAAAAATATAAATTAATTAAAAATAAATAAAGTTAAAGGGTAGGCCAGGCATGGTGACACATGCCTTTACTCCCAGCACTCAGGAGGCCTCGGTGGGGTGAATCACCATGAGTTCAAGACCAACTTGCTCTATGTAGCAAGTTCCAGGCCAGCTGGGGCTACAAGGAGACCTTGTCTCAAAAAAAGAAAAAAAATATTAAAAGGTAGTGTTAGCCGGGTGTGGTGGCACAAGCCTTTCATCCTAGTAGTTGGGAGGCAGAGGGAAGCAGACTCTGAGTTCAAGGCCAGCCTGGTCTACAGAGTGAGTTGCAGGACAGCCAAAGCTACAGAGAGACCCTGTCTCAAAAAGACCAAAAAAAAAAAAAAAGGTGGGCTTGGGGGTATGACTCAGTGGTAGACTGTTCACCTAGCACTCACGAGGCCCTGGTAGGAAACCTCAGAAGTGCTGTCCCTACCAACCCTGCTGATCTGTAGCAACACAGGGCAGGGACAGAGAAAGAAGCGAAGAGAGCAGAGGCAGGGGCTGTGAATGTTCCACTGCTCTCTCCCTAGCTGTCAATCGCAAAGCCAGTCCCAACTACTTTCCGAGGACTGCGTTCCACACAGAACCAAGACGTTATCAGAGGGGTTTCATCTAGATGCCTCCTAAGATCCTTCCTCCAGTCACTGCCAGCGTGCTTCCAGAACCTCATGGTGAGGACATGCCGGAAAGCTGTCCGGTGAGGCTTTGACCAGGATTTCTGACTTGGTTGCAATATAACAAGCTGTGTGTGTGGAAAACGCAATGCTATTTAGGTCAGATTACTGTGGAACTGACATGTCTGCGAAGCTTATGAATGCCCTTTTAAACATCCCTGCTGCCCAGACATAGCAGGCTGCTGGGTAGGCTGCAGAGCTGGACTCTGGTCCCTGCACAATAGCATTCTTTGTGGTTGTTCAGAAGCACAATTAGAGCAAAAATTTCCCTTGTACTTTCCATGTCTGAAGATCTGTGTGCCTTCTGCTAAGGGTCCAGGAAGGCTCATTTCTTTTACTAATGACACCAGTCCTTGAAGGATGTTCACAGGTGGGAAGCTGGGGACAGGGGAGCCTGCCCAAGGTCACCTCTATGTGGGGCTCACGCTGGCTCCTGACACACACACAGGACTTGATTTCTTAAGCACTACATGTAAGAGATTAGATGTTCTCTTTCATGATAACGATGTTTGTATTAGAGATGGCTCAGTGGTTAAGAGCACTGGCTGCTCTTGTAGCACCCACACAGCAGCTAACGACCGTCCCTAACTCCAGTCCCAGGGGACCCAACACCCTGTTCTGACCTCCACAGACATTGCATGACATGGGTGCACTCATATATATGTAGCCAATACACTCATACACATAAAGTAAAAATAATAAAATATTTTTTAAAAAGATGTTTGTGATAATGTTAATTTTTTATGTGACATGGTCTAATGCCAGGTCACAGAAACAGGAAAAGGACTAAGTAGAAGAAAAAGGAAAAAAAAAAAGCTTACACTTTGGCTTGAGAATGTAACTTCTTTTCAGTTCTCTGGGATACTATTTCACCTCACCAGACAAGCTTCTACAAAGTTTTCAAAGCCACTCCTAGAAATACACGAACAGGAAGACAAGTGCCAGGTATGAGTCACCGGAGTCACCTGGAGCTGTGTTTTGTCTGTGGACTTAAAGAAATCTCTGGGCCCCACTTCTATTCTGGACATCCCACAAGGCATGTATGACACCTCTGCTGGTTATAAATCGCCTTCAGACACACCATCTCACCTGATCCTCAAATTCCAAGAGACAGGCATGGGGCAGGGGCTATGTAAATGTGACCTATTTATGAAGGAAAAGTGGGAGGCACGCCCTGGTTCATTCTTATGTCCAAGATCCCCTTTAACACAGAGAAATTCTGAACTTCTGATTCCCAGGGAGAGCGCCCTCTTCTGGCCTCTGTGGGCACTGCGTGCACATGGCGCACAATCAGAAAACATTGATTTTATGTTGTATGAGTGTTCATACAACATAAAATAATCAATCAATCAATTTAAAAACAAATATTAGTATATACAAAATAAAAATAAAATTTAAAGGGGCTGGAGAGATGACTCAGAGGTTAAGAGCACTGGCTGCTCTTGTACAGGACCTGGGTTTGGTTCCCCGCACCCACATGGCAATTACAAGCAGTTGTAAGCCACCCAGTCTGGGTGCCAGGAACCAAACTCAGGTCCTCTAGAAGAGCAGGACATGCTTTTAACCACTGGGCCATCTCTCCTTATAAGTGGAGTCATTATCACCTGTTTCAGGAATAAGAGATCAGAGCTCAGAAGCTAAGTGGCCAGGGTTAAGTCGAGTGGGTCCCCCAGACCCACAGTCCACATGTTGTGTACTGGGCAGAGGACACGGGGACAGAGAGCCAAGAATTCTAAAAGCTTAAACATCATTGCTAGGCTAAGTCTCCCAAGCCAATGTTCTCGTCAAACAACTACACAGTAAGCAACAGAGTTTTGCCACAGGTCGGACACACTTCATGCCCCCTACTTGCCCTAGGGTACATTTGGCAGAGTCTGCAACATGTCTGTTTGTCACCACTGTGAATGGGGTACTGCTGGCATCTAGGGGTAGAGGCTAGGGTGGTTAGTAAATACCCTACAATGGACAGGACCACCCACCTCAATAAAGAATCGCCCCGCCCCAAATATCCAGTGTCAGGGTTGAGAAGCCCAGCTTTGGAACAGCCTTGGAGAGGAGAAACAAAGGCGGTAAGATATCCCACTTGGAACCAAAAGGGTTCTGGTCTCCACAGACCCAGCTACTTGCCAGCAACAGACCACACACTCGTCATTTGATCCACAACCATGCAGTCTGTACTGTGTATCTCATGTGCCTGGCCCATGGGAGCTGACAGTGGATGTGGTCCTTGCTGGGGGTTACACTATCCAGCAGGTCATTGCACACATACGGCGGGGGGGGGGGCAGGCCTGGGACATGGTTCAGTGGTACAGAGTCTGCCTAGAATTCACCAGTGAGGGGCTGAGGGTATGCCTCAGTGGTGCAGAGCTTGCTTAGAATTCCCCAAGCTGTGGGTGTGGCTCAGTGCCAAGGCACCTGCCTGGAATTCTGCAGCAAGGCGCAGAAGGGCAGAGGGGTATGCCTCAATGGTACAGTGGCTACCTAGAATCCACCAGTGAGGGGCTCAGTGGTCCAAAACTGTCTAGCATGTACAAGGCCCTTCATTCCCCAGCACCACAAAACAAACAAAAACCTCATACACATTAACCCATAAATAACTACACACTTGTACAGATGCATGCAGAAAAGACGGAAGAGAACGTCCAAAACAATAACCAGGAACGGTGGTGTGGGCCAGTAATTCACCCCAGCACTTAGAAAGCCAGAGGATCACCAGGTCCAGGCTACACAGCAAGACTCTGTCCTACACAAATAAAAAAGACTGTACCAATAGTACCAAAAATGATCTCTAGGAAGTATCATTTCTATTATGTTTTTAATGAAAACATGAAGGAACAGAAAACAGAAAAAAAAAGATTCAACGTTCTTCAGTGGACACAGCTTACAGTCATCAGTTATAACAAAATAGCTGGACATCCTAGGGCCGCACAGTCTCATTAACTTCCTGTCTGGAGGTGTGGAGGGGTGAGAGGTGGGGAAGGAGACGGGAGGGAGAGGGAGCTGATTGGGAGCAGCAGGCCAGACGGACAACACCTGTTACACTGCTCAGCACAGACCTATCTCCTCTCATCTGGTTCTCTAAGCAACTACTTACTGAATACTCACTGAGCCAGGCATTGTTCTCCACACAGACACACTTTTTATTATTTTTTTAATTTTATTTATTTATTTTATGTGTATGAATGTACTGTCTGCATGTAGGTTTGTGCACCTGTGTTGTGCAATGCTGCAGAGGTCAGAAGAGGGTGTCGGATCCCCCTGGAACTGGAGTCAAAGACGGTTCTCAGCTGCCATGTGGGTGATGGGGATTGAACCCGGGTCCTTTGCAAGAGCAGTCGACATTCTTTTTTTTTTTTTTAATTTCTGTATGTGTATGAATGTACTGTCTGCATGCAAGTTTGTGCACCCGTGTCGTGCAGTGCCGCGGAGGTCAGAAGAGGGTCTCAGATTCCCCTGGAACTGGAGTTCTCCTGGAATTGGAGTTTCAGACGGTTCTCAGCCACCATGTGGGTGCTGGGGATCGAACCTGGGTCCTCTGTAAGAGCGGTCGGCGCTCTTAACCGCTAGGCCATCTCTCCAGCCCCAAGAGCAGTCGACATTCTTAACCGCTAGGCCATCTCTCCAGCCCGCACACAGACACACACTCGAAGTCCTCTCTGAGTTGTCAAACATTAGGAGTCATTCTTTTTTTTTTTTTTTCTTTTCGAGACAGGGTCTCCCTATAGCCCCAGCTGTCCTGGAACTCACTGTGTAGACCAGGCTGGCCTTAAACTCACAAAGATCTGCCTTCCTCTGCCTCCCAAGTGCTTGGATTAAAGGTGTGCGCCACCATGCCTGGCTGGAGTCATTCTTTTTAACGGTGCCCTGTAGCTGGCTGGTACCTTCCCACCATCCTCGCTCTTCCAGATCTTGTCCAATGGGTTCAAGTTACAAAAGTAAACAAAGAGATCACAGCACAGGTCTGGCCAATGGGGACTAGCACTACAGGAAAAGCAAAGCAAAGGATGGGGCGGAGGGGTTAAATGTAGCCAAGTCACAGGAGACCACAGCAGGTGATTTAAGGACGGCTCTGGGGAAGGAGGCTGGGGTGGGGAGACGCAGGGCAGAGCTGGGGCAGGAGAGTTCTTGGAAGATTCATGGACAAGCAAGGCCAGTATGTGGAGTAAATAGTGAGGGTCCTACAGCCCCAGGCCACCATGGCCCAGAATCCAGCCTTCTCCTGTATGAGACAGCCACTACCAGGCTGGCGGGCAAAGCTGACAACATTCCAACAAAACCACAGCGCTGCCGAGCGTGGTGGCGCATGCCTTTAATCCTAGCACTTGGGAGGCAGAGGCAGGCGGATCTTTGTGAGTTCAAGGCCAGCCTGGTCTACACAGTGAGTTCCAGGACAGCTGGGGCTACAGGGAGACCCTGTCTCGAAAAGGCAAAAACAAAAAAACAACAACAACAAAAACACAGCACCACCGGCAGCTGGCCAGTGAAGGGGCGATTTCTGGCTGGAGTTGCTGGGGTCAGTGCCAGGATGAAGAGAAGGGTCAAGTTCTGGGGTATTCTGAAGTTAGATGGACACAGTCACTAATCCTTGCATGGGACGGTGAGAGGAAGAGGAAATCCAGGACTCCGGGGCTACGACCTGAGTTTGCAGAAGGGGGGAAGGAGAGGGATGTGTGAAGGGCAGATTTCAGGGAAGATCAGGATTGTGATGCTAGAGAAGAGGCTACCCCAGCGAGATGTACCGTGTATGCAAAGGAGATTACCATGCGAGATTTGTAAGCTCACAAATGGCACTGACATCGATGGCGCACAGCCATCAATATGCACACAGAAGGGTCACAGGGCCCTGCACAGCGCACAGCCATCAATATGCACACAGAAGGGTCACAGGGCCCTGGACAGGAAGGAAACTGCAGCCTAGAGTGAGGAGGGCAACAGGAAAGCAAGAGAAGGCTGTGCAGAGGAGGGGCTGGGAGAGCAGAGAAGGAGCTTCCTCTTGGTTTTCCTCACATCATTCACACTGGGCAACCTGGAACCTCAGGGACTTGGAGAAGTGGTGCAGGCCATCTGGGACGAGGGCTCAGTGTCATCGCCTCAGTCCACAGTGACGATTCCCGGGTGCACGGTGCGGAGTGCGGCGCCCTCACGGAACTCCAGGTCAGGCTTGCATCAGTGTTTCCCAGTCTGATGCACACACGGTAAAATGCACCTGCTGGTGATGGCAGTGGCCGGCCAAGGAGGCAGCGGGCAGCAGCAGCACAGTGCTTGCTTTCAGGGACCGCCAGGGTCGGCGGCTTCCTTTGGCTTCCTGCTCTGCCTGCGTTTCCTCTGCACTACCCTCTAATGGCCTGGATCAGAACGCAGCGAGGGACTCACTGTGGGAGAATGAGAGGCTTGGAGGTCTAATGAGGACACGGGTGGAAGTTACCAGAACCAGAGCTATAAAGTGGGGGACCTGGGTCTCACCTCCCCAGGGTCTAGACCTGCCCACTAGAGTCAGTATTTGTTCCATGGATAATTCAGTCACTAATAGAAAGCCAGTAAGGATGGCTTATTTATTTGTTCTCATTCCTTCTCTCTCTCTCTCTCTCTCTCTCTCTCTCTGTGTGTGTGTGTGTGTGTACAACTTGTGAGAATCTGTTTTCTTCTTCTGCTATGTAGATTCAGGGATCTAACTTGGCATGCTTAAGTGAAGGGGCCTCTTTCTTTCTCTCTCTCTTTCTTTCTCTCTCTCTTTCTCTCTCTTTCTTTCTTTCTGTTTTTTTTTTTTTTCTTTTTGAGACAGGGTCTCCCTGTAGTCCCAGCTAGCTCAGGCCTCACCATGTAGACCAGGCTGGCCTTGAACTTACAGAGATCCACCTGCCTCTGCCTCTAGAGTGCTGGAATTAAAGGCATGGCTAAAGGGGCCTATTTCTAGCAAGCAACATGCTATACAATTGCAAAGTTTATCACTCTAGGGTCAACAATAACAGATACCTACTGAGCACTTTTAGCTCAGACAGTGCTGTGCCTCTAAGGACGTCTCAGAGAACAAAACGACCAGGTCAGATAGTTAACAAATGTCGGTAAATAGACAAGATCGCTTCAGATGGTGGTGGGAGCACAGGTGCTCACACAGCATTAAAGAGGTGTGATGTGGGGGGGGGTATGGAATGAAATTGGCCTGGGAGGTAGAAGGCAGGCTGTGCAAGGCTCAGGTGGTCATGGTGCTGGGTCAGGCTGAGTTTTACGATGCAGGAGAGTGCATCGCCAGGAAGTGGGCCAACTCTATGCATAGCAGGAATGACACAGGAAGTGTGACAGAAAGTAGAATGGAGGGTAAAGCTAAGATCTGTTGTAGCGAGTGGCTCAGAGCAGTGTGGGGTCATAGCCCCCAGACCCTGGACATGGCACACTGGAAAATGCCCTCAAATGCTGGTCAACCATAGGTCCCCTGCCTAGACAGCTCCATGGTCCCCGTGTGGCCACTAGTAACAGAACCACCAACAGCATCCAGCTTTTTGGCATGTCCGGGGTTTTGGCAATGACATTTGAAATGCTGCATGCAAATGCCTTTGTGTGAAGATGGATTCACTCCCAGGTCACCAGGCTATTCCTTTCCCAGTTGGGATGTGTGTGTGTATGTGCGCGGCAGCACGAGTGGATGGCACAGTAGGGAGTCAGTTCTGTCCTTTACATGGGTTCCAAGATCAAACTCAGACATCAGGCTTACGTGGCAAGCTCCTTCACCTACTGAGCCATCTCACCAGCCCTGATTTTTCTTTGATAGGCTGGTGACATGCTGCTAGGACCAACAGGTCTGGTCTGAGTGCCGCACATAAAGCAGCCACCTCCCTTTTTTTTTTTTTTTCTTCTTTTCTAATTTTGCAGCACTGGAAGTAGAATACAGAGCGTGGTGCATGCCAGGCATGTCGTCTACCACTAAGCCACATCTGGCCCCAGCAGCCTCATCTTTAAAACAGAGAAAGTCAAGAGCGAGTTTAAGAAGATCCAAGTCCCTGGGCCTCAGACCTCACTACCAGGGCCAGGATGAGGCCTGAAGAGCTGCAGGCATGGTCAGAGGGCCTTATACACAACCTTCGCTACAACCTGCCTTGCAGCCACATAGGGGAGGGGTCTGAAGGCATGGAAATTGAGGCAGAGAAGTCAGGTGCCCTGTCTCACCTAAGATTATATAGTTGGGGGAGTGCAGGTTCACACCAGATCCTCCAAAGCACCATGGAGCCTTGACCTTGATCTCTGTGGCCTCCGTTTGTTCTCGCTCTTGGCTCAGCACATGTATGTGTGTGTGTGTGTGTGTGTGTGTGTGTGTGTGTGTATATATATATATATATATATATCCATGGCACCGTTCAGAGTCCTTTTCCTGTCTCATTCTGCCATAAGCTGGCTACTGCTGCTGCCTATGAGTCTATGAGCCTCTACTTTTCAATTACTAGACAAAGTCTATCACCTTGACTGACAGTCTCAAAATTCAAAAGTAATTTGTTACTCAAATTTTCCCAGGAGAAACTTCTCAATAAATATGGGTGACGTTGTCATCTCTGAGACACGGTAGGAGAGGGGTTCAGCTGGGCTCCGATATCCCACAACATCAGCAGCTTTCTTCCCTCTGGGGTGACAGGGAGTAGGTAGAGCAGGTTGTCTCACCTGTATCTGTCCACTGGTTCAGGGACAGCACACATGCAGGCAGGAGACACGGCTCCCGGGAGCACAGCGGCTGCACAGCTCACAGGGATTCCTCTGTGAGCAAGCACAGTGAGGTTCAGCAACAAACAGGAGCATCGGCAGCTCAGCCTGAGAGTTTTATTAGTTTCTTTGTTGTGTTGTGTTCTATTATTATTTTCTTTTTTTAAAATTTTATATTTTGTATGTGTATGAATGTACTGTCTGCATGTAGGTCTGTGCACCCGTGTCGTGCAATGCCGCGGAGGTCAGAAGAGGGTGTCAGATTCCCCTAGAACTGGAGTTAAAGACGGTTCTCAGCAGACATGTGGGTGCTGGGGATTGAACCCGGGTCCTCTGCTAGAGAGGTCGGTGCTCTTAACCGCTAGGCCATCTCCCCAGCCCTCTATTATTATTTTCAATATTGTTGAGAAGTTTCTTGGGAAAATTTGAGTACAGATTTACTGAATACTGCCCTCCCCAATAGGACTCAGAGCAAATCTAACTGGACATCTGCAGATAGTGACAGTAACCTTTGGAGGCTACGGCTGGCAACCACCTTTGTAAGCCACTGCTTTTTCTGATTCAAACTCAGTTATTGTCCACAGACCTTACAAATTACACGGACAAGAACAAGCACTCAAGGGTTTGTACTCTGGTTTCAAGGAAGCTACTGAGGAGAAAAGATCAGAAATTGTCTAAGAAGGGACTTGGGTACCTTCCCCCATGAACACAGGCACTAGTGTCCAAGGCATCCAAAGTTAGAGACAGCCTTATAATAATCCTCAGGATGCCACCTGACCACAGAGATCCCTGCTAGGCTGGAGCCCAAAGCCCAGAGTCCAACCTGGGCCTCCAGAGGTATGACCACAAAACCTACCCATGAGATCATGCCGTATGAAACAGTAACTGTAAAAGAAATCCCAGGCCTCCCCTCCTCTCTTCTCCTCCCACCGTTACCCTCCCCTGCAGTAGGACACACTTCTGGACTTCCACTAGCCTGCCTCCCACCCAGGCCTGAGTCATATAGCACAGGAGTTTTTACAATCTGCTGAGACCTCTAAGACAATCCACTTCAACGCCCTCTCTTTAGAGAAAGCCAATAAGAGCTGGAGAAGAGGAGGTCTGATACACATTCCCTCTCCAAACAGAAACCCAAGGAAAACAAGTACTCGGCGATCTGGGCATGTGAGCAGGTTGAGTTCTTTGCGGGAGTTTGGAGTTTGGAATTTGGGGCTACCAAAGCTCAGAAAAACATCTTGTTAGCATCCTTTAGTGGTTACACTGAATCCAGCACCACACTAACTTGGACCCCAGAACCTGGCAGGGGCTGGGTATGGATGGAGGCTGGTCCACCTGAGGACTGGCACCCTGCCCATAGCTTTCTTGAAACCTTGCAGTATGGCATCTGGAAAGGTGTCAGGGAGAATCTCCTACCAATAGGAACGAGGTTCCAAACCACCCAGCAGGGAAGAGTTGGGAAGAAAGCCATGTGGGTGGAGAAGTAAGGGGAAGAGACCAACTTTAGAAAGTCTGAAAGAGAACTCACATGGCACAAAGAGACCAGACTGCAACCACAGGGGCGAAGGAGTCAGGAACGGCAGCCGCAGCAGTCAGCCAGTGGTCAGAGCAGACAGTGAGACAGCGGGTCAAGCTGGGATTCAGCGGGCGGAGGTTTAAATTTAGCCAGGTAAACAGCCGCCTAGGCGTGGAGAACGCCTGGTGGGAGCAGAGCAGTCACCTGCACCATGGCGCCAGGGGATGTCCTGCTGAGGGGAAAGGCCCCACCAGAACCCAGTGCAGCAGCAGGGCCATTTGGGGCCGCCACACTGCTGGGAGAAGCCTGCAGATGTGTCTCTGAGAGGGACAGAGTTGTTTTTACTTTAACAGGTGCTCAGATTAGAAGTGTTCAGGCCTGGGGCTGGAGAGATGGCCTAGTGGTTAAGAGCACCGACTGCTCTTGCAGAGGACCCGGGTTCGATCCCCAGCACCCACATGGCGGCTGAGAACCATCTGTAACTCCAGTTCCAGGGGAATCCGACACCCTCTTCTGACCTCCGCGGCATTGCACGACACGGGTGCACAAACCTACATGCAGACAGTACAGTCGTACACATAAAAAATAAATAAATAAAAAATTAAAAAAAAAGAAATGTTCAGGCCTTTCATGATCATCACCATCCTGGAATCTTCTGGACTCCCAGATTCAGGCTGAAAATGTTCCACAGAAATCAGCCAAGAATACCAGTACACAGGGTTCCCATCACTCTGGCCACAAAGGGATTTTCACATCTCTTGCTGTTTGGAGTCTTAAAGAGACTTGAGTTACAAGCAGCGCTTAACCTCCGAGGGCGTAGCTGAGGTGTGGGGCTGGTGGATGCTGAGGATCTGTCTACAAGATTAAGGAGACGAACTAGTGAAAAGAACCACAGTGCCAAATCAGAATCCTGGACACAAGGACTGCTTGAACCTACTGGTTTCTAAGTCAAAGAGAACAAAGTCTATACGCCCCCCCCCCCAATCCCCGAACCTCAACACTCTCTACAAATGTCAGGCTATAAAAATCTACAACTATTCTAGAAAGAAAGGCCAGAACACACCAGCCCGGCCTCTGCCCCTCTTGAAGAAGAACAAACAAGATCATTAAAAAAATGCTTTGGCTGGGGATGTAGCTCCATCACAGACCGCTTGCCTGGCACGTAGGAGGCCCTGGGTTCCGGGCCTCCGCACTGTGAACAAACCAACTCTTCAGCTGCCACTAAACTAACAGACCGGGAAAGGCACAGGTGAAGAACAACCCAAGAATGTTTTCCACAGACTACGTCCCCAGCAATGTGGGGAATACAGTTACTGTTACTAATTTTTTGTGCTGGGAATGGAACCCAGGGCCTGGAACACAGTAAGCATACTCTACCACTGAACTCCACTCCAGCCCCAATCATTTATTTGGCGTGGGCTTTCTGGATAGAAAATATTTTAGGAAAGGATTGTTGCAGGCCAACAAGAAACCCTGGAAGACATTACAACCACACATGCACTCTAGAGATAGCTGGTTCAAGTCACCCTGGGCAAATATCATCATTCACATACTTAAATACTCAAAGGATCCGAGCCTGAGAAAACAAGCGCTCCACAGATGGGAAAGAGCCAGCAAGTTCCCCCAATCCTGGCTAGGCTCCCCTGGGAAGCAAACACCACACGAAAAGGAGAAAGAAAGGAAAGGCTACGTCCCTCCCAGCCGCCCACAGTGCCAGCACCTGTAGCTTAGGAGCCTTGGCTTAAGTTACATCTTCCATGGGGTCCTGCCCTGAAGTCCCCTGAAGACCCAGCAGTGCCTCACCCCCCACTGTGGTCCCCAAGGTCTCTCATTGACCTCTGGACCTCCTCCTTGCTATTTGTAACTACCAATCATTTGTGTCAAAAGAGAACCGATAGCCGGGTGTGGTGGCACACGCCTTTAATCCTAGCACTTGGGAGGCAGAGACAGGCGGATCTTTGTGAGTTCAGGACTGGCCTGGTCTGCAGAGTGAGTTCCAGGACAGCTGGGGCTACAGGGAGACCCTGTCTCAAAAAGACAAAAAAGAAAAAAAAAAAAAAAAAGAACAGATACTATTTTGAAATAAAGAAAAATCACTATCCAGCCCAAAAATCCCCCCCGGCCCCGCCCTCGAACTTCAGTAGGCCCGGGGTTTGCCAGGCCCCAAGTGTCAGCCAGGGTCAGCGGACTGTGCTTGGGTCAGGGGGCTGGTCCTCAGCCCGTGCTTGAGATCAGAGTCTTGTCTTTGATAAGTGAACCCACACAGCATCAGCTGTTGCACAGGACGGTGCTCAGGCTTTCTGCCGTGCCCCCTCCTCCAGGATTCCGACGCCGTCTGCCCCAAATCCCTGCCCTCTTTGCTGACAGCACCCGCACAGTTCTGGCAAGTAGGCAGGAGCAGTTGGGGTCTGGAAACTTGACCCCGGGCCTCTTTCCTCCAGGTACTGGGCTGAAACTGCCCAGGGTGGGTGTCCCTGGAAGTTTTGCCAACGTGGCCCGGTGGCTAAAACAGTGAAGGACGCTGCTGAAGTGCAGGGCAAACGATCCCTCCCCCATCAACCCACTGAGCCCCCGCCGCGGGAGGGCCTGGGCCACCTCAGTTTCTCTGCCTGCAAAACAGAACGGCTCATCCCCCGGCACAGTGAAGGGCGTCTAACAGTGCTCTGCAGGATGCAACTGCCAAGAAACTTGGCTGCGACTAGGGTGCTGGGCCGGGGACCCGCCGGGGCGCCCCGCGAGGATCGGACACGTCCAGGAGCTGCTCTGGCCTCGGACAGGAATTGGGCTCCAGACTGGCACCTCTCTCGGGGACTCACGTCGTCCCTTCGCGTTACCTGTCCCGAGTCACGCCGCGCCCCACGCAGCCTCGCACGCGAAACTGCAGCTGGGCCCCGCCGAGCCCGAGAGCGGATCCGAGCGCCCCGTGCCAGCCCCGCGCCCGCCGCCGCCGCCCGGGTCGCCGCGCTCCCGGCCACGCGCCCAGGGCGAGCGCGGAGCTGCGGGAGCCGCGCCTACCTGCCCGCGCCGCGCTGCCCAGCTTTGTTCGCGGCCCCGCGCCCCGCGCCCCCCGCCCTGCGCAGGCCGCTCCCCGCTTACCTGCGGGCCCGGAGCGGCCGGGCAGCCTCTGCTCCGCGCGCGGGCCGCTCCTCATCCGCCGCCCCGGGGCTCCGCGCGCTGCGCCCGCACCCGGCACACGGCGCCCGGACCCCGGCGAGTTTCGGCCCCGAGCTGGCGGCGCGCGGGTGGCGGCCGCGGCTCCGAGTGCAGCGCGGGCCGGGCGCGCGGATCCCGGGGCTCGTCCGCCGCCGCCCCGCCCCCCGCGCCGCCTCCCCGCCCCCCGCGGCCGCCGGGCCCGCGCCCCTCCCCGGGGCCCCTCCCCAGAGCCCGCCGCCCCGCACCTGCCTCCCGCGCTTTGCCCACCCCGGCCGCAGCGCGCGTGGAGCGCGGACCTGCGACTTAGTTTGCAATCCCCAAAGTTACAGACCGACCCGGGAACTAGTTCCACTCTGCAAAGCCGGGTCTCCCCACTCGTGGTCGAGTCCCGTCTTAAAGCACCGGCACAGACCGGTCTCCCGTCAGGGACATGGTGCCTGGACTGTTCTGGAGCGCAGGGCATGGGAGATAGATTTCGGGCTGAATTATGCTCCAGATAAACAAGAAACGCATAAAAGGGCCCTGGGGTTAGTAGCCTGCAAAGGTCACTAGAGGCCAGTGTTTGACCTTAGCTTGGACCAGAACTTAAACACTTTTACTGAGGCCCCCGAGTCCTCACAGAACATCATGACCTGCTCAAAGGGGAAGGGAGTTCGCAGAAGACTTGGGTGAGGCAAGGCTGGAAGCGGGACCCCCTTCCAGGCCCTGCTCAGAGGGTGCTGACCAAGAACAGAATCTGAGCGCACACTTGCACCTGTGAGAGAGTTGGTCACCCTGCTAAAGAAATTGCTTTAGCCTGGTGGGCATGGTGGCACATCCCTTTAATTCTAGAATTCAAAAGTCAGAGGCAGGCAGACCTCTATGAGTTCAAGGCCAGCCAGAGCTACATGGTGAGACTCTGTCTCAAAAAAAATTAAGAAAACAAAAGAAATTGCCTTTCAATTCAGCACAGTGAGAGTAACAGTAATAATCAATGGCTTTGCTTTACATTTTTATTTTTTTCTATTTATTTTTTTTTTGTGTGTGTGTGTGTATGTACTGTCTGCATGTAGGTCTGTGCACCGTGTCTTGCAATGCTTCGGAGGTCAGAAGAAGGTGTTGGATCCCCCTGGAACTGGAATTATGGACGGTTGTTAGCCACCATGTGGGTGCTGGGAATCCAACTCAGGTCTTCTGTAAGAGCAGCCAGTGCTCTTAACTGCTGAGCCATCTCTCCAGCCTCATATTTTATTCTGCCTGCATGTTTGTAAAGTGCACCTGTGTCATGTAATGCCTGAAGAGCGTGTCAGATCCCCTGGATCTGGAGTTACATATGGTTGTTAGCTGCCATGTGGATGCTGGGAGTTGAACCTGGCTCTTCCACAGGAGCAGCTTGTGGTCTTAACTGCTGAGCTATCTCTCCAGCCCCTATGCTTTTAAACTAAGAGCCAAACAAGGTGACAGGCCCCTTTTAGGGGGGAGGGGCATCTTCGAGGACTAGGGACCAGCCATACTGGTGAGGCAGGAAGGAGCTGTTGCCTGGGGGTTTTACACTAGGAATAGGAGCGATTTTGGCAAGTGAGCCCCTAATTGGAAGGAAAGGCTGCCTTGGAACTGGAGCATCAGCAACTGAGATGCCCTGTGACTTTTCTTATTTCTGACTGAATGGGATTGATGAGACCAGGTCTAGCCAGAATATCAATGGGGGCCCGCCCTTGCAGAGGGAAGCTAGTTCAAGGCTTTATCTTTGAGGACAGATGGGACAAGGCGGCATAAAAACTCTGGGCTGGAGAGATGGCTCAGCCATTAAGAGCACTGGCTGCTCTTGCAGAGGACAGGGTTTGATTCTTAGCACCCACATGGTGGCTAACAACCTTCCATAACTCCAGTTCCAGGAGATCAGATGCCCTCTACTGACCTCTGTGAGCATTGCACAATACCAGTGTACTGACACACATGCAGGCAATACACTCATATGCATAAAATAAAAATAATAAGTAGGGTGTGGTGGTGCATGCCTTTAATCTCGGCACTTGGGAGGCAGAGGCAGGCAGATCTCTGTGAGGTCAAGGCCAGCCTGGTGAGTTCCAGGACAGCTGGAGCTACAGGGTGACCCTGTCTGTCTCAAAAAGACCAAAAAACACAAACAAATAAACAACCCTCTAGATCTGTGACTTCTGGGATAGATTGGGAGGTTGAGGGCAGGCCTGGTCCAGGAGACCCCAGCCATTCCAGAATGCAACCTGGGGTTACTTCGTGACTCCTCACCACCAGGAAATTCAAAGTCTAAAGATACAGGGGTGGGGAGGCGGACCTCTAACTTAAAGCCTAGAATCAATCCACAGGGTTTCTTTGCTCTGCCCCTGACTGTCAATCCTGAGTGAGAGGAGGTGACAGATGGCTGCAACCCCAGCTCAATATCCAACAAGTCTCTTTCTTTCCATTTCCTTTGTCCAAGAGGAGTCCAACTCTGTGAGAAATTCTCCAGGTAAGATGCTCACCCTAGATACACAGCACGGCCTGGGCCACATGCTGGAAGGCGTGGTATGTGTGTATCCTCTCTGGAAACAAGGCTGCTGGGAAGGACCCGGTGGTTTATGACTATCAACCCGACAGCCTCTAGAATCGTCTGGGAGATGAACCTCTGGGTGTTTTGTGAGGGATTTTCTCATCTAGATTAATTGAAGTGCAAAGACCCACCTAACTGATGGATTCACCTAAACGAATCAACAGAAAAGCTGGGCACAGGCATTCATCACTGTCGCCTCCTGACCATGGGTGCGGTGGAGTCAGCCACTTCAAGCACTGCTGTTGGATAACCAAAATAAACACTTTGCCCTTTAAGTTGCTTTTGCCAGGGTATTTTGATCCCAGATACAGGAAATATAACCAATTCAGAAGGCCACTGACCTCACCCACGTTCCATCTGTGGTTAGCCCAGTGGCATCGCTCACCTCTCCCAAATCAAACATATCTTTAGTTAGTAGATGAGGTTAAAAAAGAAAGACAAAGCCAGGCGTGGTGGCACACGCCTTTAATCCTAGCGCTTGGGAGGCAGAAGCAAGCAGATCTTTGTGAGTTCAAGGCCAGCCTGGTCTACAGAGTGAGTTCCAGGACAGCTGGGGCTACAGGGAGACCCTGTCTCAAAAAGACCAAAAAAAGAAAGAAAGAAAGAAAGAAAGAAAGAAAGAAAGGAAAAGGAAAAAAAAAAAAAAAAGATGGAAGGAAGGAAGGAAGGAAAGGAAGAGAAGGAAGGAAGGAAGGGAGGGAAGGAAGGGAGAGAAGAGAGAGAGAGAGAGAGATGAAAGAAGAAGAGAGAGAGAGAGAGAGAGAGAGAGAAAGAAAGAAAGAAAGAAAGAAAGAAAGAAAGAAAGAAAGAAAGAAAGAAAGAAAGAAAGAAAGAAAGAAAGAAAGAAAGAAAGACAAGGGTTGGAGAGATGGCTCGGTGGTTAGGAGCACCAACTGCTCTTGCAGAGGACCCGGGTTTGAGACTCAGCACACACATGGTGGCTAAGAACCATCTTTAAGCGGGCTGTGGTGGCACATGCCCTTGATCCTAGTACTCGGGAAGCAGAGGCAAGTGGATCTCTATGAGCTCAAGGCCAGCCTGGTCTACATGGTGAGTTCCAGGCCAGCTGGGGCTATAGTGTGACCCTGTCTCAAAAAAGACAAAGAAAGAAAGAAAGAAAGAAAGAAAGAAAGAAAGAAAGAAAGAAAGAAAGAAAGAAAGGAAGGAAGGAAGGAAGGAAGGAAGGAAGGAAGGAAGGAAGGAAGGAAGGAAGGAAGGAAGGAAAGAAGGAAGGACAAGTTTGAGGTCAGCCTGGGCTACAGAGTGAGATTCTGTATCAAAGGGAAAAAATGATCAAAGCAGCGAGGGAAGGAAGAAACGGAAACAGAGGAAAAAGGGGGAAACAATATTTGGTCTTGTGGAAATTTTTGACAGCTGCTTGCCTGATTACTAAAGACACTGTCCTCAGCCCTCACAGGCTGGCAGCCATGTTCAGGGGTCCTTTCTAAGCTAGAAAGTCCACAAAGGAAAGGGAAGACCCCCCCTTAGCTCTGGGGGACTTTCTTAGGTCCATAAGGAATGTGTCCTTAGGTCACCACCTCCCTGTCTCCAGATCCAGGGCCATGGGGAAGAATTCGGGCAGCACTGTGTCCTGTGCAGAACACCTCCAGGCCACCAAAGGCTGCTCAACTGGATTGTTACAAAGCGTTTATAAGGATGCACAGAAAATGTCCTGGGCCAAGGGGTGGGATGGGTCCCCATGAGCCTGCACAGCCTAGAACAAGACTGTGACTTCCTCCAAGAACCAACAGCTGTTTGCAGGCCCTTGACCCCCAGCTCCCTTAGTAGGAAGCGTTCCTCTTCTGCTGGTTCTCTGGCTATAACATAGAAACCAGAGCTTATTTATTTATTTCTTTATATGAATGTATTGTCTGCATGTAGGTCTGTGCACCCCTGTCATGCAATGCCACAGAGGTCAGAAGAGGGTGTCGGATTCCCCTGGAACTGGAGTTCTCCTGGAATTGGAGTTACAGACGGTTCTCAGACGCCATGTGGGTGCTGGGGATCGAACCCGGGTCCTCTGCAAAGGCAGTCAGTGCTCTTAACCACTAGGTCATCTCTCCAGTCCCTAAACCAGTGCTTTTCTAAGAATAGGAGCTTTCACCATGGATAGAAACCAACTCAATATCCAGATACCGCCCATGGGTTACCCCCACAGACTCACACAGCTGGGACAGATGGGGGGGGGGGGCTTCTAACTACAAGAACTACAAGCTGTCTGTCTAACTTCCAGCTGAGGCCTCAACATGTCTGTCTTGGTTTCTCTTCTGTTGCTGTGATAAAATACTCACAAAAGCAGCCTGAGGGAGAAAGTGCCGATTCTGGTTTACAGAGGGGATGCAGTCTGCCACGTCGGAGAAGGCATGGTCGGAGGATACAGTCTGCCACGTCGGAGAAGTCTGCCACTCGGAGAAGGCATGGTCGGAGGAGCATGAGGCCGTCCTGTCACGTTGCATCTGTAGTCTAAAAGCAGGGACATGTGGGAAGGTCCAGTTTGAATTAGGGCTAGTTCTCAGCTAGCATTCCTCAGGGCACCACGGGGAAGTCATGAGGTTGTCTGACCCCACCCGGAGAGAGAGCAACTCATGGCCCAGGCACATGACACATGATACTAGGTGGGGCAGTAACATTCAGGGGTGTGAGACTGGAGTCTGTGATTGGCTCTGAGAGCTGATGTCATTTTGCTTATAAAAGTGAGTTGCAGCAGGTAATAAATCGAATTCCCCATTACCATCATTACACAGAATTCCCAGATCCATTATTTTGCGAATATACAGGCCGAAGCAGGCCTGATTTTTTTTTTTTTTTTTTTTTTNTTCTACATGGTGAGTTCACAGGCCAGCTGGGGCTATAGTGGTGACCCGTGTCTCAAAAAAGACAAAGAAGAAGAAAGAAAGAAGAAAGAAAGAAAGAAAGAAAAGAAAGAAAGAAAGAAAGAAAGGAAGGAAGGAGGAGGAAGAAGGAAGGTAGGAGGAAGGAGAAGAAGGAAGGAAAGAAGGGACGACAAGTTTGAGGTTCAGACCTGGGCTACAGAGTGAGATTCTGTATCAAAGGGAAAAAATGATCAAAGCAGCGAGGGAAGGAAGAAACGGAAACAGAGGAAAAAGGGGGAAACAATATTTGGTCTTGTGGAAATTTTTGACAGCTGCTTGCCTGATTACTAAAGACACTGTCCTCAGCCCTCACAGGCTGGCAGCCATGTTCAGGGGTCCTTTCTAAGCTAGAAAGTCCACAAAGGAAAGGGAAGACCCCCCCTTAGCTCTGGGGGACTTTCTTAGGTCCATAAGGAATGTGTCCTTAGGTCACCACCTCCCTGTCTCCAGATCCAGGGCCATGGGGAAGAATTCGGGCAGCACTGTGTCCTGTGCAGAACACCTCCAGGCCACCAAAGGCTGCTCAACTGGATTGTTACAAAGCGTTTATAAGGATGCACAGAAAATGTCCTGGGCCAAGGGGTGGGATGGGTCCCCATGAGCCTGCACAGCCTAGAACAAGACTGTGACTTCCTCCAAGAACCAACAGCTGTTTGCAGGCCCTTGACCCCCAGCTCCCTTAGTAGGAAGCGTTCCTCTTCTGCTGGTTCTCTGGCTATAACATAGAACAGAGCTTATTTATTTATTTTTTATATGAAGTATTGTCTGCATGTAGGTCTGTGCACCCCTGGTCATGCAATGCCACAGAGGTCAGAAGAGGGTGTCGGATTCCCCTGAACGGAGTTCTCCCTGGAATTTGGAGTTACAGACGGTTCTCAGACGCCATGTGGTGCTGGGGATCGAACCGGGTCCTCTGCAAAGGCAGTCAGTTGCTCTTAACCACTAGGTCATCTCTCCAGTCCCTAAACCAGTGCTTTTTCTAAGAATAGGAGCTTTCACCATGGATAGAAACCAAACTCAATATCCAGATACCGCCCATGGTTACCCCACAGACTCACACAGCTGGGACAGATGGGGGGGGGGGTCTTACCTACAAGAACTACAAGCTGTCTGTCTAACTTCCAGCTGAGGCCTCAACATGTCTGTCTGGTTTCTCTTCTGTTGCTGTGATAAAATACTCACAAAAGCAGCCTGAGGGAGAAAGTGCCGATTCTGGTTTACAGAGGGGATGCAGTCTGCCACGTCGGAGAAGGCATGGTCGGAGGATACAGTCTGCCACGTCGGAGAAGTCTGCCACTCGGAGAAGGCATGGTCGGAGGAGCATGAGGCCGTCCTGTCACGTTGCATCTGTAGTCTAAAAGCAGGGAATGTGGGAGGTCCAGTTTGAATTAGGGCTAGTTCTCAGCTAGCATTCCTCAGGGCACCACGGGGAAGTCATGAGGTTGTCTGACCCCACCCGGAGAGAGAGCAACTCATGGCCCAGGCACATGACACATGATACTAGGTGGGGCAGTAACATTCAGGGGTGTGAGACTGGGTCTGTGATTGGCTCTGAGAGCTGATGTCATTTTGCTTATAAAAAGTGAGTTGCAGCAGGAATAAATCGAATTCTCCATTACTCATCACATGAATTCCCAGATCCATTATTTGCGGAATATAAGGCCGAAGCAGGCCTGATTTTTTTTTTTTTTTTTTTTTTTGGTCTTTTCGAGACAGGGTCTCCCTGTAGCCCCGCTGTCCTGGAACTCACTCTTGTAGACCAGGCTGGCCTTGAACTCACAAAGATCCACGCCTCTGCCTCCAAGTGCTTGGATTAAATGTTTGTGCCACCACACCTGATATATATATTCTATATATATATATATATATATTTTTTTTTTTTTTTTAAAGGGGCTGGAGAGATAATGCAGAGGTTAAAAGCACTGGCTATTCTTGCAGAGGACCCAAGTTTGGCTCCCAGCACCCACATGGCAGCTAACAACCATAAACCTGCATAAGAATAATCAGTAATAACCATGTCACTGAATCAATGTTATATTGTCAGCAAATGTCCTGTGGCAAAAAAATTAGTCCATTTTTTTAAAATTCAGCATCATCTGGGCATGGTAGTGCATACCATCAATCCCAACAGAGCCAGAGGCAGAGGCAGGTGGATCTCTGTGAGATCAAGGCCAGCCTGGGCTACAGGGAGACTCTGACTCAATAATAAAACAAATCAGCCTCATACATGCTCTCAAGACAACAAAAGAATGCAGCCAGATATCTTTGCAAAAATATAACCTTGCATGGTGGCACATGCCTTTAATTCTAGCACTTGGGAGGCAGAGGCAGGCAGATCTTTGTGAGTTCAAGGCCAGCCTGGTCTACACAGTGAGTGTCAGGACAGCTGGGGCTACAGGGAGACCCTGTCTCGAAAAGACCAAACATATATATATATCCTTGAAGCCAGCTATGCTCTGTTCTCAGGTCCTTCGCCAGGTAAAGAATTACATGATGAAAAGTTTACAGTCACGGCACACAGCCAAGTCTTATTGAAGCATACACAGCACTCCACACAGCAAAGAGACAGACTCCCCGCATGGAGAGGGGTCCAGAGCTGGAGTGCATTCTACCCTCCTGGAGAGTCTGGGCTTTTATATTCTATAAAGTAGGAGGGTAAGAACCGAGTTCTCCTTTCCCCCTAGGACTGGACAGGGTAGGATGCATGTTGTTGGTTGGTCCATGCATGTGAAAGCAGGAACTGGGTAGGGCAAGGGCAAGGAATTTGAAATTCCCAGGATAGGGGACCCAGCAGTGGGAAGAAAAGCCCACTAAAAGGGCCAACTTTGGACATGAACCTGGAGTCAGGCTGCTCTGGATATAAGTGGGAGTAACTGGAACACAACTGAGTCTATTCTGGGGCCTCCTCTGCTGTCTGGGTCCTCTTCTGCCCAGGGACCTCCTCTCCTGACTCTGCCTATTCAGAGCTATCTCCTATTCTTCTACCTGTGGCCTCTAGCTGAGGTCCTGATGCAGTCCTTGTTCCCATCTGAAATCTCCTTAGCCAGGTGCCTTCGCCGTCCACGTTCTCCTTGGCTTTCTGGTCTCCCAAACTCCAATCAGAACGATCCATTAAGATCAACTTATTTGAGCTCCTTTCTTGCTCAAAGTTGCAAATGCTTTTATCTTCCCGCTGCAAACCAATTCCAAAAGCCTGTGAATCACATGGTCAGGTTGACCATAGCAACCCCGTTTCTGGTGCCAGTATCTGTCTTCACTTTGCTTCTGTTGCTCTGATAAAATACTTTGACAAAAATCAACTTATGGGGGAGAAAGGGTTTAGTTTGGCTCACAGTTCCTGAGGGGATTCAGCCCATCATGTTGGAGAAGACGCAGTGGTAGGAGCATGAGTCCAGCCCAATGCCTTGCATGGGCAGTCTAAAATTAGAGACAGAACAGGAAGCAGGGCTGGGCTATAAACCTCAAGTCCTTTCCTCCCACCCCCACCCCACGATCTACTTTCTCCAGCAAGACTCCCCCTCTTAAAGGTTTCATAACCTTTCCAAAGAATGCCACCAGCTGGGGACCAAGTGTTCAAGAACCTGAGCCTATGGCGGACATTTCACATTCAAGCCACAACATTATGCAAGAAGAAAATTCCACCTCCATTCATTCTTACCTGGCTCTGTCTCTTTCTGGAGGGAGAAAATTCACCCTGTTGCTGGTGGCCTGAAGACGTTTTGATAAAAGCAGGTGGTGGGGCCGAGTGAATCCATTATGGCTGAGTACAAGAGAGCTGGCTTCTTCCCCCTCCACCCCCATAACTTTCTGGTAGATTTCACCCCTGAAAACCCAGGAGGCTGCAGATGAGAGCCGCTCCCGCTGGTCATTAGAGGACATCAGGCATCTGCAGCCCAACCCCCAGGGGAGTGTAGCTTGAAGAGTAGCATTCCCAAGTCTCATCCCTCCTGAGGCATGTCCGCCCTGTCCTCTGGAGTTAAGTGGCACAAGCCATAAGCTTATCTCGGGGCTACCATGGCTTTGCTGCCATAAAACTCAGCCATTGCAGAACACACATACGCTTCTCCTCTGTCCCACCTACCTCCTGGTCAATGAGCCCAACAAAAAGTATGTAAGTGCTTAAACCCCTGCAATAAATGAGTTTTTCTTGCTGCTGCATCTCCCAGGTCTCTTCCTTCAGACCTGCTCAGGTTTATCGCCATCTGGAGGACCGCTCTACTCCCTCCCACTTCCCTCCTTGCGCCCCAGCAGTTGAGCCATGATCAGGCAGGACTGCATACCTAGAGGTTGGTGACCTGGGAGGCTAGAACCTCACACCATGGAGGAAACCAACAAGCAGAGTAGACTAAACTACCAACACCTCTGGGCTTGTGCAGACTAGGTCTCATGTGGTTCAGGCTGGCTTCAAACTTACTATGTAGCTGAAAATGGCCTCAAATTCCGGACCCTCCTATCTCTGCCTCCTGAATGTGTGTGGGTGTGATGGTTAATCTTGGTTGTTGGGGCTGGAGAGATGGCTCAGCGGTTAAGAGCACCGACTGCTCTTGCAGAAGACCCGGGTTTGATTCCCAGTACCCACATGGTGGGTAATAACTGTCTTTACCATCTTTAACTCCAGTTCCAGGGGAATCTGGTGCCCTCTTCTGACCTCCACGGCATTTCACGACATGGGCACACCAACCTACATGCAGAGAGTACACTCATATACATAAAAAATAATAAAAAAAATCTTGGTTGTCAAGCTGACTGGATCTGGAATCAACTAAGAGATAAGCCACTGGATCCATTTGTGAGAGATTTTCTTGATCGGGCTATTGGAAGTGGCAGGATCCACACTGAATGTGTGTGACACTTTCCATGGCAACTAGATGAAAGGTGTCCAAGCAAGAAGCTTTGCTTTTCTGCGTGGCATCCCCACCTTGCTGGTGAGTTTATCTGCCCTCATGCAGTGGCCACAGCAGTAGCTGCATTTCTTTGCTGATACAGAACCCAATTTCTTCAAGCTTCTAACATGGACAGAGGTCCTTCAGGCCTCCAACAGCAGGCTGGGATTGCCGAGGTGCCCAGACTCATGCAGTGAGCAGCCTCTCCGATGTGACAACAGCCATTGTTGGATGACCTGGATCCCATTGGATAGCCCAATTAATCAATCCCCTTTTGATATATTCGTTCTATCTGTTCTGTTTCTCTAGGGAACCCCAACTAATACAGTGGTCCACCATGCCCAGTTCACTCTCTTCCCTTTTAAGATTCTAATATCCCTATGTCCCCCTCTTTCTCTTATCTCCAGTAATATGTTATTTTTTTTTTGTATTTTTGAGACAGGGTCTCCCTTTAGTTCCAGCTGGCCTGGAGCTCACTCTGTAGACCAGGTTGGCCTTGAACTCACAGAAATCCACCTGCCACTGCCTTCCAAGTGCTCAGATTAAAGGTGTGTGCCACCACACCTGGCACTCCAGTAATATATTCTAAGAGATTAAATTTTTACTTATTTGTTTTATGTATATGTAATACCCATGGAGGCCAGAAGAGGGTGTTGGATTGCCCTAGAATTGGAGTTACAGACAGTTGTTAGTCACTGTGTGGGTTCTGGGAACCAAATCAGGGTCCTCTGTAAGGGCAGCCAGTGCTCTTGACTGCTGAGTTATCTCTCCAGCCCCCAGTAATATATTCTGTTCTGAGGGACATTAGGAGGAAAGAGAAGCAGGTGCCTGCCGTCAAGGAGCTTGACTGCTGAGTTATCTCTCCAGCCCCCATAATATATTCTGTTCTGAGGGACGTTAGGAGGACAGAGAAGCAGGTGCCTGCCGTCAAGGAGCCTGCAGTGACGTGGGGCCAGGACAGAAGCGAGTGGAAATTAAACTGACAACAGACACTCCATCAGTGCCCAGATGCCAAGTCCTGGCCTGGGCCTTTTGCCTACCCCTCGGGAACTGGTTAACCCACTGCCGGTCACATCCTTAGCTGGCTCTCCAGAAGACAGGCTTGCTCAGTGATCCCTACGATGAAACAATATTCTTAGGCCAAGGAAGATGGGGAAAGATAGATATCTGAGTCAAAAAACCATGAATTTTCCAGATGTGGTGGCACACGCCTTTAATCCCAGCTCTTGGAAGGCAGAGGCCAGCAGATCACTGTGAGATCAAGCCCAGGCTAATGTCCATATTGAGTTCAAGGCTACAGGGAAACCCAGTCTCAAAAAAGGACCAAACAAACAAACAAAAAACCCTGTGAATTTGAGACATGGGCATTCACTTTTGAGTGTTGTGTGTGCATTCAAGTGTTGACAGCAAGGAAGAAGAGACTGGAACAGGGTTAGAGCACCCAGAGTTTGGAAATACAGGTTCTGGAAAGAGAGCTGATAAACTGGAAGTCCGCCAAGGGTCAGGGCAGGAGCATGTGCCAGTCATGCCTACAAGTTTGAGAAAAGGTGAGGCGGAGTCAGAGAGCCCCAAGAGGGACGGAGTGATGTGCTCTCCATAGGGGACTGCGGAGGCTTCAAAGTGGAGTGTAGAGAAGTGGTCGGGGAAGCAGTTCTTGCTGCAGAGCAGGCCTGGGAGCAGCTTGGCTCCCTGGAGGACAGGCAGCAGCTTTTCTCTCTGTGAGCACGTTCTAGAGACACCCCCTTCCCCCCTCTGCAGAGGCCATCCTAGGAGAGGCTGGCAGGGAGGGCGGCACTGCCCCCTCAGCGTTGGATGTCAGGGCCCCTCTGCTGAAGTGGTCTGGCCAGTGTAGATGCCATCCCCATGCCAGGGGACAGAGTTCATCACAAGGTCACATGTTCACAGACAGTTCTTTGCGAGGTGGGGGAGGGGGTGGGGGGAACTCCCTAGGGAACTGATGGGTTGAATTATTGGCTTAATAGAAAGAAAATTAAAATAAAGTTTTCCAGGCTGCATCTCCACCTCTTCCAAGTGTGACTGACAGCTGTAACTTTTTTTTTTTTTTTAATTTATGTGTATGAATGTACTGTCTGCATGTAGGTCTGTGCACCCGTGTCATGCAATGCACGTGGAGGTCAGAAGAGGGCATCAGATTCCCCTGGAACTGGAGTTAAAGCCGCCATATGGGTGCTGGGGATTGAACCCGGGTCCTCTGCAAGAGCAGTCGGCGCTCTTAACCACTAGGCCATTTCTCCAGCCCCAACGGCTGTAACTTTTAAGCACCCCACGCATTCTTCTGATCCTCAGGCCAGTTTTTGACTCAGCCCTGGAATCTGTCTGGTGATCCTTTAGTGATCATCTTTAAACTGCACTCCTAAGAGTGCAGAGGGGTCCTGTGCGTTCAGGAAATCTGCCCTGTTCACTGCTCATTATCGAGCTTAGCAGTGGGCAGTGCAGTGCCCACCAGCTTGCGCTGGGCATCCCTCTGCTGCTGAGAGGACCAGGCACCCAAAGACTCAGCCTGCATCAAAGCTGGTTTGGGGGGGGGGTCTGTCCTCAGTTTTTTGTTGAACAATTCTAATAAGGATAATAGAGTAAGTCCACAGGTGATCCAAACATCTCAGGGTAAGTAATGCTTTGTCCCCAGACCTGTAATTATCATCAAACACATTTATAATAAAGTAGGTTTTGCTCTGTGAGCAGGAGGACTTTGCTAGACAGTTCCTATCTGGAGCCTTTCTCTGGATGGAGGAAAAAAAAAAGATCATTATCAGGATATAGAGGTGAGCCAATTCCAAAGGTTAAACATTCAAAACGAGAAGTTTATGGCCTTTAGCTTAAAGGACATCCACCGCACGTCCCTTTTCATCTATAGTTTACAAGTATCTGGGTCCTAATGTGTTACTGGGTTTAGCAGGGTGTTTTTTTTTTTTTTTTTTTTTTTTGTTCCTTTTGAGACAGGGTCTCCTGTAGTTCAGCTGTCCTAGAAATCACTCTGTAGACCTGGCACCTTGAACTCACAAAAGATCCCACTTGTTTGCTTCCCAAGTGCTGGATTCAAGATGTGGCCCACCAACGCCTGGTGGTTAGCTAGTTTTTATTAGTCTTTGAGGTTTTAGAATATGTTGGTTAGCCAGGAGCGGTGGCTGCACACCTGTCGGCCCAGCTGCTTGGGAGGCTGAAGCGGGAGGATCACCTGAGCCCAAAGATCAGCCTGAGTAACACACTCAGGGGGAAGAAACAAGTGAATGAATAAAAAAAGACCCATAGACCTAGCGGCCAGCGGCAAGGCTAACCCGCCCAGCTTGCCTCCATTCCCTGCCGCCCGCCCTGAGGTTTCACGCACTGGCCATAATAAACTAAACTAAATGCAGAAATGATACCAGTAATTTTCCTTTTCTTTTGAGTATCAAATATGTGCCCAAGTGCCTTTGAGTCTAACAAAATTATAGAGAGACAAATAGTGTTGGTTTGTGTAGGCTTAATTGATTACTGGAGGTGCTGTGTAGACAGGAAGGCAGCAGATGAAGAAAGAACCAGGCAAGAGGCAATGAAACTGGGTAGGGCTCCCTCTCGTGGTCAGACTGCAAGCTCCCCTTCTAATTCCCTCTTTGCTTTTTTCATAGCCTGGTAACAGCCCAGCATCCTACCTGCCTGCTTCATTCTTGGGCTGCTACCCATGCTGTTATTTTTTAAAAATATTTAATTATTGGGGCTGGAGAGATGGCCTAGCGGTTGGGAGCACCGACCGCTCTTACAGAGGACCCAGGTTCGATCCCCAGCACCCACATGGCGGCCGAGAACTGTCTGAAACTCCAATTCCAAGAGAACTCCAGTTCCAGGGGAATCCGACACCCTCTCTGACCTCCGCGGCATTGCACGACACGGGTGCACAAACTTGCATGCAGACAGTGCATTCATACACATACAGAAATAAAAAAAAATTATTATTCTTTTTAAAAAATTTATTTATTATTTTTTATGTGTATGAATGTACTGTCTGCGTGTAGGTTGGTGCACCCGTGTCGTGCAATGCCGCAGAGGTCAGAAGAGGGCGTTGGATTCCCTTGGAACTGGAGTCAAAGATGGTTCTTAGCCACCATGTGGGTGCTGGGAATCGAACCCAGGTCCTCTGCAAGAGGAGTCAGTGCTCTTAACCACTAGGCAATCTCTCCAGCCTCAAAATATTCTATTATTCTTATTTTATGAGTATGAGTGTATTGCCTGCATGCATGTAAGTGCATCCATGTTGTGCAATGCCTGTGGAGGTCAGAAGTGGACATCGGATCCCCTGGCACTGGAGCTACAGAAGGTCGTTAGCCACCATGCTCTGCAAGAGCAGCCAGTGCTCTCAACTGCGGAGCCGTCTCTCCAGCACGCCCCCCCGCCATGTGCTTTAAGCAGGAGTTTCAGAAAGCCACCACATAAAGTAGAGGAGTCTTAGGTACGAGGCTTGTGACTCAGGGAGAGGTCTCAGGACCTCCAGGAAGTTAGGGGGATGCTGGAACTTTCCAGTCTTTCAGAGCTCAGCCAAGCACCAGCCTGTTGGAGCATAGCCCGGGGTACAGGTACCTGTCCTCAGGACCCCACTATCCCAGCCGGTGATTGGGTCAGGAGAGACTCGCTAATGAAATGGTTAGCCATAGTATAAGGGACAATGTCTGCAGGAAAATGCTCCTACGGGTTAGCCATAGTATAGGGACAGTGTCTGCAGGAAAATGCTCCTACGGGTTAGCCATAGTATAGGGACAGGGTCTGCAGGAAAATGCTCCTACGGGTTAGCCATAGTATAGGGACAGGGTCTCCAGGAAAATGCTCCTATGAGTTAGCCATAGTATAGGGACAGGGTCTCCAGGAAAATGCTCCTACGGTTAGCCATAGTATAGGGACAGTGTCTGCAGGAAAATGCTCCTACGGGTTAGCCATAGTATAGGGACAGTGTCTGCAGGAAAATGCTCCTACGGGTTAGCCATAGTATAGGGACAGTGTCTGCAGGAAAATGCTCCTATGGGTTAGCCATAGTATAGGGACAGGGTCTTCAAGAAAATGCTCCTACAGGTTAGCCATAGTTATAGGGACAGGGTCTCCAGGAAAATGCTCCTACAGGTTAGCCATGGTATAGGGACAGGGTCTCCAGGAAAATGCTCCTATGGGTTAGCCATGGTTATAGGGACAGGATCTCCAGAAGCTGACCTGGAAATATTTTCCCAGATAACCAAGCCTGCCAGGGAATCTATAGCTCTTAAGATTGTGTGTGTGTGTGTGTGTGTGTGTGTGTGTGTGTGTGTGTGCACGTACACTCATGTGTTGTTCTAGTTTGTCTTCCAGAGTGACAAAACACTCTGACAAACACCAACTTGGGGAGGAAAGGGTTTATTCAGCTTACATCTCCTGGTTCACAGTTCATCACTCAGGTAGCACAAGGCAGGAACTCAGGGCAGGAACCTGGAGGCAGGAGCTGAAGCACAGGCCATGGAGGAATGCTGTCCACTGGCTTGCTCCCCCGGCTCATGCTCAGCCCGCCTTCTTATACAGTACACAACAACCTGCCCAGGGTGGCACCACTCTTGTGGGCTGGGCCCTCCCACATAGCCTGACAATCAAGACAATACTCCACAGACATGGCCACAGGCCAATCCAATGGAGCCAATTCCCCAATTGAGGCTCCCTCAACCCAGGTGTGTCAAGTTGACACTAAAGCTATCCAGCACATGTGTATACAAGTGTGTTGGAAGCCTGAGGATGGTCTAAAGCGCTGTTTCTCAGCTGCTGTCCACTGTTTTCTGTTTTGAGACAGTGTCCTCTCACTGGCCTGCAACTCACAAGTGGGCTTGGCTGGCAAGCCAGTGACCACAGGGATCTGCCTCTTACTGCTTCCCCAGTACGGGGATTACAAGTGTGTGACACCATGCTTTAATGTGTCTGGGGGTTGAACCCGGGTCCTCATGCTTATAAGGCAAGCACCCGACTGCCTTCCCAGCCCTGGGTTGTATGTTTCAACCTTGCCTTCATTGTAACAACTAAAGGATCAGAACAAACTCGCCACCTCCTTCTCTGGCAAGACTCTGCTTGTGATGGCTGACAGCGCCCAGGGCAGGTGAGAACACTCTCGCTGTACATACCAAGCACATGAGTGAATATTCATCAGGTACAAGTGACAACCTGGGGCCTTTTCTGTGGCTGCATGAGTGGATTCTTTTCTGGGGAGCAGTCTAAGAGCTCTTCAGAGAGACGAAAGAGCGTGAAAGGGGTGATGGGTTAATATGAATGTGGGGTGTCTGAGAGGATCCAGGGAAAAGCACGAGTCTTGAGAAGACTGGGAGGATCCGCTCCTGCCAGGGAGAAACCCTGGGCAGTTTGTGCCAGAACAAGCCTGGTGTATGTGGTGATAGAGGACATGATAGCAGGGTAGGTAGTACAGGATTGTATCCAATGAGGTCAGGTCCACAGTGAGGCCTGCTGTGATGCCCCAGGCTAGTACTTCTATCCTGTACCAACTGGCTTCTGGAAGTTACATCACTGAGAGGTGACCCTGGTGTGGACTGTGCTGAAGACAGCCCACCATTGCCACACATGGTGACACCTTGGTCCCTTATGCGACAGCCTGAGTTTGGGCCACTGAACTGTGCTCCAATTTCATTTGCTCTCTCCTTGGGTCAGGGTATGGTAGGTGACAGGTAGAGAGCTGCAGATGTACCCATAGCTTCTGGGGCTGGGGCCAGAAGCTGAATGGCAAGGCAAGGCCAGGGCAGCCCCTCCACCCAGCTCACTGATCCATGCCCCTGTTATGCCTCAAGGAGACCCCTTACCTCTGGCGGTTTCTGCAATGAGATGCTTCTCTGCAGGACAGCAGAGAGAGAAGGAAGGCTGGAGAGGGATTCTATTTATTCTTCGTTATTCTTCAGTGGTGAAGAGGAAGCCAGGCCTGAACACCTCCTCCTGTCCTGCCCTCCAAGCCCCTCCACTCAAGATAGAGCAGGGGCCAGCTGGACACCATGGGCGTATGGACAGAATCCAGGGTCTTGGGGCATAGATTCCATGTCCAAACCAAGGATAGATTTTGGACAAGGATTGATCCTGTGACTACTAAATGCAAGTGCTTCCTCAGATAGTCTATGGTTCGGGTACATTAGGGGTATATGCTTGTACAGGGTCTTCCCATACTGCCTAGCCTGGCCTCAATTACCCCCTCCCTCAGCCTCCCAGGTGCTGGATGGCAGGAATGTGAGTTGGTGTATATTCCAGATCAGCTCATGCTGTCAGGATGTGGAGGGCAGTGACTTCCCAGAAGACCAGTGGATGCAGGAGACTCAGGACATCTCAGACAGCAATGGTAACTCACCTTTCAGCCATGCTGTGAAGTCAGCATCACTATGACCCCATTTTATAGGTAAAAACTAGGGGTCTGAGGAAGCTAGTTATCTCACCTCCTGCTACTGGGTAGAAAGACTTATGGGGGTCTTGGCTGCTTTAGGGAAAATCCTGCCCCACCCTGCCCAAACTAGAGGTGCTCCTCTGTTCTTCCCAGCTCTGCTCCAGATTGTACAGTTACACAGGGACAACACCCTGCTTCTATGCTGTTGTTAGGAAGCAGTGAGAAATGTGTAAGATCAAGTGCTTTTTATTCATGTATTTATTTTTATTTTATGTGTACGAGTGTTTTGCCTGTGTATATGTATATATACCACATGTCTGCAATACCCACAGAGGCCAGAAGAGGGTGTCAGATCCCCTGGAACTGGAGTTTCAGATGGTTGTTAGCCGCCATATGGGTGCTGATGACCAAACCCAGGTCCTCTGCTAGAGCAGCCAGTGCTCTTAACTGTTGAGCTATCTCTCTAGCCCCACCAAGTGCTTTTTATACATAGTCTGTTCAAGTTCAAAGGGAGGCAGGAACTCGGTCCCCACATCCTCATCTTCTACTCATGGCTGGCCCTGCTAAGGAGGTCATTTCCCTGTGGTGTTTGGACTCCCAAGAACAAAACTCCTGAGGCTGGGATTGTGCCAAATCCAGTAAAATGGCCCCTGGGAGCTGGGGTTCCGATGGTGGGAGGAGAAGAGAGGCTGCCGTTCTCTCTCTGGTCTCTCACCAACCTTTCTCACCTCCATCAAGCTACACCGAGGCTGTTATGGGGATCGAGGTGTTGCCCTTGTATTCTCAGGCTAGGGAGCTCCCCCTAGTGGCCCAGTGGACCCATTTGTCGAGGCCGGGAGTCAGGCAGAAGGGGTGTAGGAAGTCAGGTTGGGGAAAAGGGAAGACGGCCCACTTTCAAGGATGCACCCAAAGCAGAAGGCAGGGGCCTGGGGAGGCCTTTGCACCAAGTTCACAGCAGTGCTCTTCACCAAAGCCAAGGTGGAAGTGACTCAAGTCCACCGACCAATGTGCGTAATAACACACATCGGGGCAGGGCTACACACTGGGAGGGTATTCATTCTTGGGAAGAAAGCGGATTCTGGAGATCTCCTGAGCCCAGCGGCAGGAAGAGGGGGAGACAGGTAGGAACTGGGTGCCTCGGCGAGCTGATTGTTGATCCTTTGGTCCTGCTGTCTTTGGTTTGATTGGCCTTTGTGGCTGTGAGGTTGGAGTTATCCTCCCAGCTGGGATTAAAGGTGTGGTCTTTGGCTTGATTAGATCTAGTGGCTGTGGGGG